>CM069914.1:55430321-55921426 GCA_036172215.1 Camellia granthamiana | reverse complement strand
TTTCTATTCTTTATTTTCTTATCAACTCCTGAACCTAATTGATTACATATTATATTACTAGTGTATGCCCGTGCCTGAAGGCACGGTGTAAATAAATATAAGTGAATAAAAAAATATAAATAAATAAACAGGGAGGAAAAAAAGGAAAGGGGGAAATAAAAAAAAAAATGAGGAAGGTGAGATCATGGGATCATTCATGGATTATTTATGAGATAATGGGAAAGGTTTGTGAGAAAAAGAAAAAGTAAGAGAAAAAAGTGGGAAAGTGAAAAATGTACACGTAGCATACATCACAGCCATTTTGTAATTTGAACAGATCTAAGTCGTTCAAATGTCTTAGTAAGACAAAAATATATTGAAGATTCAAAAACCCTCATGTTCAGGAATAATCTAAATAATTCCACTTATTTGATAAGTATACTTATTTATGTCTCATCCCTTTTCTATTTTTCTACACATTTTTTTATAAAAAAATTAAAAAATACACTAAATAAGCAAATCTCAAACAGCTCTTTAATATTTATTTTTCTCATATGAGTTGTTATTCCAAAAAATGTTTTCATTCATTTGTTAGTAATTTTTTTATCTCATTTCCGCTCATAAGTTATTTTCTCAAAAATAAATGGCAAATACATAATTTCAATATTGTTAATATTTTTTTAAAAGACTAATGCTATACAAATAGAAAAATTTATATATAATAATAGAATTGATTGTGAATTTCTTATTTCAAAATAAAATAATATAAAAATAAATTTATTTATAATAATCATATTACCGCATTATTGTCAAAATTTATTTATTTATTTTTTTGGGGTATGAATTAGAATAGAGATGAGATTGAGAAGTTTTTTTTCTTCCACAGGACTAATAAAAAAATAAAAGAAATCAAACACAAAACTCAAACACAGGGAAGCCTTCAAATTGGTCCCAGATTTGAAACATTCAACTGTGATCAAGATCTCGTCTGCTTTTCTCTTCCCAACTCTGTAATTCACTTCTCTCCAATCCATAGATCGACTAATATATACATATATATATATATACACATTTCCAGAGACACATATATGGTTTTCATTTTTCTTCTTCTTTCTCTTCTCTAGGATCCCCAAATTCCTCATACATATACACACACATTTGTAAAGATATATTAATAGCGAAACTCACAGCTTCTATGTTGCTGATAAAATCCACCCTTGTTCTGAGAGGATTTATGAAATGCTACATGAACTCTTTCTAGCGATGAAGGGAGACACTAATTTTACAGATTTTGAATATTCGATGTAGATTTTGGGTATTAGATGTAATCAGGACACTGCATTGTGCCTAAGTTCTGTGGTGGTGCAAACGGACGGAGTGACTTGAAATATAAGAATATTTGAGATTAAAGAAAATTGACTTATTATCTTCTTTAATTCAAACTGTCATCATCAAAATTAAGGTCAATTATCATCAAGATTGCCTCTAGTCTATAAAAGTGGATCAGACATGCAGTCTTGCTGTAAGCCTCACCTTAAGTCTCACTCTAGTGATCTAAATTGTTCATTTTGTAAATCCCTAAGTATAAATCATAAATCAAACATAAAAAGAATCAAAATAATCGTAGCCACATTATTTCATCATTTAGTCAAAAATAAACATATAAACTTCATTGTAATTTTAAAATATGCATTGCATTGCACCAAAGGGAGAAAGAAATCGCATTATAAAATGGGTCAAAAGTATTACATATAGATACACAACAACAATCTTACATCCCACAAACAAAGCATTAACAGCTAGCCTCATAATACAATGATAACAACAAACAAAGATGTGCAGGAAATCTATCCAAGAGTACTTTGGCAAGGAAACCAATATATTCGGTGACTCTGCAGCATATCAACACTACCATAAGATGCTAAACTAAAGAAAGATCTCTGTCTTTCACATAATAAAATATTTCCTTGGTATTTTCCTGTCTCCGTACTTCACAAAGCTTCTCCTATGAATTCTTCACAGGATCAAAAATAGGTGTATCCACCAACTAACAAATGGTCTAAGAATCTCAATGCTACTCAATTTAACAATGCAAGTTTTTATTGTCAAGGAAATTGTGGATCATGGTGTCAGGTCAAAATTTGCTTCCAGTAGTGAGTGAACATGGGCAAGAGAAGACACCTTGTAATCTGGCTTAAATTCCACATCTGTGTATTCGGGAGAATCATACCTCCCTATTTTGTCAAGTAAGCATGTAAATGCTCCTGCTCGTTTCCCACAGGCAACCTGCAAAGACTAAGTAAAGGAGCTTTAATTTATACAAAAGCATGTTTTGATTCAAACAAATTTGATAAAAGAATGTGAAATTAAAAATGTATATATACAAAAACAACACCTCAAAATGAATCAGAAATGTTCTTAACAACATGGTGCAAATGATGGAGAGAGAAATAGAGCAGAACTCACATCATCTTTAAGGCTATCCCCAACCATCATTACTTCATTAGGTTGAACTTCCCAAACTGAACAGATATGTAACGGTGGTGCTGGATCTGGTTTATAAGGACTATAGATACAGATCAATCACAAATTTTTCTTCTTCTTTCTCTCCTCTAAGATCTCCAAATTCCTCATACATATACACACACATATCATGTAATCCTTAACAGACTATTTTCTACTGTTTCAGCAATTAACAAACCAAGAAAAACCCAAATTCATGTAATCCCAACAAATAAGAAATTACACAGTAATTTCAACATTGTGGGGGGAGGGGGGGAATCATAACCCATAAATCACCAATCTGTTTTCTACAGTGGTCCTTGGCAAACTATTTTCTACTCTTTCAGCCATTAACAAATCAGGGAAAAACCAATTTCAACCAAGCAATACAAATAAGAAATCACAGCAATTTTAACTTTTTGAAAAAAACAAGCACAACCCATAAATCTCCAATCTTCTTATCACGAATCACAATCTATAAAAAATGGGAATAAAATCTAACGAAACATTGCGTATGATCCAATGAAAAGAACATAAAAGAGAAATGTAAAATCTATAAAAATGGGAATAAAATCTAACGAAACATTGCGTATGATCCAATGAAAATAACATAAAAGAGAAATGTAAATCCAATAATAATAATTAATAAATAAATAAAAGTGATTAAAAGAGGAAAGTACTTGCCCTTTTCAGTGATCTAAACCTAGTCCAGTCCCCTTGATCTTCTTCGTTGAGAACCCAGAGAAGCAGAGAAATAACCTCTTTCGGAACCAATTGAGACTCAATAAGCATAGATAGACCAATGTAGAGTTAAAATAGTACAAACCCACCAAAACCCAAAAGCCAAACAGTTGAAGAGGAGTAGTTTAGAAGCAGATGGATATGGCCTCAAGTGCTTCATACAAAAATTGTTGAGTTCTAAACCCATATTTAAATATTAACTTTAAATTGGAATTTCTGATTCTAAAGGGTGAGAAGAACAGTTGTGATAGAGATTGCCATACCTGAGCGGTTGAAGCAGAGGTAGACAGAACCAAATTTGTGGTTGAAGGAGATCAATTCAAAGTAAAGTGAAGGAGAGCAGTTTCGGGAAGAAGAAGAACAGGGAGAGAGAGAGAGAGAGAGAGAGATAAAGAGGGATGGAGGGGAGACGTGATTTGACTGGAGATCAGAGAGATAAAGATAGAAGGGTGGGGGAGACGTGGGTAAGCAGGAGGCGGGAAGATAGAGGGATGGAGGAGAGACGTGATTTGGCTGGAGAGCAGAGAAGGGTGGGGGAGACGTGGGTAAGGAGGAGGCTTAATATTTGGGCGGGAAGATATATATTTAGGATTGATATAAAATTAAGGGGGTTATCTGAGCCATCCATGTGAATATACAAATGAATCATGACCCTTGAAATGTCCTAGTAGAACAATTGTGTCTAACATATTTTCAAAATCCGTTCTGCTTTGCTAGATAGATATATATATATATATAATAACCTAATTTCCTATTCTAATCTAATATGGCTATTATATAATATTATATTATATAATATAACATAATTACAATATATATAAATATGAATATAAAATTAAATATATATATATCACCTCTTTTTTTTTATATATAACAAACATAAATATTTAAAGATTTGGATTAATTATATATTATTAAATAACACATTAAATTAATTAATCACCGCATTAAATTCATTAAATATCACATTAAATTCTCATGTAATCACGCAATTAATGAAGCCAAAAATAAAATAAGATAAGAATAATCATAATAATATTAAATAATGACTTAAGAAAATTAGGGTCGCTACATATAACTTATAAATTAGTTTTTTATTTATTACGAAAAAATGTGTACAAAAAAAAAAAAGGTGATGTGCCCTAAATAAGCAAATAAATTAATTTTTTTAGATGTTGTCAAAAGAGACCTCAGATTCGCTATTGCCACTGCCATTACCATTCAATTCTAGTTTCTCTAGTTTTTCAATTCAGGATTTCCATCTTCACATCCATGAGGTTCAAAAAATTAAAGCAAAAAAAAGGGCCAATCTGCTCCCATTAGCTAAGTTTTTTTCTTTCTCTTTTTTATAGGTATTATTTGGCATCTCTTATAAAAGTACACTTTTTTTTTATCTTTTACATCACTTCTCTACTTTTTTGAATATTTTTTCATAAAAAATTAAAAAATATACTTATTTAAATCATTCAAAACACCCTATTATTGTCCTGTTAGTAGTTTTTCACCTTCAATCTCTTTGCTCTTAGTTTGGCATCTTGCCTTCTATTATGTTTTTCTCATGTTAGGTTAGCATATGATTCTGCTTGTGTTTGAATGCCAACCTAGTTGGGATTTTTTTATTCAAGCTATAATGCTTTTTCCTCCCCATTTATCTTTGAACACTGTACTACAATTTGATACGTCAATATATTTCTTTTTGCCAATTCAAGCTAGTATCATCTGTTATTGCATTATCGCTGTTTACTAAAACCATCACTGTCACCGCCACTGTTTGCCATTGCCATCCCTCAACTATTGTTCTATTCATATATTCATCAAGTTTATTTATGACAACGAAATTCCTTGCACAATCTTTTTTGATTTGTGTATATTTATTTTTTCTTTTTTTTTCCCTCGTTCTTCTCTTTCTCTCTTTGTTATCTTTCTTCTAATTTTCTCTATATCGCACAATAAAAGTCTCTGTTTCAGTGAAATTTAATTCAGAGAAATTTCATTGAGACAGTACATGAAATTTTACTTAAAATTAATCATTTTAGAACACTCACTTTGAATTTTTTATATATAAATTTGAAATTGGAGACTTAATTTTTGTAATTGATTTCAAATTTATAATTTTTTAATAGAAATCTTTTTGAATTTGGTCAGTGAAATTTTCACTGTACAAAAGTCAGTAAAATTTTACCATGTTTTCACTTATTTTCCCAACGAAATTTCATAAATTTTTTTAAAAGTGTTACATTGTTCTCTTGTTTAGTAGATCTTGATTAGATAATTATAAAAATATAAATTTGGCAAAAAATAGAAACATAAATAAAATTTTATTAAATTTTCAAAATTTCAAATTACTTAAAATGTGAAAAGTGTTATTGTTGGGGGTATTTTTGTCCATAACATTTTGGAGTATTGAAAAGTTAGTTGTTCTTATTCTTCTACAAACTTAGAGGGAGCTGAAAAAAATCCTCCTAAAAAATAAAATATTTGTCAAATAATTTAAATGTCATAAAAAAATTCTACAAAAATAAATCTTACAATTATTTATCATTTTAAAAACAAATAAAACGATTACAGTTGTCCAAATTATTTAATTTTTACATAAATAAATTGTTTGAAGGACCTTAAAAAATAGCAAGCTGTGAGTGGTTTTGGCACTCACAACAAGAGTGTCTATGAGGGAAAAACAAAAAACCGTTATCCACTAATGTAATTTAATTAATAAAATTATTATGAGTTTTATAATAAATAAAACATAGAAGCAAGTAAATTGTATGATCATTGTTGTGAAGCTATTATTCCTCCTGACGTGAAGGTATAATCATGTCTACCAAAAAGATATGAGCAAGTTACGAATTAAAATTGTTAAAAATTTAAATTTTTATTAAAAAAAGGTATCAATAAAGTATTATTTTGGGAAGATGATTAAAAGTTGATTTTTTGACTTTTTATTTTTTTATTTTTTTATTTTGAATATGTAAAAAATGTGAGAGATGGTTGTTGGCTATATAATTTGTATTAGCCAATCACAATTCAACACGTGGCATGAAAAAAATAATTTGGGAGTTAATATAAATTGTCAGCCATAGTCAAACACGTGTCAGCCCATATTGATAATAATGGGTCTGCGTAGTACTGGAATAATCGAGTGATATAAGGTGATGTGGCCTAACGGTTACTCACAGGGTTCAAATTCAAAATTATGAGGGAAACCTAACTGCAAATATGACGTAGTGGGACTGACTATGAGAGAGCATGTTCAGCAATCATAGAGAGACATTTCGACGGTTAAAAACCCACTTCGACGGTTATCATTGAGAAGTATAAATAGCAGAGAAGGCCCCAGAAAAGGATCCAGACTCAGTTCAAAAAAATCAGTTTTATTTACTTTATTTTCCCTTCCAGTTTTTACAGTTCTTTATATTTCTGTACTTCAAATTCTCGTACTGCACTTTATTCATAGGAGTAGTTTCAAATAGCTTGTTGATGTAAATCTCTACGAGGCTGGGTCAGATTATTGTAAGTTTTTCATTTTACTTAATAAAATTTTGAAATTATTCTTCACTTGGTTGTTATTTACTAAATTCTTCTAAACAACCCACCCGCAAAAGTCCTTTTCATTGAGGCTAAAAGAACTAAAACACAATCGTCTGATAATTGGTTGGCAATTAATCTTCTGTATGGACTGATTGATCCTTGCTGGTACGCTTAAAATTACAATACTAACCTTCGAAAGTCAAAAAAGCCAACATATATTTTTGGCATACCCGGTGGGACTAATTGAAATGGCTAGACGTAGAAGACAAGGAAAAAATGAATGCCTAGAAGAATGTGTGGAAGGAGAGATATAGGTACCTGATCCAAAGGATAATGTGATAACACATTCTATGGAAGCACCTATCTCATCAGAACTTATGGTCGAACAGACCAGTAATGCAAAACATGCACCACATGTCCAAAATATTGGACAGGACCATGAAATTTGATCATCCACTGTTCCATCTGCTCAGCCAATGAATCCATGAGGAGGCCTAGTAGATGCCATGGGACAGCAGCTAATAAACATAATGGAAAGGCGGGAAATATCTTTTATCGATCGGATGAATGCCCATCAATCAACTAACACAAGGCATATGGAGGAAAGTTCAAACGTTCCTCAGCAAAGATTGGCTAGAGATAAACAGCCTATGCAAAGTAATAGACATACTAATGGTCAGACTAATAATCAAAATTATGAAAGACCATCACCTATAACTCAGTCTTGGTATAAGCCTCTTTTGAGGCCTATGATAAATCAAAATGCCTCATTACCTAACAGTGAAACCATACAAATTGGTGGATCTGGGTCAACACAAGAAAATGGCATAAGAATGCTTCCAAATCCCATGTTTGAAGCCATACCTGGCACAAGGGGGTTCACTAATCCCTTGTTCGAATTCGCACTCAGGGAGTTAGAAGGGTTTCCTGCGACTGGAAAAGAAACAACACATGTTCCTCCTATTACAGCACCTTTTGCAGGACAGACTCAGAGAGGTCAACCATACCCTCAACAGCAGCCAGTACCACAGGGACAACCAGTCCCAAATATACCTCCCTATGGACCAAGAGGACCTTAGGCACAAGGTTTTCCACCAAATCCTGTGTTTATTCCTCCAGTGGTAGTCTAACAAGCACAAAATATGGTTCCTAGGGACCAAATTGCTGATATTGTCAAAGTAATATGTGGACCGATGGCTCGGGAGGTTCAAACTCCTGTGTATAGGGGGTTCAAACTCCTGTGTATAGGAAGCCATACCCAGAATGGGTGGATAGGGTACATGAATACTCAAGGAGGTTTAGAATACCAGACTTTGCTCTTTTTTATGGGAATGGAAACCAGTCAACAGTAGAACACATTGCTAGGTTCGCTACCCAATGTGGTGAATTTACCAATAATGATTACATGAAGTTAAGACTTTTTTCAAATTCTCTAACTGGGGCAGCTTTTGTATGGTATATTAACTTTACACCTGGCTCTATCCAAACTTTGCAGCAAATGGAGGAGGCATTTCATGCCCAATTCTTCCAAACGGAGCCAGAAGTTTCCATGGCAGACTTAGCAAAGTTGAGTCAAAGGCCTGATGAGAAAGCTGTTCAATTTATTATCAGATTCAAAAGAGCACGAAACAAGTGTAGAGTCATTCTACCAGAGCCTGAATTTGTGAGATTGACTCAAAATGGTTTAGAGTTTAGGCTTCGAAAGAAGTTTGATTCAACTAAGTTTCAAGACTTAGTGGAATTAACCTATAAGGCGTCTAAATATGAATCATTACTTGAGGAAGAACAAGACCGAAGTAATGCATCATACAAGACTTATTATAGAGATCCTAATTACGAGATTAATACAGCAGAGATCGTAGGGAAAGAGTCTGTGATCTGCGAGGCGTTAATTCATAAAGACACTATAATAGACCAGCAGTTTAAAAAGAAAGACCTTCATAGGAAATACTCTTTCGATTTAACGAAGGCAAATGACATTTTTGATCATTTGCTTGTAGCGAATTTCCTAAAGTTACCAAAATGAGTTAAAATTCCTTCTCCAAAAGAACTTAAAGGGAAAATATATTGTAAATGGCATAATTCTTGGTCTCACTCAACTAAAAACTGTATTGTTTTTCGGGACAAGATCCAAGAACAGATTTGAAATGGAAGTTTAAAATTCCAAGCTAAAGCAGAGAAAGCTATGGGGATTAACACTAATCCATTCCCAGAGATTAGAGAAGTTACAGCCAATGTTATTGTGCCAGACTTCCAAAACTTATCCTTGAAGAAATTGGAAGAGGTTAATGTGCAGATGCATGTTGCTAGCCAGACTACTGTCAAGAAAGATACCAGAAGTTCACCAGCGAATGGGCGGGCTTGGCAGACCAAAGGGAGGACTCTAGTGAGGAGGCACTGGATGATGACTCTTTAGAGGTAGCTGTTATGCAAAGGATGTGTCCCAGATGCAGGTTAAGTTACAAATGGTTGAAAGGGCTCCCAATTGATGGGAAACAGTATTACAAGGATGTGCAGAGACGCCCTAAACCAACCAGTACCTACAACGAAAGGCCACACCCAACTGGTCCCAGACAGCAGCCATTCTTAACTGGACCAACAGCTACTAGAGTGCATTCCAAGGGCAAAAGACCTCTACATGAGCTCAGACCATCCAACTACTAGAGGATGGAGGGCAATCATCCTGAGAGGAGGCTTGAAGTAGGCTCAAGTTATGGGATCAGAGCTAAAGATTGGTCTCCTAGACTAGCCTCAAACAAGATGGAAGGTAGCCACCCTGATGGAAGGCCTGAATTAGGCTCAAGACAAGGGATCAGGGCCAAGCAGTGGCTTTCACAGGCAGCTTTGAAGCTGGCTTCAAAGGCAGAAAGAGATAGTTCAGCAACTGAGCTAGTGAGTTCATAGGTACCTGGGGTTTCAGATTGGTTTGTCATGCAAAACAAGCCTAAAGAAATACCTACCCAGAGAAGTGTTGTTGGAGACCAGGGTAGGATGGTTAAACCTCCCTTGGTGGCTCCAAATAATTGGGTGTTACTGAAAAATCCAAAAACAAAGGAACCAAATATGGTTCCAGTAATTTCTAGGTCCCAAATAAGGAAGATTCAACAAAGGTACACTCAGTACCAAAAAGATCTGAAGGAAAGTGGGGAGAGTTCTTCATTGGCCCAGCCAAAAGGCCAGACAGAAGAAAGAGAAAGTCCAAAATTGGACCATAGTCCAAAACTGACTCCTCAGAACAGAAAAAGTTTCATCAAAAAGCAGTTGGCTAAAATTCACTCTGAACTGAAAGCCAAGGAAAGATCCAGCTTAGTTGGTCTTGAAAAGGCTTTGATGGAAAGCGACAATGAGACAGAATGAGAAGTTGACCTAGGCCAAAGGGAAGAGATAGTTGAGAAGGGGATGTTTGAAGCCTTCATGGCTGAACAGACATTTTTGATTGAAAAACCATCAGGAATAGACCATTCGAAGGAAGTCACTAGTATTGAAGTGCCAGAATGCAGCATGGAAGATGTTTCTAAAATAACTGAACAAGTTAGTTTGGAAAAGAAGCAAGTTCAGCCAGTAGTTCAATTTGGCTAATTTCCTCTAGTGTTAGTAAATATGGTGCATATACTACCACAGGAGTTCCAAGCTAAAGATGGAAACCAAGAAGGTCAGGAGATTGACCCTATTCTAGTTTCTAGTGAAGATTCACAGGTTAGAATGATTCAAGATGAATCCGAAGTGGCCACACCGATAGAAACTGAGGGCGAGAGTGAAGAAGAAGTGAGTATTAATCTCTCATATCCATTTGAGTATCCTACAACATCCATGACACAACATGTCAAGCTCTTGTATATTAAGGCTTTTTTTGATGGGATATAGATGAATAGGGTATTGGTGAATAATGGAGCAGCAGTGAACCTGCTTCTGAAAGTCTCTTTGAAAAAACTAAGGAAAAGGAACCCTAGATTAATCCCAACCAGCATAACCATTTTTTGGTTTTGCTGGAGATAAACAGATGGCTCAGGGCATTTTGCCCATTAACCTGAGTGTGAGAACTAGAGATTGTATGACTATATTCTTTGTTATTGATAATAATGCTAAGTATAATGCTTTACTTGGCAGGGATTGGATTCACACCAACAAATGTGTGCCTTCCTCTCTACATTAGAAGATAATGATGGCCTTGTGCAATGGAGAGATAGAGGAGATTAATATAGACCCTCAACCCTTTGTTGCTTGTGCTGACTTTGCAGAGGCCAAGTTGTATACTGAAAGAGTAACACCACCAAGTATATTAAAAAAACCTGATGGTTCAGCCGAAGTGACGGCTAATGAGGAAGTAGCACACCTGAAGCACTTGGTACAGGAGGGTGCTGATGAAGAATTTGTCATCAAAGATGATAATGATGCCTGGTTGTGGGCAAGAAGATAAAACCCAAGAAGCCAAACCCTTGGCTTTAGTCAAGTTTTCAGCATTGGACTTCAAAGCAATAATCCAAAAAGTTCAGGAACAAAAAAAGGAAGCCATAGTAGTTGGCTATAAGCAGAAATAACAACAAGTCAAACCTTTGACCTTTGATAAATACTGTGCGTTGGACATCGAAACAAAAGTCTAGGAAATATAGGAAGAAGAAGCCTTATGGACAAACTTTGTCTATAAGGAAGAAGGCAAAGATGTTGAATTAGAGAAAATGGGAGCAGAACAAAGCAAAGAAATTGCTTCGAAGACAAAAGAAATCAAAAAAGAAGCATTAGTGAGTTCTTAAATATAAGACCCCTTGGAAGAAGGTAATTTAGAGAAAGGTTCTGTACAGCAACCCACTTACATCAGTGCTTGGTTAAGTGCTCTTGATAGGGACCAGTTATTGATGGTCTTAAAGAGATATAAAGATGGTTTTGCATGGTCTTATAATGAACTGCCATGATTGGATAAGTCATTAGTGGAACATAGGCTCCCTATGAAGCCTAATTTCAAGCCATACAAGTAGAAGTCAAGAAGGATGAGTCTTGAAGTGATTTAGAAAGTCAAGTAGGAAATTCTTAGGTTCCTTAAGGCAGGCCTTATTAGAACAGCTAGATATGTTGAATGGCTATCCAATATTGTGCCTATGGTTAAAAAGAATGGTAAAATGAGGATATGCATCGATTTTAGAAACCAGAATTTAGCAACTCCAAAAGATGAGTACCCATGCCCATAGTAGATTTATTGGTGGATAGTTCAACAGGATACAAGATTTTATATATGATGGATGGGCGTTCTGGTTACAACCAAATCTGCATTGCAGAGGAGGATGTCTATAAGATAGCATTTAGATGTCTTGGGAACATTGGTACATTTGAATGGGTTAAAATGCCATTTGGCCTAAAGAATGCTGGGGCTACATATCAAAGGGCAATGAATACTATCTTTCATGATCTCATTTGAGAGTATTTAGAGTGTTACATTGATGACATTGTAGTAAAATCCCAGTCCATGGAGGAACATTTGTTTCACTTGGAAGCAGCTTTCGAAAGAATGAGAAAGTTCAAATTAAAGCTTAATCCTCTCAAATGTGCTTTTGGTGTATCAGTTGGAAACTTCTTGGGCTATGTAGTACACAAGAAGGGAATACAAATTGATCAAAATAAAGCCAAAGCCATCATTGAAGCCAAGCCTCCATCAAGTAAGAAAGAAGTACAAAAATTCCTTAGACAGGTTAATTTTTTTCGAAGATTTATTTCTAACACTGCAGGGAAAACTAAAGTATTTTCTTCCTTATTAAGGTTAAAAGATGAAGAGGAGTTTGTGTGGACAACAGAGCATCAAACTGCTTTCGAAGGAATTAAAGCCTACTTGTCCAAGCCTCCAGTGCTGATGCCACCAAAGAGTGATAAGCCCTTGAAGTTGTATATTGTTGCAGCAGAAGATTCATTAGGAGTTTTCTTAGCCCATGACAATGAAGAAGGCAAAGAACAAGCATTTTATTACCTTAGTAGGTTTTTAAATTCTTGTGAATGTAAATATTCAGCTGTAGAAAAGCTATGCCTTGCATTATATTTTGCTGTAATGAAACTAAAATACTATCTTTTGCCTACAATTGTCTCGGTAATTGCAACTACAGATTTGGTTAAGTATATGTTATCTAGACCTATGTTAAGAGGAAGAATTGGCAAATGGATACTAGCTTTATTAGAATTTCATCTAGAACATGTCCCCCAAAAAGCAGTAAAAGGACAAGTTTTAGCTAATTTCTTGGCAGATCATCCATGTCAGACAGAAAGCCAAGAGATAGTGGATCTTGGTATGGTTAATATTGAGCCATGGCAAATGTGGTTTGATGGATCAAAAACCTATGGTCTAACTAGAATTAATGTGGTGATTAAGTCACCACAAGGAGTAGAAACTACACATGGTTTCAGAGTTGATAAAATTACTTATTCCAATAATCAAGCTGAATATGAAGCTTTAATAATGGGACTGGAAATGCTTATTGGATTACAAGCTCATGCAGTTGCTATATTTGGGGATTCTTAATTGGTGGTCAACCAAGTGAAAGGAATTTTCAAATGTCAAAGTGCAAGCATGTTGGCATACTATGTTGTTGCATTACATTTGCTTTTTCAATTTTAAATAGCAAATGTGACTTATATCCCAAGATTCATGAATAACAAAGCCAATGATGTGGCTCAGAAAGCTTCGAATTTCAGGAGAAGGAATGACACTCAAATGAACATAAGTCAAGCAACATCAAAAATTAATACCACATTTAACTAAAAGGAATGTGGTGTTAGAAGTCAATCATAATGACTTACAAGACCAAGATTGGAGGCATCCAATAATGCAGTACCTAGCCTGGTGTGAAGATGACATGCCTGCTTCAAAGACATTTCTACTATTGGCGAACTATCCTTAAAGATTATATAGAGTATGTGTGGACGTGCTCCCGGGGAGAACTCTCCGAGTATCCGGGCGCGCCTCGTGAGGGCCGCGAATTCTCGTTTTGTTCTCTGAGCTACCACAGTTTGGACTCAAAAGTCACGGTTCTGAATCTAATCTCACAATGTGCAATCTGAGACCGATAAATCACCAAAGAATTTAAATCCGGCAAATCGTTTTGGAAAACTGATTTTTATAAAGAAATGCCAAACATGGACTGCTTTGCTAGATACAGAGTCGTCACCTAAATATTTTATTTTGGGGAAATTTAGGAAACCCTGACTCGTGCCTAAGGCCCCGTGTCCGTCATCACCAAAGTTGCCTCGGCTCGGGAACTTGGGTACGATTGGGGAAGGTCATCTATAGCACCCTCGCTCGCCCGATCAAAGATCGGCCTGTACTAAACATGATATTTTGTTTTTGAAAACACATGTACTCTTATTCCGGTTAATTAGCTAATCTTACTATGTGATGCGCACAGCAAACAAGTATAGACTAGATCGCCTAATTTGGAACAAAACATTACATATTCATTTGAAAACGGTTTGAAGTTTGCTACTCGCAAGTAGACTAAAATGCGGATTTCAATGAATTGTTCCAATTCAAGTAATCCAACCTTCACCCACAGACATTCAGGCAGTTATAGCAAATTAGCAATTAGCCTCATGGCAAGCATGCTTTCATGGCAACATTAACACACATGCAGTATGCTAAAGCGTAAACACTCACAGTGTACTCCGAGCCAAAACAAAGAACTAGTTAGAAATCATGCATGATCCTAGTTCATGTTAAAATGGCTAATGCAACACATGCGAAAATACAACTAAAATAGGCTTGGCTATTCTAGAATGGCATATGAAATGCAACTTTGATACATGTATTCAAATAGGTATTGAAATACAATGCAGTTAGTATGATGCGCCAAGCCCGGTGCATGCAATACAGATGAATGGATGCACGCATGCGAGCATAAGGTATGCTAAATGAAATATGCCCTAAAACTAATCATCGTAAGCGGTTAAGTAAAAGGGAGAAAGAAATGGAGGTTGGAAGACATGCATCACACACACGTACGCTTATTACAATAATGTGTCCTCTCGAAGGAGGGACCGAATAAGAAGCTAACTAGCTAATCTAAGCTAATTAAACTAATTATTACACGACAAATTAATAACTAATCCTAGTTAACTAATTATTACAGAACGAATTGAATAGCTAACACATTAACTAATTAAAGTACAAACCAAAGCAAAAGCAAGCTATCTAAGCATGGCAGCTAAGGAAAGCAGTAAATCAGGAGCCTCAGAGGGAGAAGAATGCATGCAAGCCCGATCGCCTCGTTCGAAAATCCAATGCGATGCCCCGATTTGCCTCTGTTTTCATCTGTCCTCAGAACTCTGCACCAAGCTCCAGAAAGATGAAACTCCACCTTAGGAATCTTGTGGGAGGGTGGCCGACCACTTTTGGTGTCTCCAGACACCTGCCGACCACTTTTGGTTGTTGAAAAACCAGAAAAGTGGTCGGCCAGCTAGTTTTTCTGGCTGGCCGGCCAGTTGTTGCTGCTGAATCCCAGTTTTCTGCAACAGAGAGTAAGAAAGGGCATGGCAATGTATTTGTAAGATATGTGTGCACAACCATCCTCCCTATCATGTCATGAACTCAAAAGGGTATGGTTCTCGACCCTCGGGCCATCAATCACGCATTTCAATGCGTGATAGCCGAGAGGCGAAGTTGCACAATTCAATATAAAATGAATGCACAAGTAAACACATAAAGCCTAAAACTCTATCATGTATGATCAAGAGCATCGGCGACTAGGAGTTAAGGCACATTTCATCACTTGAAGTATGAAACGTCCCTCGTTTCCTGTGTTTGGACTAACACCTATTCTAAACAACAATGTGACACATAACATAGCATGCTCAATGCAATGTAATGCAACCTTAGCATGCAAACATGCAACTACATGGCATACTCAATGCAACTAGCAACCTAGCATATACAATGCAAGGAATAACATGGCATACACAATGCTAAATGCTAAGAACTAGATGGCATACTCAATGCAAGGCAATCGTAAGGTTTTAAACACAATGTAATGCATGCATGCACAATGCAATGCAACAAGGGCAACAATATGTAATGCAACAAGCATGCAACAACATGCAAACCATATACTCAATGGACTTAAACCGAAATGGACAGATCTCAGCCATGCCATGCTAAAATGAAGGCACCGAAAACACACACAAGCATGCATGCCAATTGGCTCACCAACTAAGGCACTAAGGTGCAACTCTCAAGAACACTAAAATAGTGAAAAACATGGAAGTGTAGCAACACTAAATGCACCAAAATGAGGTAAGAGATGATGCCAAATCATTCAATCAACAGAAGTATAGCATGCTAGGGTCCTTAAAGAATGAAGCTAGTAAAGAGGACTACAAAGGAGGCATGCAATACATGGCACAAATGCATGAAATAAGCATGGACAGAGCTTAAGTAGGTCAAAATAAGGACCTAAACATGCGGAGATGGAGGCTCAAATACCTAGACATGCAAGCATACAAGCTACGGCATAAACTAGACAACAATGCACAACACTTAAAGACATTTAAAGCAGGATTGAGGTAGGAACATGGCAATGCTAAATGCTCTGAAATGTCATGTTAAGTAATGCCAAATCATGTACACAACATAAATGAAGCATGCAATGGTGCTCAAAGCTTGAGACAAGCAAGAGCATTTGTACTACAAGTATACAAAACATAAAGCATGTGACCAAGGCAACCCAAAACAGTCCTAAAGCATGTTAAAATGAGTCTAAAACATGCATGGAAGGAAGCCAAAACAAGCTAGCATGGAGGGCATAAGACATGATGCATACAAGGCAAATAAGGTGGATTACACTACACCTATTAGGACCAAGCATGGAATGACTTAACCAATAAAAATCAGAGTTATATCATGGCATAATAACCCCAAATAAACATTGAAATGATGGCTCGCAAGCTATGGCATGAAGGCATACACAATGGCTCATGTTAAGACATAAAGGGGGAGACCCTCCAACGCATTGAATGAGTGGTAAATGTAAATGTATGACCATGAAACATGGACTCAAATCACATAATAAATGATACCAAATCATGTAAATAGGCCAAGTAATGCATGCTAGTGGACTTGATGCACAAAGCTAACAAGCTAGATTGAACCATGGCTATACAAAGCAAGTCATGCATGGCCAAAACAACTAAAATCAGAGCTAAAGCATGTTAAAACATGGACAAAAGCTTCATGAAGTTAAGCCAAAAGCATGCTAAAATGACATGTTACAACATGATGCATGTTAGGCTATTTTATAGCATTACACTACAAGTGCATGAGGCATGCAAGGCCCAACCAAACCAAACCAAAACAGAGTCATGACATGGCAAAAAATCACCAAAAACATGCTGAAATGGAAAGAAAACAAGCTAGAATGGCATGCTACTTCATGAGGCATACAAAGCTAGTTTGTGTGATTTACACTACAAGTGTATTAACCATGCATAGGGTGACCAAACTAAGAAAAAATAGTGGTATGCCTCAGCAAAATAACCACAAATACAAGCTAAGATATGGCCAACACAAACTTAACAAAGGTGCTCAAACATGAGGTATATGAAGCAAGTAAACAAGACACAAGGAGAGAGGATGACCCTCTCCTATTTAGGACACCAAAACCATCTTTTCACCACTGAAAATCCTCTGGATTTCAATGGTAGAAAGGTCATGCAAAGGGTTCAACAAGAGCCTAAAGGGATGGCTCAAAATAAGGCCTAACAAGGCCTAAGAGGGGGTAAATCACCCCAAACAAAAAAGTGACCTAAAACAACTATTTTAAGCACTTAAAAATGGAACTTTTTTCAGTTATAAGTTAAGCCCAAAACAGCATGCAAATAGGTTCAAAATCTTAAGCAAGAATGGGGGTTTTAAAAGTCAAAGACTCACCCTTGAAGACCTTCTTTACTACTGCAACTCCAGCAAGTTCTTTGAGCTTAAATTAGTCCAAGAACACTAAAAACAACTCCTTAGCAACTCAGTAGCAAAAGGATGGTGTTTGAGTGTGTGTTTATGTGAAAAAGTAAGACAAAGCTACACTTTTGAACACAAGACAAGAGCAAAATGAAGAAGTATAGATATAGGCTATATGTATAACTCAAGGCTCCATTTTCTGAACCTAGAGGAGAGAGGAGGAGCCTCCCTCTTATAGAAACCAAAAGGCAAAGTTTCTTGGAGAAGCTAAGCCTCAAACAAATCCCTCCATACACGTGTATGGAGGATAGCCCAAATGTCCTCCAGCTGTGCCAGCTGGAGGAAAATATCTCCAAAAAGGTGTCAAAAAGCAGCCGACCACTTGAAGTGGTCGGCCTGCTACTTAAAGTGGTCGGCCGACCACTTCAAGTGGTCTTCCAGAGCAACAACTGGTCGGCCATAGGTGGGAGAGGTCTAGAGCATGAAAGAAGACTAGTGGTGTGGTGGCCGGCCAGAAAATGTGGCCCAAGGACCAAGCAAGCCAGTTATCCGACTAGAAAACTGGCTGGCAGAAGGAAAAGTGGTCTCCAAGGAGAAAAAGTGGTCTCCCACCCTTGTACCACCTTCCAAACAAGGAAAACAAGGTTTATACCAAAAACAAACCAAAGCGGATGCAAGACGAGAGATCGGGAGGCAAAGCACGCGGCCGAAAGCCCCGAAAACTAGCTGACGAGCACCAAAAGTGGTATTCAACCACAAAAGTGGTCTCCCGGACCACAGTGTTCCTTTAGGCAGAGGTAACAAGGTATGGTTCAAAAACCATGCCAAACGAAGAACGTTAAGCGGTCCCGAGACAAGGCGCGCGGCCGAAGGCTCCAAAAACTAGAAACTAGTCTCCAAGCGGAAAAAGTGGTGTACGACCACAAAGAAATGGTCTACAAGACCTCTCCCTCTCTACAGGAAGAGAAACAAAGTTCGGTCCACAAACCGAGCCGAAGCACAAAAGAGTTCAGAGGCCCGGGAGTAAGGCTCTCAGCCAAAACTCTGAAACCTCTAAACGAGCACAACATGCACCATCATCGAGTGCTCAATCGATGACGTCTGAGTCTTAAGGTCAGTCAAAAATTGGGTGTCTACAGCATGCTAGAGGTTTCCAGGCATGCCAAAAGCATGGCACGATATGACATGTACCAATAACTGATTTACATGCAATTGTGAAGCTTTGGCCATTTAGAGGATAGGCTATGGATATGATAGGGAAAATACATCCACCCTCTTCGAAGTATCATTGTTTCATCTTAGTAGCCACAGACTACTTTACTAAGTGGATCGAAGCTAAACCATATAAGGATATAGACCAAACTGAAGTTATCGGATTTATTGGGGGTGTTTGGTGGGGCTTTTTTTAGCCAACTTATGGCTTCTAGCTTTTAAAAAGTTATTTTAGACTGTTTGGTTAAACTTATTTCAAACAGCTTATGATTCTAACAACTTATTTTAAGTAAAAAAAGATGATTCTGAGAAACTGCTCACCCCTTACTTCTGCTTATCAGCTTCTGCTGTAGACATGTTGATTCACGGTTATACTCTTAGATTTTTTTTATTTTTTATTTTTTTAAAAATAGAAAAAAAACCCAAATGGATTATAGAATATTATTATTATTTTTTATGAGAAATATAGACAAATAGTGAATAAGAAAAAATAAAAGTTAATTGAAAAAGTTACTTCACAGCTTATTTAATAAACACTACTCAAGAACTTAAATCTATAATCCAACAGTTACACCAAACAGATTAACAGTTTCTGATTAAAGTCATAATCTATAATCTGTTAAGCTATAATCTATAATCTGTTCTAACAATTACACCAAACAGGACCATTAAAGATCTGATTCACAGGTTTGGCATCCCACAGACCATAACTGTGGATAATGGGACTGTATTTGATGAGAAGATGGTAAAGTCTTTTGTGGTAGAGTTTGGAATTAACCTTGTTAATTCTAATCCTATTATGCACAAGCAAATAGTCAAGCAGAATCATCAAATAAGTCTTTGAAAAAAGGAATACAGAGAGTTATGGAAGACAATCCTAGGGATTGACATAACTTATTGTTGGATGTATTATGGGCTTATAGGACTTCTCCAAGATCAAGTATAGGAGTTACTCCTTATGCCTTAATATATAGGCATGATACAGTGATACCTGTAGAAATTAACATTAAGTCCTTGAGAGTGAAATGTCAGAATCAGTTAGTTTCTGAGCAGTACCATCAGAGCATGTTCTTGGAATTAGAAAATGTAGATGAAGCTAGAATTTTGGCATTAAATAGCATTCTTTTTCAAAAGAAGAAAGCAGCTAAAAACTATAATAAGAAAGTCAAACACATTAGCTTTGATGAAGGTGATTTGGTATGAAAGACAATACTTCCAATAGGAATTAAAAGCCATAAGTTTGGCAAATGGTCACCTAATTGGAATGGACCATATCAAGTTCATAGAGTCTTGCCTTAGGGAGCATGCCATTTGAGAAATTTGAATAGGTATGTACACCCTAAGAAAATTAATGGCAGGTACTTGAAGCCTTATTATCCAACTGTATAGGAAACACAAGGAGTATAGTAAATGCTAAACAAGAGAAGCATGAAAACACTCAAATAATAAATAAAGAATTCATTTCATAAAGAGTTAAGTACATGCAGCCATAGATTGGCCCAAAAGTCAGTACAATGTTTCAGTTATTCTCTTACAATTGATTCTCTACTTTTAAGGGATGGGAACAACTGGATGGCTGTAGTTATCTGCTGTCTTTGATCAACCAGTCCTTGGTCGGTGATTTGCAGCTTGGTGGTAGTTCAATCCAAAACTAGGTTAACTACTGATAACTCTTCCTCTAGTTGAGCTTTCTTCTCCAAAAGTTGGGCTCGAAATTGGAAGACAGAGGAATGTTGTTTTTTCAATTCAGACACTTCAGCATGTATATGGGAAACAAATTCCTGGTCTTTCAACAATTTCTCCTCTGCAGCTTTGGCAACATGGCAGAAGTTGACATAAAAGTCAATAGTAGCCGCTGCTTGAGACAAATGATTTGAAATGGCCATGTTGGATTGCTCAATGGCCTTGCAGCACTTGAAGAAACCATTTTTGATAATAGGTCTTTGCAAGGCTTTAAATGGAATTCTCGAGAACAATGTCGGCAACTCCAAATAGATGCCCAAATCCAGTGAAGGTGAGAAAGCCCTACTGATGGTTGAAGAGCTCTTAAAAATTTCCAAGAGAGAATCAGCCAGAACCAATGGCTCAGTTTCATTACTGGTTGTTGAAATGATAGAAGGCATGTCAAAAAGGCTAGCCAATCTAGCTTCGAAAATGTTCATCTCTTCTATTGACATTGGTGGTGCAAAAAGGGCTCCAGTGGTAGAAAGAGATGGCTGCATAGGGATGGAAGAGGAAGATGAAGTGTCCCTAGCAGTTTCCATAGTCCTGGCCACCAGTAGGTCAAGAGAAGAAGGGTTGGAGCTGGATAGTGATGTGGACAAAGAATTAGTCAGCTATCAGTATCTTCTCTGAGGGAATCAGCTATTACTAGAGATGAAGTAATAACTGGGATCTCCTCAGGAGGGGAAGGAGCAGCAAAGATTGCAGGGAAAATAAATTGGGCTGAGTTAAAGGTTAGAAAAGGAAGGTATAGAGTTAAGCCAAAGGATAAAGAGATAGGAATGCTTTGCCTCAAAAGAGGTATGAAAAATGTAGAACCAAGATGTGGGAGTATTGCTTGAATGGGCTCTACACTTAGAGGCACTTTAGTGTCACTCTTCTTTTTCTTTTTTGAGGATGCTTCTAATAGTTTTTCAACTTTAGTTGAAACTAAAAAAGTCCTTATCGAAGGAGAAGGTAGAGTAGTTGTTGCTGCAAAAGAAGAAATATGAAGCAATGTTAAGTTTCAGTGTCGAAAACTTAAGAAAGGAAACTAGAGACACAAAAGGGAACTAGTAGTTTCAGAAGTGGTAGCAATGGTTGGGGAACTGCGAAGGGTATAATGTTCAGCAATTTGTTGCCTCCTTGCAGTTTCTCTTCGGAGTGCATTAGCAGCAGCAACTTTATCCCTAAGCATTTGTTATTGTCTCTTCTTCTCAGCCCTCTGGAACACAATAATCTCTTTGAAGTGTTCCACTTCCACTGCTTTAGCAGATGTTTCATGAACAGGATCCCCAGTGAAATTAGAGAGAGAGACTGTTATTTTCTTATTACTTTTTAATGGTGTCTCTTGCTCTTTCTCTGTTTCCTCTTCTCCCATGTGAGCCTCAGGTGCCTCCTCTTTAGGATCAAACAAGAGCTTTCTTTCTTTTTTTTGTTGCTGCTTGCTCTTGAGGAGATTTAAAGCTTGAACTTTTTGAGAAGAGTCTCCCTGTGAGGTATCTATACCACCTACACCAAAAAAGGAACTATAAGTATATATATAAAAAAAAACATTATAAAGAAAAAGAAAAGAAAAGAAGCAATAGTGCATACCTTTCTTCGAAGCAGCTCAAGTGACTTTAGGAAGAGGTGAGGCAGCAGAAGCAGCCTTTGTGGTAGCAGGGGTAAGAGCTGGGGTAGCATGAGCAGTGGAGAAAGTAACAACACTAGGCCCTTTAGACTTGGCTTGAGGCACATCTAGTACCATTAATAGATCTTGAGAAGAAATGGCCAAATACACCTCCATATTGGCCATCCACCAATTCTGGTTCCTTTTCAGTGTGTTGTTTTGGGGAATGAAGGGTAGGTATTCAAAATCAATCAAGTCTTGGATGAACTTGGAGGTTGCCTCTTCTAATCTGGATCTGGGAACTTTCAGTTCTTTATTCGTAAGGTTTGAGTTGGACTGACTGTAGAGAGGGATAGGGATCCCTTGAAAGAGTCCAAATTGCTTAGCAAATTTGGCAGGACAATAGTGCTCAGAGATACACTTATAAGATCTGGAGTTCATTGTGCCAATGAATAGCTCATTCGGGATCAAAATAGAAGCCCACATACTTTTGTGCTGAGACCTGGAGTAGGACTTATCGTTCAAAAAGGTCCTCAACCAGGCTGGGCCAATATTGGCTTCAAAGGGACAAAAGAAGGTGTGAGAAGAAGTGAAAGCTGGGAGTTGGTGAAAGAAAGAAAAGTAGAAGGCAAAGTTGGAAGGATAGAGAGAGACATTGGCTAACTTCATGCCATAAGTGGTAGGGTTTGGTATTAAAAACTTTAGACACTTAGAATGCAAATCAGTAAAGTATGCAAAAAGCCAAAGTTGGAGTATCCAAAATGGGCCTCCTTGATTGGCATCCATGGGTTTTTCACAAAAGAGGGAACAAGCTCTGTAGACATGGCCCAAAACATATGGAGTTAAGGCCACCTGTTTATGCAAAACAAAGGCTTTGGCGAGAGGGGCAAACTCATGCATAATCCTCTAAGAAGAAGTACAGAAGAGGAATTTGCAAAGCCAATACAATAAAAAGGAAAAGAATTCCCTATCAGTCATAGGGCCTTCCTTTTGTTCTCAGTTTTGACAAAGTCACTATAGGATGAGTTCAGAGGGGGAAGAGAAAAAAGGATGCTAAGGTTAGGGTAGTCTAGACCAAAGGGAGTGCCAATAGGAGACAAACCTAACAGATGGCAGATGTCAAGGACAGTAGAAGCCATCATACCACATCTAAATTGGAAAAAATTGAAAGCAGAATTCCAAAACAAAGAGCAGCAGGTATTAAAAATGAGTCCTCCGAAATGGTGAACCTGGATAATTGAAGGGCATCAAAGAGGCAAAGTTCTTGGAGATCCAGTGTTCTAGCAGGGATGACCCGATCATACCATTCATCCTATTTTGGTCTTACTGTGGGCCAGCAGCGATGGGCTCGGTTCACTCTCCAACTTCCCCAATCAAGACCGCCTTCATAAATGAGACAATGGTCCTCCAAACGCGGGTATAGAGCTGGAAGCTGAGTAGGGACCTCTTTGAAAATAGGCCTAAGCACATATTCCAATTGTTCATGGCGACGGCAAATGAAAATACGCCTATCAATAGCACTTTTCTCACCAACTTTGTATTTCTCACACTCTTCAACAATGATCCTTTTTAAGGCTACGGATGGACTCACACACTCCACGACTAGTGTCTTCGAGGAGGAAGAAGCCATTGACAGAAGTTTTCAAAAGACGAAGTTGAAAAAGAGGGTAAAGGAGAGGAGAAGTCAATAGATATGAAGGGTTTGTGTGTTGGGCGAGCAAGTAAATTAAAAGCACGAAAGGAAAGGGTTTTTAAACCTTTTTGGCCGAAAATTGCCCAATCATTTTAAATGGGTAGAATTCATAAAGAAGTACTGAAGGTACGGATGCGAAGAGTTTCTCTCAATAGTGATAATTTGGGAGAGAAACGTATCTCAAACACTTATATTGGCTTCGAAATCAAATATTTGGCTTCGAAGCCCAGCTTTGGCTCCAAAGCCAGGTGATAAACATCCAGCTAGGACTTCGAAAGCAAGAAGTTGACTTCGAAGCACATTTCATACCTAAGAGTACAAGAATGCTCAGGTGTTTGTTTACTTCAAGGGGATTGAAGACTTGCTTTTAGGTTTCTTGTTGAAAGTAAAATCCTTCGAAGTAAAATTTGAAATACTCTGCAGCTAGAATTTGTTTGTTCTAGACTTCGAAGTGGCAAAAAACCAATATTTGGTTAAGCAGTAAAAAACACAAAGGGACTCATTCTTTTAGAATAAAACAGTGCAATCCCTAAGAGAAGTTTCCATACTTCAAAAAACGTAAACTGTTTTTTCGAAACAAAAATAGTTAATTCGAAACTGTTGATTGTGTTAACCATATGATTGGAATGAGAAGACCTAAGGCAAAGATTGTCAATTACACGCCATATGTTGGGGAAATTCAAATTAGGTTTCCAGTATTCCATTGGAAATGTTCAAATTAGATTTTGAAGGACAAAATTGGTAAATTCGAAGCTCTGATTTTGTTTGCTTTGGGCGAATAGAATAAAATCAGGCCATGCCGAATAAAGAAAGGAAAACTTAGCTTTATTAATATGAAAGGAATTACATTAGAAAGCCTTCTTGGCTACAAATTCAATTTCATAAAAATAAGGAATAGAAAAAATAACAAGGTCATGGAATTTGTTCCAATAGTGATCAAGTAATTTATGTTCCTTTTTATTCTGTCCTCTATCCTTTCCAAGCTAAATTGTTGTAGCTGATATGCTCTTATTTGATGAAAAAGTTGTTCAGCTTTTGTTTCGAACTCTGTTTCCTTCAATCCTTGTTCCATCTCATCCATATCTAAATCATCCCAGTATGTAGAATCTTTATTCTTGAAGTCATTATATTCGTCGATAAGGTTCTTTGCTTCATACTGAGTGTGAATTCGATGGGCTGAGATTTTGTCCAAAGATTGAGTGGAAGCCAAAGAAGTTTGGTACCAATGAAGAAGCAATGGGAGTTGATCCAAAAACATCTGAAGTTCTGCTTGAGCAATGAGGTTGAGGACATGACCTCGAGTCATAATGTCACAAGCCCATCGAAAGTTCTTAAGATGAACATCACCTCCAAGAACATTGAAGGCTAAATGAGAAAAAGCTGCAAGCAAAAGTTGAGCTTGATATCGCTCAAATATAGTGGGGGGAGCTGGAGGTTGATAGGAAGGAAGAAACTTATTCTCAAAGAGAGTAAGTCTCAGTTCTTCCATCCAGTGAGGGTTTTGAGGAAGTGGAGGCGTAGGAGGATCCAGTCCAAAGGAAAAATGGAACTGGGGGTTATTTACACATTCAAGCCAGTCAGCAGAGCAAAATTTTTCCCTCTGGGCTAAGAATGACGAGTTGTATCCTTGTGCTTCCTCTAGATGAGGAGTGGCTCGCACTATCTTCGTAGGCGTGGAAGATGTGTACCATGCTATAAGTAAGTTGTCTTCCAAACTGCGCCGACGATCGATGGATACATAGGGGTAGACCACCGAGCTCTGAGCAAAAGGAAGTAAAGACAGAGGATCAGCGAATTCGACGAATCGATGGTTAATTCACTCTCTTAGCTTAGATTCCTCAGGTTCTGGCCAGTTTCGCAGCCAGAAGCTTTAGAAGAAAAAGAGGAAGCTGCAGCCTCATCCTACGCAAAAGGTTTTGTGGCAGAAGAAGAGCTTCCAATATCCATTTTTGCAAAGTCTTAGACTAAAAAATTGTGAACAATAGGTTCATAATCCAAAGGTCAATGATTTACAAAAGCTTCTATGACTTGAATAAATAGAGATGAATAGGTGTGGCTAATAAATGCATGAAAATTCTTTCGAGGGCGAACATCATTAACTAACAACTCTTCGTATGCTTGATCTGTGTCAGGAAAGGTTTGTTTGGCCATGCGAACTATATCAGTCTTTTCGAATGCTCAGATAGTGGGAAATGTTCAAGGTGTAGAAAAGAATTTAATGCAGTCGGTTGCAATTCTAAGAAGATGCAAAGCCCATGCACGTCCTAGGACGTGGGTAAAGTTCTTTGATCCACTAATATCACCAAGTATTGGATATATTAGTACGGAGGGTAATGTTGGCTGTATAATTTGTATAAGCCAATCACAGTTCAACACGTGACATGAAAAGAACAATTTGGGGAGTTAATACAAATTGCCAACCATAGTCAGACACGTGTCAGCCCATATTGGTAATAATGGGTTTGCGTAGCACTGGAATAATCGAGGGATATAAGGTGATATGGCCTAACGGTTACTCACAAGATTCAAATTCAAAATCATGAGGGAAGCCTAACTGCAAATATGACGTAATGAGACTGACTATAAGAGAGCATGCTCAGCAATCATGGAGGGACATTTCGATAGTTAAAAACCCACTTCGACAGTTATCATTGAGAAGTATAAATAGTAGAGAAAGCCCTAAAAAAAGGATCCAGACTCATATCAAAAAACCAATTTTGTTTACTTTATTTTCCCTTTCAGTTTTTACAGTTCTTTACATTTCTGTACTTCAAATTCCCGTACTGCACTTCATTCATAGGAGTAGTTTCAAATAGTTTGTTGTTGTGAACCTCTACGAGGCTGGGTCAAATCATTAAAAGTTTTCCATTTTACTTAATGAAATTCTGAAATTATTCTTCACTTGGTTATTATTTACTAAATTCTCCTAAACAAGCCACCAATAAAAGTTCTCTTCATTGAGACTGAAAGAACTAAAATACAATCGTCTGATAATTGGTTGGTAATTAATCTTCTGTAATGTCTGATTGATCCTTACTGGCACGCTTAAAATTACAATACTAACCTTCGAAAGCCAAAAAAGTCAACAATTGTATAATCCAAAATGGGTTAAAAAGTGGGAAATAACTATTAACCCACTTTCTAAAAGAGCCTGAGCCCTAAATATCTCATACTCATGTATATACTTGTGTGTGTCTTATGCCTTAAATAGAGGTGTTCACAGTTCAACTATGGTCGGAGAACTTTTAATCTACTATTCGTCTGCTGGATTGGCGGATTGGAAAAAATCAATCCTCATCTGTCTGCTGGATTGAGCAAATTGGCGGATGGATGCAAATCGACTTAGCGATTTAAACTTTGATAAATTTTAAACATAATACAATAACTTGTCAACTTTTTTTTTTTTTCTTTTTGATAACAATCAAACTCTTTGAACATAACCAAAAAATTATCAAGTAAATTGTCAAATATCAATAATAAATACATATAAGAAAATTATGCATTATCAAAACTATTTCATTACTTTTTTTTTATCCAAAAACTATTTAATTTGATTTTTAAAAAAATGACAAAATTAAATCTTATATTTTTCACACAAAAAATCCAATATCAACACTTGCCATTTGATAAAAGGATTTCTAAATTGAAAATACAACAGAATATCTAAACTCTTTTTCAATTGAAAACACAAACAAAATATCTAAACAAATTGAAAACACAAAATTTTACAAATTTCTAGGGATGCTCGCGATTTGGCAGTTTGGTTGCGGCTAAAGTAACCTCAAATCCGCCATCCGTCTAAAACTACACGGATTGAAAAAAATCAATCCACAATCGCCTGTTCGTCATCACGCATCTATCCAAAATGTGACGGATTGATTTGGTCAACTTGGACGGATGAGAATATCCGTTACTCATCCATAATCTCAAATGTTTCGGAGGACAAGTTTTTTATAGGTAAAAACCATAAGATAGTTAATCATTACATAGGTCTATTTTGGCGATTGGATTAAAGGTTAATTTTTTAATTTTTTTGATATTTTTACACATCTTTTTTTAAAAAAAAAAACAAAAACAAAAACAAAAAAATAATTACAATAAGAAAATCTTTGCACTCATTTGGCATAATGCTACAGAGCTAAAATAGTCACAAATAAATAATATCGATTAAAAAGTCAATAAGATAATGTTACATCTAAACTATAATTATTTTATTTTTTCTCTCACAAAAGTAAAAAAAACTTATTCCAAACGAGACTTTTTAGTCCTAGACTAAAAAAATCAAAAAGTTAAAAAGTCAACCCACATCCCAAACGAACCCCTTGTAGGGGTTGTTTGGAATGTTCTAAATAAGTGTATTTTTTGACTTTTTATGAACTATGGATTGTGTTTGAAGTGATGTGGTAGAGAGGTAATGTGACTTAATTAAGATGATGTAACTTAAATAGGATAGTGACTTTTTGACTTTTTTAGGAGATGCCAAACCTAGCCGAAATGTTTAAAAACTAAGAAAATTTTACTATACACACCTGTTGAAAGGGGTATATCGTATTATGTGCCATTTTGGGAACTTGCCAAAAACGTGGCGTTTTTGGCTTGTGAAGGAAAATGCAATGCTGCCGAAAACGCCGGAACATGCATTTGGGAAGTGAAAAAAAAGTTGCCGGGCGAAATTACCTAAATACCCTCTATGTTAATAAATTATCTAAAATTCCAAAGTTTGGCAAGGGTATATTGGTCATTTTATTTTGATTTGATGCCATAAATAAATATTAAACCAAAAAGTAAAAAAGTCAACTTTTTACCAACTTTCCAAATCACTATCAAAAAAGCTAAAAAACTTGATAAAAAGCTAAAAGCCAGCTTTTTACTAACTTCCCAAAACAATCCTATGTCATTTTTTTTTAGTTATTATGTCATTTTTTTTTATTTATAGTTATGATGATATTTTAATTATGAGTTATGAAAATTTTGACAGATATTTGATTATAATATTTTTTTAATTATGAATAAGAAATTATAAAATTATGTTAATTTTTTTAATTATAAAGTGTAATTCTGTCTCAAAGCATGTGTCCTATAAGCCTCTTTTAGGAAGTCGGTTAAAAGTTAAAAGTCACTTTTTAACTTATTTTGAGTTATATTATCTTATATATTTTTTATACATTTTTTTAAAAAAAAAATAAAAAAATAATTTTTAATCATTTTTTCAAAATAGACCATAATCTTTTGTTTTAAAAAAATAATTAATAAAAATGTAATTAACCATTTTTTCAAATTCATTGAAAAATATTTTTAAAAAATTAGAAACAAATATGGTGAATAATGTTAATAACCGGTCAAATAAATTAATAAAATTAAAAATTCCGACAAACAGTACATTCATCAATTCAGCTGAGAGTTCTCTCTGTCTTTTGGGAGAGAAAATACCAGTTTTTGAGGACACCGCCTTCTCTTTATCAGAAATGGAGATATACTTCATACACCTTGAAGGGAAGCACAGCACCGTGCTTTCCAAGCAAAAGATTTGGCGGTGTGCTTTTCGTATAAACAATGATATCTACACGTGCTTCTACTAAAATTCTGAAAAAAATTGTAAATTAGTGATCTCTTTTCAAAATATTTGTAAATTCAAGAAAATATTTATAATTTTAATTATTAAAATTATTACTAATTCATGAAAAATTATATAACATTAATTATTAATATATATGAACTGTACCATTTATTTGTATTTTTCTTTAAATATACACTGAATTAAATTTTTTCCAAATTTTTGCATGTAGTTGTAGAATTATTAACAGTCACTCATTTTAATAATTTTAATAATTTATTTTATGTTTATTATTTGTAAATAAGTTAATTCAATAATTATAATATTTTTATTTTATTATGTTTGTCTATAAAAAAAAATAATGAATATATTTTTTAAATATAGCATTCGTTTGGCAACTTGGATTGGGTTAGATTTGAGATTATTTTAATCACAAAAGACAAAATAAGTTTTTTTGCCTAATAAAAAAAATTTCACATCCAATCTATAATCATTACTTCTTTTTCTCATAAAAAGTCAAAAAAAATCTATCCCACACGTGGCTTTTTAGCCTGAGGCTTTTAACCCAAGCTAAAATAGCTAAAAATTCAAAAAGCCAACCTACTTCCCAAACAAGCTCATACTATTCATTTTTTTAAAGATAAATATTATTACATAAAAAATTATAATTATCGAATCAATTTTTTTTTTCTTTTTCTCTACCATGTAATGATCATATAAAGAGTTGGTTTGGGAATTTAGGTTTGGAGTTTTTTTGGTTAAAATGATTAAAAAAAACAAAATAAGTTTTTTAATTTAATAAGACAAAACATCACATCTAACCCATAATCATTACATTCTTTATTTTACAAAAGTCGAAAAAAATTCATCCCAAACGAGGCTTTTTAGCCCAGGTTTAAAAAATCAAAAAGCCAACTCACTTCCCAAACGAACCCAAGAGAAACTATTCAGATGAGGCCTCTTTTGAAAATATTTTTTAAAAATTAATTTCTATTTTCAAAAATTAAATATTAAAATAATATAAATTTCTTATTTTGTCATTTTTTAAAATTTATTAACAATACAAAAATTATAATCATGACAATTGATATTCTTAAAAAAAAATATTGTCAAAGGATAATTTTGAAAAATTAATCTTTTTTAAATGTAATAATTATATTACTAAAAGAAATTAAATTTCCAATAGGAATTATTATTTTACGGCGGAAGAAATATTTTTTTATAAAAATAAAAAATATATTTATTAAAATCATTTTAAATAATCCTTATTCATTCAAATTAAATAAATCATTTTAAATAATCCTTATTCATAAAAAAAATATATTTATTTAAATTATTTTAAATAATCCTTATTCATTCAAATTAAATAAATCATTTTAAATAATCCTTATTCATTCAAATTATGTCAAATCTAAATTTTAATTTGAAAGGAAGGCAAACTTTCACGTAGAAATGAAAGCAGCAAAGGGTAGGGTGCAGACATGTCTTGATATTCGAACCCTTCACTCAGGTGACGCAATCAGCAGTTGGTATTATTGTGTAGCCTTAAAACTCTCAGTCAGTCCAGTGGCACACCCCCCTAGAGTCCAGGTCGTCTGTGTCCCTTTTCCCTGTAGCGCGTCCTGTAGCCCCCAAAACGACGTCGTTTTGGGGGCGGATTTCAGAAAAAAAAAAAAACGCAGAGAAGGAGAAGGAGAAGGAGAGGGAGAGGAAGAGGGAGAGGGAGGAAGGGAAGGTCACGGCCGGACTGGAGGGGGCCATAACCACTGGGGGAGGAGGAGCTGCGAGCTGCGACGGCAAGGAGCTCGGCGATGGAGCTCGGCGATGGAGCTTCTCGCTCGGAGTTGCGACGGCAAGGAGCTCGGCGGCGATGGAGCTTCTCGCTCGGAGATGGAGCTTCTCGGCCGGCGGCGAGGCGAGACGAGCTCCTCCTCCTCCCTCCTTCCTCCCTCTCCCTCTCCCTCTCCCTCTCCTTCTCCTTCTCCTTCTCTGCGTTTTTTTTTTTCTGAAAATCGCCCCCAAAACGACGTCGTTTTGGGGGGCTACAGGACGCGCTACAGGGGAAGGGCTACCGAGGATCCGGATTCCACCCCCCTATATACTCGCTCTATTTAAAAGGAGTTTATTTATTTTTTCATAATAAATAAAAGTAGGGTTTTGATTTGTGGCACTAAATTGGGGGCATTAATATCCCTAATTTCCATATAAGGTAAAAAAAAATAAAAAAACAAAACAGTTATCCAGAATGAAAATTAGGGACATTAGTGCCCCCAATTTAGTGCCACAAAACATTTTCCATAAAAGTATTATTTATTTACACGCCAATAATTTTTTCAGTATATATTATTACTTAGTTCTTATTTGGAGACTATTGTTTATTTTGGGAAATAAGTTAAAAGTCATTTATCAGATTTTAATTTTTTTTTTACAAAAAAATCAAAAAAGTTAAAAATAATTTTTAACTATCTTCTCAAAACATCTCTAAGAGGTTGATTGAGGTGTCCTAAATAAGTGTACTTTTTGTCTTTTTAGATTAAAAAATTGAGGAAAAAAATATGGTTGTTTGGGTTAACTTTTTATTTTTTATGGAAAAATGTGTATTAAAAATTTGTATAAATTAGTGTGTAGAGGAAAATTATGATTAGGAGTTGTGCAGTCGTAATTTTTGAATTTTGGTGAATAGTGATAACTTTTTAACTTTTTGAGTAACTTTTAACTTTTTGGCTTTTTTTAGGATTGCCAAACTTAGCCTAAGCCTCGTTTGGGAACAGGCTATTTTAGTAATTTTTTGGCTTTTTACGAAAAGATGTGCAGAAAAGTAGAGAGGTGATGTGACTAGTTTTAGTTGACTTTTTGGCTAAAATAGTCAGTCCCCAAACGAGGCCTAAGTGTTCGTTTGGCATGTATTAAAATAACACATATTATTTTAGCATATTATTCTACTTGGGTCACATCATCCCCCAGCCACGCCACTCATATTTTATGCTTTTTTGTAACAAGTCAAAAAATATAATAATCTAACGCTTTTGGGAAGGGCTCAAGTGGCTCATGAGCCACAAAAGACAAAACAGGCTCATGAGCCACAACAGACAAAATATCACATCCAACCCCATAATCATTACACTCTTCTCTCACAAAAAAAGTCAAAAAAACCAAAAAGCCAAGAGCCCTTCCCAAACCAAGCTTTTGAGCCCAGGCTCATATAGCTAAAAAAGCCAAAAAGCCAAAGAGCCAGCCCACTTCCCAAACGGAGGCTCAAACAACCCCTAATTATTGTAGTTAAAAAGTTATTATAAGTTGTCACATTATTTTTTATATTTTTTTATACATTTTTTTTGTAAAAAATTAAAAAATTATTAAAATAACTTAAAGGTTGTTTTGGATGATCTAAATAAGTGCACTTTTTAACTTTTTATGAAATATGGGTTGGTTTGGGTTGGGTTGAAAATGAAAATATTCAAAAAATTTAAAAATTAAAAAAATCGTAACATATTTAAATATTAAAATATTTAAATAATTAAAATATTGATTTGAATTGAGTTTTGAAAAGGGTTTTGAATTATGTGTTTAGTTATCGATCAAAAAAAAAAAAAATTTTAGTTATGAGTTTTGAAAAGTAATGATAATGTTTTGAATTGAGTTTTGACAAATGGGTGTAGAATTATGATTTGAAAGCTGAAAACAAACACCATACTCAAATCAATAGGTGGAACTATAATTTGAGAGGCTTACCAAACGGAGCCTTTGTTTTCACCTTAATATATTTTTCATACTTTCTTTTGATTTGGTTATCGATTCAACTTTCGTAGTAATTTCTATTTCAAGTTTGGATCAACTCTGATTGTTTAAACATAATATCATCATACAAAAAAAATAAAAATTGAACAAATTAAATATGTTCAAAATATATATGTTGAACAAAATAAATACGTTCACACTTTATATACTGGCCTCTTTTGGGAAGTTGGTAATAATCTGCTTTTCAGATTATTACCAACTTCCTCTCTCACAAAAAAGCTGCTTATAAGCTGCTTAAAAGCAGTTTTTCACCAAAAAACTGATTATAACCATCTTCTCAAAATAGCCCACTGAACAACTTCAATTCGTTCAAACTTATTATGTTGAACATATATTAAATTTTATATGTTTTTTACTTTTTGTAAATGTTGAATATATATACTTTTTTTTTTTAAAAAAGAAAAGGAAATATACCAAAAATAATTTAAATTATTGAATTGAATTAAATTTAAGAAATGAAAATTTTAAGGAATTAAGGTGTTTAATTTTTTATATATGAACATTTATAATTTGGTCAAACTTAATAATTTGAACAAAATTTCTTTACTCGAATAAAAATAATCGACCATTGCGTAAAAGTTCAATTCTAATTATTCGAACACGCGGCGAACAAAGCCATTTTCCTAATGATTATACGAATGAGATAAAAAAAATTCAAAAAGCTAAATATTAAATTGACCCTTTCATTAATGTATTGTTCGAAATCAACAATCCCATTCATTCATGGTGCGAAGATCTTCAAAATCAATTGATTATAGTTTTCTTAAATTCTAAATTTTCAAAATTAATTTATTTTGGATATTTATATACGATGATAATGTGTGAAAAATATTTTGTATTTTTATATATAAAATCTTTGAAAGGATAAATTACACTCCTATATTGTCCTTAATAATTTTTTCATTTAAAGATATTACTAGAATATAAATATAATCAATTAATAATGTATATGATAAAATCAATAAAAAAATATATACCTAAATAAAAAAAAAAAATCATACCTAAACCCCCTTTTAACGAGGTTGGCTTTCCATGGCAGGACGTTGAGGGTCTAGCTTCCCTGCTGTTGAGATTTTCGAGAAACTAAGGCCTTGTTTGGAATCTTAAGTTTTAGACAAAAAATTAAAAAATTATTATAAATTGTTACATTATTTTTTTTAATTTTTATAAATATTTTTTCGTAAAAAATTAAAAAGTTATTAATATAATATGTTTTCAAATGAGATCTCATAGAGCTAAAAATTATTTAGAACGCCGTTAGTTTAATTTTCAATTTTTTTTTAAAGTTAAAAATTATTTAATAAAAAAATAATGTTAAAAAAAAAACTTATTATTGACATATAATTTTATTTTTTAGGAGGTTAAAAATATCTTTTTGTTATTTATAATTATCAAATTAATTTTTATTTTTTAAAAAACAAACCAAACATAACTTTAGTGTTTTGGGAAAAATCATGCCGCTATATGTTCAATCAATAAATTTGTCATTTTTTAGTGTTATTATTTTTTTAGACTATGTGAGTTTTTATGAAGTTGTTATTTTAGTAGGTTAAAATTTTTATGTTTGAGAAGATGATTAGATTTTTTTATAGTTGGATGTGATGTTTATGAGAGAAAAAGTGAAATGATTATAAGTTTTATGTGGCATTTTATTTTATTGACTATTTTAACCTATTTTATCTTTTAATGCTATTTTAGCCCCCAAAAAAACTAAAAAGCCTTCTCCCCCAAAAACTCTTTATTATTGAATGGATATATTGTCATCTTAAAATTACTTGACGGAAAACATTTGTGGTTTATTCTTTAGAGTTATTTTTGGTGTATATTCATATAAAAATTTGATTGATTTGATAATTATAATTTGTTTAATTTATCACATTTTATTTTTAAAAAAATCTATCTTTTTGTTTTAAAATAGACTATTTATTTTTTTAGTGACCAATATGATCAATTGAACAAGTATATATGATTCTTGAATCGGCTTTATATATATATATATATTTATTTTTATGAACGATACATACAAGATTTTCATAATGAGTGATTAAAATTTGTAAAATAAGATCTGTCGTGAGCTTTACGATGTGTGATAAGATGGTGGTGGAGATGATATTAACGGATAATAGTGTGGTGTTATTAGTAATATTTTGATTTTCAAAATAATTTTTTAACTTGCAAGAGTGAAACATTTTTCATTAACTTTAATTTTTTTTCCCTTAGCAAACATCAAAATTATTTAAATAATGATAATAATTTTCACCTTAGACTAAAAACTCGATTTCAGCTTAAATTGATCAACATACACAGAAATGTATAATTATATAATAAACTAAGGGGAGTTTAGGATGATCTAAATAAATGTACTTTTTGACTTTTTACGAAAAAATATGAAATATGGATTGGGTTTGAAATGATGTAGTATAAAAGTGATGTGACTTAAATAAGATAGTGACTTTTTAACTTTTTTGAATTATGTCAAACTAGCCCTAAATTACTTGAACTTGATTAAATTCATTTTAGATTGGTTTCAAATTAACAACTAAATTGAATATAATTTTAAAATATTTTTAAATTGGGACTGTGTTGTCTTCCGTCTATTATCAAACTGGACAATAGGGCTGAGTAAGGAATCCGTAAAATCCGTAATCCGATCCAGTCCAGTCCAATCCGATAGGTTTGGATTGGTTTTTTAAATCCGTGGTTCGGTTCCGGATTGAAGAATTAAAAATCCGTAGTCTACGGATTGGTTCCGGATTGAACCCCACGGTTCCGGATTGGAACCGATCCGGACCGTATACAAATAGTCTATATTTTTATTATACATCCTCCCCCATAGTATCTTCTCTTATTCTATATAAAACCTAAATTCAAACCTAAACCCCGTATAATATCTTCTTTTATTACTTTTGTTTGTTAGTTTTTAGCTTTAATTTGTGCTAGTCTAAATACTTATGGTGAAACCAGTTTTCCTATGATTGTCTAAATTCTAAAACATTATGTCGCTATTATAAAAAAATATGTTGTTATTGTGGAACTAATATAGCGTTATGTTTATATTTTTATGAAATTAAAGTGTTATATATATATATTTTTGTTATTTAATTATGTGAATCCGTGGTCCTAAACCGATCCAATCCGTGTTTAAATGGATTGGTTCGGATTGGTTCCATGATTTAAACGGATTGGAATGGTTTCAATTTTTCAGGAACCGTAGATAACGGATTGGTCCTGGTTTTACTCCAATCTGGTCCAATCCGGACCATGCTCACCCCTACTGGACCATGCAGCCCGCCTCAGTAGGCCCACTATTGGATCGCATGTTGATGATTTGAATCTTTTACATTTTAAGGTTCGTTAAGTATATTATATTTGTAAAAAATCAATTAAATCGGATAACGAAAATCACATGTTTAGATTAGTTTTGAATAAACAATTTATTTTCTCACCATTTATTTATTTTTTGTTCGTTCAAAACTGATTGAAATATGTGATTTCCGTTATCAATTGACTTAATTTTTTGCAAGAACGGTGTATTCGACGAATCCTAAAATATAAATATTACGAAACCTAAAAGTAAGCCCAATAAGTCTAACAATACCTCTTCAGCCTGATTTGGGATCGGAGATAAACCAAAAACCTTTTTATTTTTAAATCATATTTAGTAGTTGTTTGTGATGTGTTATATAAGTGTACTTAACTTTTTAGTTGAAAAAGTAGAGAAATATATTTGGGATAATTTTTTAACTTTTTATGAAAAGATGTGTAATAAAATATTGTAATAAAATTAAAATGACAATTTTACCCTTTTGACTTTTAACTTTTTGAGTAGTTGAATTCAAAGGGTAAAATAATAATTTTGCCATAGTGGTTTCTCTCACAAGTTACTCTTGAATAGTATAGACTTTTTAACTTTTTTAGTAACTTTTTGACTTTTTAATTTTTTTAGTTTATCACAAACAAGGCTTATGTTTGGAAAGTAAGTTTAGACTAAAATAGTTATATAAGATAAAATTGGTTATTTTAGCAAAATATGACAAAATATCACATCCAATTCATAATCATTTTATTTTTTCTCTCACAAAAATTAAAAAAGCCTATTTCAAAAGAGGCTTTTTAACCCTAGACAAAATAACTAAAAAATTAAAAAACTAAAAAGCTAACTCACATTTCAAACAAAGCCTTAACACTGTGTTTAGTTGGAGATTTGGGAAGGAATTTTAAAAAGAAAAAAAAATAGATAAAATATAAATAAAATATACTTGTATTTCATATAATTTCACATATATATATTTTTTATTTCCAAATTCTTTTTCAAATTTCTCAACTAAACGCATCATAGAAGTGATTTTTCCCAATCAAAGAAGTGGTACTTTCGTAATTAAAACCTAATTAAGGCGTCATTTTAGGACTCAAGCATCTAGCCTTTATGGGCGGAGGGTCTCAAATCAAATTCCTGAAGATTCACTGGCCAGGTGACATATTCGCCGTCAAATTTAACGGCGCAGCGACGTGAAAATCACAGAGTCACTCTACACTTGTTTGGCGTCGAACCTAACGGCAATTATTATTCGCATTTTTGTCTCGCCAATTTAATAATTGTCCTGGTAGCTCTCTCTCTCTCTCCGTCTCTCTCCAATTACCTTTTTCATTACCTCGCCGGAATCTCTCGCCGGAGTAGGCTCAGAACTCGAAGTTTTGGTGGTGGGTTGTTGCGAAAATCAAGATCTGATATTCGCAGTGTTATTGCTTGCGAGAGGTAATAATAAAGTAGTGGTAGTAGTAGTAGTCGTCCAGCTTTTATCTCCTATATTGTGGTGCTGCTACAAAACTGTTCTTGATCTTTGTCTGAGGATTTTAGAAGATCTGGTTCGTGGGTTGTTGTTTTTATTGATGATTACACATTTTTTGATGTGGGTTTCAAGTTTGCACTGTTACAACTTGAGAATTCGACTCTTTTATTTTATTCTCACGGTATGTTATAGGTATATGTATGTGTACGAATGGATATGGAAACATTTTTTCTACTTACTTGCACAAATCTTCTCACACAAAGGTAGAACTCGTATGAGTATTATGTCTGATGATTCTGTAATCGGTTTCTGTGTTTAGTGTTTCGGCTAAATCGTAGCTCGAAGGACGGGTCCACGGAGGTGGGTTATGAATGTTCTTGAGCTTCATCAGGTGGATCTATTAGTGGGTGTTTGAGATTTGATATGATGTTTTTGTTGAGTTGAGTTGGCGGGGATTTAACGGCGTTAACTTTGGAATTAGGGTTTCTTTGGTTGTGTGTAGAGTGATGAGTTTGGTTTGTTTCTTTACGTTTGGTTTTCGTCTGAATTTTTTATTTTATTTTTTTCTTGTTTCGCTTTTTGGTGAAAGATTTTGTTTGTTTTCACTGTTGTGGAAAGTGTATTTTGGTGAAAGATTTGTGTGTATGTCCATATTGCTTGTCTGAGAAGACTCTATATAGAGAGGTTTAAGACAAAAGAAAGGAAAAGAAAATGGTTACTTGTTGAAGCAAATTCAGAGAAGACATGGCTTCTTCTTCTCTCTCTCTCTCTCTCTCTCTCTCTCTCTCTCTGTGGAGGCCCATCTGTTTTTGTCAATGAACTGTTGAGTTGACACAGTTGAATTCTTGTTCACTTCACTGATTTATCTTGGTTTTACTGTTATCCTATGTCTCTCTCTCTCTCTCTCTCTCTCTCTCTCACTATTTGTGTAAATGTCTGTGAAAGATTATCTTGCTTTGCAATTTTTGTATTTTTGACTAGTAACACAACTGAAGTAGAATGGACATACCACAGCTATATATTAACCATTTTATGTATTTAACTTTGATGGGATTGCAGGAATGCCCTTTTAAGAGCTTGATTAACTTCATGGACTACTCATATGGGTTTATGGGTTTTTTGATCTAGTCCTTCCTCTTAGAAGATGATTCTTGATTTGGTTAATGATTCATAAAATTCCAGAGTTCATTTTGTGAAAAACATACATGAGAAAATACATTGATCATGGTTTATTGGAGAAGAGAATTTTTTGATGGAGTTGGGCAACTTTCGGCCTGAATCGCATGTGGCACAGCAAAGCAGGCGCGATAAGTTGAGAGTTCAGCAAAGTTCACAGGCTCAGCATTTAGAGGACTATCCTAACAATTTGGAACAATTATCTGTTCATCATGGACTAAACCCAGATCTAATTCAAGTTTCCAATCTTAGGTACGGTAACATATCTTATAACCCGGTTATGTTTTCCCCAGAAATGCTCAATTTTGCTGTGAATTCCCAAGAACAACCTGCAAATAGGCCCGTGAAAGTGAGTGATGAACCACAGAATTGTGGCACTTGGAAAAGTATCAGTTCACAACAACAAAGTTGTGATTGGATTGCTAATTATTCAAGTGGATTAACAGGCAGCGAAAGCAATCAGAACAACATTTCTTCTTCTCCCTATTTGAAGCCTAGTTTCAATGGGTATCAAGGCGTGCAGCCATCTTTAACCAATCCAACTGGTGAAGTTTGCAGTCAAAATAGCCAAAAGCGCTACGACGAAATGCATTTTAATTCTCCCCCAATTTATCAAAATGCTCCACTCACGGTGGACAATGGTGCCCGAGGTTCTTGGACTGATGGTGGGAATGAACTCGTTCTTCTCCCTACTTATGGCAACGAATCCAATCCAGTACGACTTAATGATGCTTCTGCCTGGATTGGTAGGCTGGATGAGGAGGGTTGTCATCAGTGGAGCGGTGAATTGAGTTTTCTAGCAAATAATAGTAGTAGAGACTTGAGGACTGTTGCAACAAGTGATTCCAATACACAGGGCCTATCTCTATCTCTTTCGACCAAAACACTACCCAATCAGTTTGGGGAAGAATTGCACTCTGGAACTGGTGTTTTCAACGATCATCACGATTCAAAAACCTTGGAGTCTGACTATTTATGTCCTAATTCAAAACCATCTATTGGTAGTAAAGTTTTGGGAAATGATTGTCAAGGGATGGTAGGATCATCATCTACCTTCACTCACCGAAATACCGGTCCTCTGGGTCCTTTCACTGGTTATGCAACTATTCTGAAGGGTTCAAAATTTTTGAAGCCCGCCCAGCTGCTTCTGGATGAAATTTGTAGTACTGTAATGGCTTCAAAATCCATCGAAATGTGTGAGGTGTCCGATGATAAGGTTTCTGATGGAGTTAAGGGTTCCAGTGACGCTGTCAATGCGTCTGAATCTATGGTTGGAGCTAAGGGTGGTGGTGACTCGGGTGTCTCATCCACAACATTTTACTATTCCAATGAAATTAGTGGGGACACTGGTGTTCGGAGTAGCTCTGGTGAATATCGGCCTGAATATCAACAGAAGAAGGCAAAGCTATTATTTATGCAGGAGGAGGTTGGTCACCCTATCTTCTGTTAGTAGTTATTGTTTTGACTAGGTTATTTACCAAATCAGAATTTTTAAACATTAACTCCCAAATGCCAGCTTGTTTTGACTTATTTCTTAAATTTAGGTTGTTTACTGAAGCTTTTAATTTTTTATTTTTTTTTCCTTGCATAAAAGTTATTTGAAGTTTTGTTTTAGAAATATGACTTCAGTAAAAAAATAAGGGTTTATGAAATATGTTTTAATATCAAGTGAGTTGGGTAAAACAAAAAACTCCTATATATTATTACTTGTGCTTGAATGATCTAGAAGTGATTGACATATTTGTAAAATTATGATTGTGGCATCGCAGTTTTTGGGTGCATTATAATCCTATAGCAAATATTGGAAAAAATTGAAGTACATTTGGAAATAGTAAATTCTTTTCTTTTCTTTTTTTTTTCCATATTACATCTAATAGCAAACTGCATTTGACCTTGATGCCTATTTTTTCTCTCAAAACATAGAATGCGCCCTTTGGATCAAACTATACTCTATCTAATTCTTGCCAGAATTTTGGGCTGTAGGGAACCGTACTTTTGTTTTTAAAAAATCACTTTTATTGTGGCTAATCCTAGTGTTCCAAATACTATTCCATTGCTCATAGAGTGAGCCACCTCCATTCCTTCCTTTTAACCAAGTGTTTCATTGTCTAAGTACAGCAATAGGGTTACTTTCATTAGTAAATTAGTACAAAAGAAATGACTGGGTATTAGATGGAATGGGTAAAAAGAAAAAGCATTACCATACAAGCAAACTTGAAAGCCTTATGCTTACAATGCATAGCCATCGTTTTGCCTTTATCTTCAAGGAAAATGACCACCATTTCTGTATAATCTCACAAGTGCTCTTTCCACCTTAATGATTATACATTTCTGGTACAATATCTTTAAGGGAAGCATTTTCAAATAGACCCATCAAAGTGACCGTGTGTGATAAGATGAGCTTGAATGCAGCCAAATGAATTAGGACTTGTCAGATGTTTGTTACTTGTCATGAAGATATGCAAGGAATGCAAAAATTATGATTAAAGTTCTATAATGACACACTCCACTAAATTTCTCATGAGTCTAATTTTTTTATTTTATTTTTTATTTTTATGCTTTTAATGGCTAATTGGGATGCTGTGGCACAAGTTGTGATGATCAATGCTAATATCTAGAGTACATTGGGCATTACGCATAATTGAAGTCCATTTGGGGGGTAATGTAGATTTTTTGATAGCTGAGTGCTGTTAAAAAAGATAAATGAGTTGGAAGACAAGAATTGATTTAATTAAAAATTAATTAGACTCTGTGAGAAGCTGGAGCTAGCATCATTTGGGAGAATGAGGGAGTGAATTGGTTAATATTGTTAGCACTAGGGCAGTGTATGTTCCTGTAAATTTTGAAAATGAGTGACAATGTCCATATTCAAGGCGCTGCAAGAAAGATGATGACCAAAGCAAATATGAAATAACATTCAGTGAAGAGGAATGTAGTTGAATAAATCACACGTATTTCCCAGATTGAGTGGAATCATGTTACAGGATTCTAGATGGGTGTGTTGAGTCCTTCATAGGGGTTAAATTCACCCAACCTCCAGATTTTACAATCCTAAAATTTACGGGAAGGATCCTTTTTGTGGGTTTTTATGAAGGGAGCAATATAAAGTACATACCCATGTTATAGGGCATCTGAATTCGAAACATTTCTGACATAGGATAAAAATTCGAAGGAAAAATAAGAGTTTGTGGATAGGAAAATTGCAATGAACTGACAAGCTAACTACTTTTTTATTTTACTGTATTATATTGCAAAATTTATGCAAAATTTTTAGTTCTGCTTCCCCAAATTTAATTGAATAGAAAGAGATTTATTCATTGGGTAATACTTGGTTATGAGTCCTGTTGGATTAATGGTCATTGGCTATAAAAGTTACAGCGTCTATCTGCAATGCACCTCACTGACTTTTCTTGGTTTTCTACTGGCTAAGCAAAATGATTAGATAAACAGTCTAGTAGTTTCTATTATGATCAATTTTACATTAGAATTCTAGAAAATGGATGTGGGAAATGATTCATAGTTCATAATTGTTATTCTCAAAACCAAGATTTTATTGAAATTTCCTGGTTAGGCCAAGCAAAATGATTAGATAAACAGTCTATTAATTTCTATTATGATCAATTTTAAATTAGAATTCTAGAAAATGGATGTGGGAAATGATTCAGAGTTCATAATTGTCCTTCTCAAAACCAAGATTTTATTGAAATTTCCTGGTTAGGTTTGCTAACTACTGTTATCATCTCCTTGAAAAACTTGGGGAGTGTAGGGAAGTTTACTGGTTCATTTTAGTGGGCAAGGCTCCCAAACAACCTATGGTATAATTCTGAATGCTTCTCTTTATTTGAAATATTGTAGTGTACGCAAAACATGTTTTTTTGAGTCAAAGTTCATGATCGGTGCCTTGATAGACAGTCCCTGTCATACAAGTTTGCCTACCGTTAACTATTGCATGGCAACTTCATACTTTCATACATTTGCATCTTTTGCTTGCTTGTATAATTGCAAAAAAAATATAAAAATAAAAATAAAAAAAATCTAAAAAAGGAAAGTGTAAATAAAGTGATGGTACCTGTTCTTTTTCATTCCTTAGTGGATCCTAAGTTTCATGCTTGACAATGTTTCCAATTGCTTTTGTAATTTAATCAATTTCTGTAGCTTTTTGAAATTCTCTAGTAGTTCTTTCAACATGGTTTCGTAATTGTCACCATGATGGAGAATCAAATGACAGCTTGAATTTTTTTTCCTTCTTAAATTTGACTAAACATTTATTTTCACATCTCCATTATCATTTCTGAAGGTGCTTTTACATTTTTTTATTATTTTATTTTAATTTTCTTGTGTATTTGTTTCATCACAAAGTTCTTCTAGGTTCCAAATTTTCTTGGGTTTTATTCAATGAAGTTCCTTCCATGCAACTCTTACACCATCTAAGTAAATTTAAGTTTTGAAAATAATATCGTCTCTATTGCTATTCGATTGAGATTTTGATGATGTGAAAAATGTTGCACGTTCTCTTCTTCAAACCTTAACAGAGGCTAGCTAGCAACTATAATTTCCAGAGAATTTTGAAGAAATTTTAATAATTCTTTTGCTTTTGTCATTGCTAATGATTTGCATGTTGATCTCAGTGGGGTCAAAAAGTATATTACTAGTGTTAAGTCCATAATGAGTTGGTTAGTTTTAGATTTGAAATAAAGTAATATGTATAGCTGTGAAGTTTGGAGTGTTTTTTCAAGAATTGACAAAAGTGGAACTGTAGACTACTCACTTTTTCGTCATTTAGGCACGTCAGTGTGATTGAATTTTTCACATGCTATACCCTCACCCCTAACAATTATTAATGGATAAATAACAAGAAGCTTATCTCATATCTAAGGAACACAATGACAATCTGATTTTCAATCGAATAATGCACACCACTTCTTTTCAATTGCTTTATTAAAGCAAAATCCAAATCCCAAGAAGTTGTCACTCTGCCATTGCTGAAGGCTCATTTTGTAGGGTGAGAAAGAATCGTTTATGTAATTCCAGGGCTGCCGACATCACTTTTGAAATTCTTAACTTACCCTTTCTACTGTTGTTTTCACTAATTTAGTGTATGTTAAGTGCCTTTTGAGTGATTAAGGTACAGAGCAGTTCTGCTTTCAGTCATCACAATGGTGTGACCAAATTGTTTTGTACTTCGAAATTAAAATAGTTATTCTTTTCTTAAGAACATAATTATAGCCTCTTGACACAACGGTAATATTGAAACAAGACTAGATATTATCCTAGTAGACGAAAGTTCTTGAATCTACAGGAAAAGCGTTGAATGCACAAGGAGTAATACGAAAAATTGAGGATTGTTATCATAAGTGTAATACTTCAATAAAGGTTTACAGTCATACATAACAGAATAATCTTAATTCATAATAAGACATGTAAGTCAAATTTGGATACTATGGAGTTATAAACATGCCAAAATAACAGTTTTAAAAGCAGAAACCTTAAATTAAGTTAATAGGTAAAAGAAAACTTTCTAAAAATGACAACAATACAAATTTAGAAGTTTTGGGAGAAGCAAAGCAATGAGCCTTTGCCATTGGGCCATTTCAAATTGAGTATGAGTGGCTTGACCCAAATTTGACTACTTAAACCGGTGACCAGATCCTTCAGTGAGTAGTATGCCATAAAACAAACATGGCAGAAAAATGCCCATAACAGTAAACTTTTTTCTGCCCATAACAGTAAACTTGCACTGCTGCATAAAGAGTTGAAACAATTTATTTGGTCAGCTCACATTTTTTTTAATATTTCTTGAATACTATGGGTTTGTTTGTACGTAACATTTGTGTTTCACTAATTAAATTGATACTCTTTTTTGTGACTTTTGTTGCACTGTGCTGTCAAAAGATTTGCAGAAGGTACAAACAGTATCACCAACAGATGGAAATGGTGGTTTCATCATTTGACACGGTGGCTGGTCTTAGTGCTGCTGCCCCATACATTTCTTTTGTTCTCAAGACAGTGTCAAGGCACTTCCGATGCCTTAAGAATGCCATCTCAGACCAACTCAAGCACATAAGGAAAGCTTTGGGGGAGGACTTTTCGTCTCCCACCATCGGTACTGCAAGCAGTAGCAAAGGCGATACAAGTACATCGAGGTTAACAAATATGGACCATGGTTTTACGAAGCCAAAAACTGGTGGGCCCAATCTGGGCTTCCTTGAAGCCCAACAGCACATCTGGAGGCCCCAAAGAGGCCTACCGGAACGAGCCGTGTCTGTTCTTAGGGCTTGGCTATTTGAACACTTTTTGCATCCGTGAGTCTCTCTCTCTCTTGTACGAGTGCATGCACATGCACAAGTTGGTGCAGCATTGGTAATTTGATTTGTAGTTGATTTCTTGTACATATAGGTATCCAACGGACACGGACAAGCATATGTTGGCTAGTCAGACTGGCCTATCTCGAAACCAGGTATGATCAGCACCTTGTTGAGTTTGGGGTTGTTCAATAGCTTGGTGTTTATGTAAACTTGACCTATAAAAACTCTATTCAACCATTTTGCCTTTGTTTTTGGGCCCATTATTATCATGTTTTCTTGGAATTTCATGTTGACTATCTGCCAAGCAATAGCATGGAGCTAAATGATTTAGTTGGCTCTAAAAACAAGGAAATGTTGGACAAACTATTAAGTAGCATTGGACGGGCATAGATCACGTCGTGTTGCAAACCCATATGATAATTTCAACCTCTCCCAGACTCACACTTTCACATCCAAGGATATGAACCTTAATATGAAGCATGAACATGTATGCATGACACGAATATGATACAATATGAACACACTGATACGAAAATTTTCAAAAAATTTAGAACATGACATGGTAGCGATGCAACAATAAATAATTTTATTTATTTATTTATAGATACAAATGAAAATAATACATTATAAATAAAATTTGTGTTGTGTTATGTAAAAATAGAAAGAAAATCATTTTCCACATTCTATGTATTGGAAAATAAGTCTAAACATAAAGTCTTTATTAATTAATTAATTTATTTTTAAAGTTATATTCACAAGTGAATTGGAGTTTTAGGCCTTAGATTATTGGTGTTTGAAATTAATCTTTGTCGGGTCATTTATCTATAATGCACTATTACAAGTCGAATTTTGGGGGAAAAAAAAATAGAAGATACAAAACAGTGTGCCAATGTTTACACTAGTGAAAATATTTGATCGATTAATGCAGGTGTCAAATTGGTTCATTAATGCCCGAGTCCGGGTCTGGAAACCCATGGTTGAAGAAATACACATGCTCGAAACCAAAGGTTTGGCAGAACCAAACTCAAACTTAGGCAAAACCGATGGAAAACCCAACGCTGAAAACGATCATCAGCCCGCAAACAAGGTCAGTGAAACCGCTATGTCGAGCAAGCAAGTTGAGTGCTTGCAAATTGGCTCCTTGGCAGGCACAGGAGACGAACATGGACACAGACAGAACACAGAACAATGGAATCAGGAGAAGCGGTTCAGAGCGGAACAGTGTCAAATCCCAGCTAGCATGGACGGTTCGTTCGTGGGTTTTGTGCCATACCAGCGTGGCGGGCTTGAAATAGGGGGACTTGGAGCGGTTTCGCTCACGTTGGGACTCAGGCAAAGTGCAGAGCAATTGGAACAAGAAGAGATTCAGATTAGGCAGCATTTTGGAGGTCAGATGATTCATGATTTTGTTGGTTAATATCAAACAGTTCTTCTAGTTGCACAGAAATTAATCACATAATTGATCACAACTCTCATAAAGGTGCGACTCGCCTCATGTGAGAGGATTGTGTTTGTTCTGTGATTGGTTTGTGTGTTCGTAGAGTTTTTCAATATGGAACTATCTCTTGCATAATCGAACAAGAGAATAAAAAGTGAAAAATGATATACCTCATTAAGCTAAAGAGGTTTATTGAATGAATATGCAATCATTGGATTAGATTGGAGATGGATTATGATAATGTATTATAGTGGTTTATAGATTAAGAGCTGAAATCCATGAAGATGCTCTTTGCAAGAATTTTTATAAGTTGATAAAAATGGAATTCAAGTGAAAAGATGAATCATTTGCATTCATCCATGGATATACCATTGTTTATTAATATTTCTGTAATTGGGAAAAATAGTGAGCCTCTGAGAAATTAAATCAACAATTGTATGGATGTTAAAGAGTTGCCTAAAAGTAATTGTTTGCATCTTTAATTTTACAGGACTCATATATCATCAAATGAATTTTATGGTTTTATTTTATTGAAACTTGGATGGTGTTATCATATTTATTATTTACTATGTGGATTCACACAACGAACACTTTTTAGTATAACCAGTGATGTTTCTCTTGTCACCTCTTGATCTTGTAAAAAGTTTTATCTATACTAATAGTATATTAAGTGAAGGCTGGATTTCCAATTGTGAGCGTAATTGTTATATAGAGAATAGAGAAGTGTACAAGACTTGAAACTTGGACCTTGGGTGTAGGGGAAAAATCTACACACAGGCTATGATATTAATTTTATTTTTATTTTTACTTGTTTCAATCGCGTGCCAACTGTTAGTATGGCTTAATGTAAAGATTTTAGAAGTAATAGTAAGAACCCTCCTGTATGATAAGTATTGGCATTTTACTAGTTACCATTGTGTATATATATGTATATATATTTTAAAAATAAAATAAAAATTGGTAGTATTTTAAATTTACATGTGACACAGAATTTGTGACTCCTTATCTCCATGATCAGTACCCAATTTGGGTGATAAGAATTTTTTTTTGATTCAAAGGACATATTAAAGCAACAGAAAAGAAACATAAGAGTTCAAGGCATATAGCCTTGACAAACAAAAGATGACCCAATCATATATGTACCAAGCAGGCTTGCAATCTCACAGGAGGTTCATCAAGGGTTACTAAAGTCCCATTATGATTTACACCCATGTTGGCCAAACCATCTGCAGATTTGTTGCCATCTCTGAGAATGTGGCTTATGGTACAGTTGCACCTTTTCATAAGAAATCTTGCATTTTGAAGTAGAGCTAGGGAAGTGGGGAAGAGTTTCGCCTTTCATAAGTTTTACTACTTGCTCCGAATCAGATTTGATGATGATGTCTTTCATTCCTTCTCTAGCATTAAGGTGAGACCTTTGTATAGCCCTCAAAGCTCAGCTTCCACACTTGTTGCGTTCTCTAGTTTTCCATGATAGCATTGCACCCAGGAACTTCTCTCGCCTCTGAACAGCCCTCCATAACCAGCTGAACCAGGGTTTCCTTTAGAGCATCCATCTGTAGCGAGTTTAATTTTCCCTACAAAAGGACAATTCCATTTAGTAGCACAAATTAGAGTTTGACCTGTTAAAAAATCAGATTGAAAAGGGTCAAAAGTTTCTGAAGCTTGATGGTAGATGCTTCTTATGGCTTCCTGTGCATTCCCTTCTTGGTGAAAGATGGTGTTGTTCCCGTCTTTCTAGATTCTACAAAGAGTGAATACAAAGATAGTTCCCCAAGGGATGTTTAGAATTTCTTTCTTTTTGCTCTTCAGGTTGACTAGGATCTATTGGTCAAACCGCTTGTTGATATTAGAATCCAACCACCTGTTATCTATGATGTTCACCCAGATTTCCTTGGCTTTAGGACAGTCCCTAAGGAGATGGCTTAGATCTTCTTTGGCTAGGTTGCACCTGGAGCAGGTATCAATCGTAGTTAGACCTCCAATTCTTCTTTGGTGGTTTGTTAGTAGTCTTCCATGAAGCAATAACCAGCAGAATCCCTTCAGCTCGAGGCATTTTGAGGTGTGTGGGTGCTAAGATTACATCAATTAGAAACAGGCTTATTGTAATCCAATTTAAAGCCCAATTAAAACTCATATTGTAGCCAGGCCCAAAATTATGAAGAAAGATGAGTCACTGTAAACCCAAATTTGCTAATGAATGGCTCGTATCATAATCCATATTTATTCTACCAACCAGCAATTAATCAGTTTTTTCTGTTTTTGTTATTTGACTCAGAGTCATTAGATCCGATAACACAATTTGCAATTTAACTATAACAATGATATTCCCATTTCAATTTAAACTTCTCATAGAAAGAGTGAGAATCTAAAATAAAAAATAAAAATAATCATTTGAATGATGAAAGAGATGTAAATATTTCATAAAATTTAAAAAAAAAAAAAAAATCAAATATATGCCTGTTATCGCTAAATGATATGCATTAATTGGAAACAAAAATGAGTATGAATAATGATTTTTACTGATTTAGTTTTTGGCGTCACTCTTCACCGTTGAAGTGAGTCCTTTCATGTGTGCTTCCATGCATGCATGAATAAAATCGATAATTGTTCAGTAGTCTTTGGCATAATGCGTCATTTGCTTGTGGCAAAAAAAAAATTTACATGTGAAGCATGCTAACTCACTTTTTTTAAGTAATTGAGAGATATAGACTAATCCACTTAGTTTTAATTACAATTTTTTATTTGTCCGCAGTACTATGTAAATAATGTCAAATGATATTCTGCGAGTATAATAATTTTTAGAATAGATTAGCTTAGGTTCATATGTATGTATATATTAACAGTTGTAGGAAGAGAATAAGGAAAGGAAAACCTATATCACACAGTAGATAAACATAAATATCATACCTGGTAAATAAGTACCTCATCCACTGGGTCAACTCTTACTCAGGCTCATATATATATTTTTGGAACAAATTCTTAGGCTCATATGTTGAAACCAAGAATTTATTTAAATACATATGATTGGCACTACAATGCCAAGAACATACCACACCTAAAAACCTAAGTAGATTACATCATATCCAAAACCCACAGAAAACATAGTAGTATTTAAGATATATACACACTCACAAAACACGAAGCCACGAAACTTATTAGTTAGTTGTGACTAGTTAGCCTTTAGGCCTTGCCACCACTGTCATTGCCACCACCCTGGGGAGTTCCAGTGCCACTGCCACCTCCACCATTGTAGTTATTGAAGTCCTCCCTAGGGATGTAATGGTGGTTGTCCACACTGCTTCCTGGGTATTCAAATTTGCTCTCAAATTCGGCTAGCTCTCGATGATCTTGCTCGTGCATTTCGATCATCGTCAAAGCTTTCCTGTTAACAGCCAAGCTGGAGCTCACCATCATCAGGAGTAGAGCAAGCACAACAAACCTCATTCTTGATCTTTTTGCTTTCTACTGTGATTCAAAGATGAAAGAAAAAAAAAAGGATTTTTGTGAGCAGACTAGGGTAAAAATCGAAAACTGTTTAGTTTAGAGGAGCTTGTGAATCAACAATATTGTTTTTGGTATTAGAAATTCAGAATTGCAATTTATTGACTTACCCAACGGAGAGTCAATGGCAAGATGGGTGAACAATTTGAGTTTGTGGGGGGAGAGGAACAAAGATTTTAAGGTGTTTATATAGACTACCAGCTAGGGCTTGTGGAAAATGATGGTTTTTTAAATAAAGGGATCAACTTTTAATAAAGGGATCAATTGGATAGGTTTAATCAGGAGTAATTATCATATGGTGCTCCCATCGAATGACATATAGAAAACTTTATGGATAGGACAATGCTGACTCACCTTTATAGCGAAAAATTTTATGGTTAGGAGAAAAGGATAACTCATCTAATATGTTTTGGTTTTTTATTTGTTGGGAGTACCTCGTAGACAATGTTACATAATACTATGAGATTATGTAATAATTTTTTTCAGTACAATTTGTGAGGTCCACTATGGGTTTCACCCCAATGGTCAAAATTGTTCATCTTATAAGTCTCAATCGGTCATTAAAAAAATAAATTTATTTATCTTCAAAATAGACTTATGATATTTATGATTTTGAAAACAAACCTTTTTTTATTTTTTAATGACAAATATGAAGAAATTGATTTTTTCCACTAGTTGTACCATACTATTGATGTAATTCTTCTCATTTTGTCATTAATCTTCTATCAATAAGCTTAAAAAAATATATTTTAAAAAATGGGTGCTGGAATTTCCACCAAAAGAGGCAAAACAAAGTGGGATGCCCATATTAGAGCAATAAAATGGTTTTTAAAAACAAATAAAATGATGAAGCAGAAGGAAATTGCTTTTTGTCCACAGATGCACACTATAAATAGGGAATCCACCATGTGAATGGATTGGATTATTAGGCTAAACCTATAGTCAATCAAAAGGCAGTGGAGTGTTTGCTAGTATTGCCTGGTGATGTCAAAGTATAGTTGAAGGGAGGAGGTGAATTCTCTCTAATGTTTCTTCACAAATCATTAGTCTGTCAAGTGGTGATATTTTAGTCCAGACATTTGCAAATTTATTATAGGAAAAATTATAGGGTTTTAATGATTACTTGGTGAATCATATGCAATTTAGCATCATCAGCTTGAAACTATTCCACATTTGGAAATTTAAGTTGTCTTTTGCCTATGTTACATCAAACTTGAGTACAAGTGTGAGATGCAGATTTATATCTAAAAATTAGACTCATTAAATTTTAAAATTTAAAGATATGTGAGTTTAGTAAACATTGGCCATATTTTTATATTTTAATTTTTGAGTTATTTGGACAAATAATTCCAAAGTACACGTTTTGTTATATTTTAGTTTCTAATATTTTAATTATTTCACTTTCGTTTTAAAGTATGTGTCTTGTATACTTTAGTTCTTAGCATCAACACCGTCAAAATTAGTGTCAAAACTAGAGGGGGAGCATTTGTAGAATTTTATAAATTAAAAAAAAAATTGAAATATTGGAGATGAAAATGCATACATTGCAGATTAAAATGAAATGAAATGCATAATTTCGGAACTAAAGTTTTGGGATTTTGTAAGATTTTGGTTGGTCAGTAGCGCAATTTGAACCCAAAGATGAAAAGGCTACCCAATGGTGGGCTCTTAAGATTGGTCGAATCCAACTTGCTAGCCCAATTCTGAGCACAAGTGTAGCTTAAAAATCAAATCCAATACAAAAAATCTATCTTAGTTTCATTTAATTGTCCTAAAATTCAATACAAAAACAAAAATTATCTTGGGTTAGTATTTAAGCATCCTAAATCAATAGATTGCACTTTTTTTTTTAAAAAAATAATAACAAACATATCTTATAAAATTACAACCATAAATCATAATAAGAGAAAATTAATCTGAATTATGCGTATTAAATGGTAAAATTTATTACAAGCTAATCGATCAGTGGAAAAATAATTAGAGTTTTAAATGTATATTTCATTTGATATATATAATTTTATATATTAATAATAAAATTCAGTTGACTCATATTCTAGAACTTTTACCGAATTTAATTTAAGTGGATAAATGTTAAACCAGACCAAAGTTTTCCAAACTTACATTGACACTATACCAATTGAGGTTGATAAAATTGGTTAGTGGGTTTTGCAATTTCCATTTCCTAGGATACAATGATGAAATGTGCCAAGAATTTGTCATAACAAAGGGTCAAATATTCCCTTTATTGGTGAAAATTGAAATTGATTTTCAATTGTTTGATTCTGCCTTTTGGGACACATGTGTTATAGATTTACGCTTTTGCGTACAAAGGTCCCTTCAGAAATTTGGTATAGGAGGGTACTTACTTAATCTTTTCCAACAGGGGGAGGTTGATTTTTACCTGTTTAAAGACCTCTATCATTGCTTCCATAGATGCCGCCTTCTTATTAAAAGGGGACAATGTATCAAGGCATTGGGGAAAGGGTGCCTTAGGCACATACGGTGCCTTGGGCTCAAGTGAAGTGCTAGGGACTAAGTCATCCCTCTTAAATGTTTCCCCCTCACCCTTGCTCTCACTGGGTGTACCACCGTGGTCACCCTTCTTAACTCTAGTTGCATCAGACGCAACTGACTGAGGCTCTAACTCCCTCACACTTATCAAAGTAATCACCGCTTGCACCTGCTCATGGTGCTTTCCATTCCCATCCGAACTCTCTGTCCCGTATTGTCCCTTAGGGTTGGCCACAGTTTGACTTGGTAATTTTCCCCCCTCCCTCCGATTCATGTTGTTAGTCATTTGACCTAATTGGGCCTCTAGCTTGGCAATAGAGTGAGTCTGGAAGTGAACTATCGGTGCTAACCCCTTAAGTTCTGAGAGAACTTCCAACACCTGAGTCTCAAAGGCAGAGTTACCCTGAGGAACAGGCAGGGGTTGTGGTTGCCGGTATGGTTGTGGGGGTCGATAAGGTTGCGGTGGTCGGTAGGATGATTGGTTGGCAAAATTATTAAAATTCTGCCTTGGTGGTGGAGGATTGTAAGAAGTGCCTTGTGAAGGGGGTCTCCATGAAAAATTAGGGTGATTTCTCCATCCCGGATTGTATGTGTTGGAGTATGGATCATTACCCGGGTTGGAGAATCCTTGTGCCGCATTCACATGCTCTTGGACTAACTCCGGAAATTTTGATGCCGAAGGGCACTCACTCAAGTCATGAGCAGGGCTCGCATATATAACACATGCCTCGTGAAATGGAGGCTGATCTTGCTGGGTAGGGGCATGTTCCGCAGCTAATAATTGGTTCATTTTGTGGAATAGTGCCTCTACTTGTTGGGCTAACTCTAGGCTTTGCCCGACCTCATAAGTGCCCCCCTTTTCGGGGCTCCAACTACTGGTTGCCGGACTTGCCGGGCTGCGGAGGCATAGTGAAGGGAATTATCACTTAGGTTTTCAAACAATTGCCATGTCTCGGCATCATTTTTGGATATGAATGTCCCATCACAAGATGAGTCTATCATTTGGCGGTGCGGCTCAGTTAAGTCATAATAAAATGTTTGAACAAGTTGCCAATCAGGCACTTGGTGGTGGGGACACTGTTGGAGAAGGTCTCGAAGTCTTTCCCACGTTTCATGGAATTGCTCGCCATCCATTTGAGCAAAGTTTGTGATGGCTCGCCTAAGTTGGTTGGTTTTACCTATGGGAAAGTACTTCTCCAAGAATCGTTGTTGTAATTGGTCCCAAGTTGTGATTGAATTAGCAGGTAAGAAATTTGGCCAGTGTTTGGCTTTATCCTTTAATGAGAATGGAAACAATCGCAAAATTAAGGCCTCATTTGTGAAATTCTGGATCCTCACTGTTGAGTAAATTTCCAGAAATTCATTCAAATATTTGTAAGGATCATCATGAGTTAGTCCATGGAATGATGGGAGCATTTGTATGGTGCTGGACTTAATCTCATAATGAGTAGCAGTGGTATTGGGTAATTGGATGCATGATGGTGATGTATATGCAGTGGGTGTGAAATAATCCTTGAGGGTCCGGTTAGGCACATTCGGGACGTTAGGATCTGCCATCTCTAATGGCTCAATGTATGAATATGAATACTCAAGCCTAGGAACATGGGCAGAGTCCCTAAGTCTCCTAAGAGTCCTTTCTAGTTTAAGGTCCAAACTCCACAATTCAGGGCGACAAGAACGGCGCCCGTGTATACACTACCCACACACACACAAAAAGTTCCGACTCTGTGAACTAAGTTACGAAAGCAAAATACCAAAGGGAGAAATACTCACAGCGGTTTAACAAAAACGCTTTACTCGTCTTGCGGGTGCTTGATGTGTAAACGTTGTCTCCAACCTCTAATTGAGCTTCGTCTTTCTTTTTAGCACTTTGGTGCTTTGCTTGCGAGTGTTTGCTTCTGTTTACACACTTCAGTGCTGCGATTTTTTTATTTTTATTTTAAAGCTCGGTTGCGCTCCGCTTGCACTTCGGTGATAGCTCCAATTTCGAACGCTCTGCACACTTAGAACAACGAAAGCATAAAATCCTAAACTAAAAATTAAAATAAGAATGTAACTTTAAATTAATTAATTCCACCAAAAGTCCCCGGCAACGGCGCCAAAATTTGATGGGTCGTTGAACACACCAAAATTAAACACTAAACTACACCAAATTCTTTTAGAATAATGGCAAGTCCAGGTATCGATCCACAAGGACAATTGTAAAATTAAACTAATTTAATTGATAAGTTCCTAAATTAATTTTGATGAAAAGAATGATTGATCATAACCTAATTTAATAACGAATAAATTAAACTAAATAATTAAATTATCAATTATAACTGAAAATGGATTTACTGAATTGGGGAAAAACCTAGGGTAAAGAGTCCACCACTAGTCACGTAAATAAAGTTTTCAAATTGAAAACAATTATGTTGTGGTTTGAACGGAATAATGCTTCGTAACTACAAGTTCAAAGTTTTTAATAAGAAAATTATCACGTTCAATGTACAAGCACAAACCATCTCAAGTAGCACGAATCGTTCACTCTAAACTAAGGTAATGATACGACTCGTCTCTCGTAGTATGATTCGTCTCATACCTTGAATGTGAAAGAATAGAAAACTTTTGTATGGAAAACATTCAACAATCACAGAAAGTCGAATATTTGAAGAAATAATGGAAAATATATATATGAAACTTCTAAAACACCATACAAGTGTTCAAACCTTTATATAATTGAAAATTCAAAAAGAAAAACCTATTACATGGTTAGGGTTTCATCAAAACCCTAGAAAATGAGACTAGCCACTCATGGAGGAGTGGAAGGAGATAGATGAAGAAGAAGCCACCATGAGAGACATGCTTGAAGCTTCAAGTTTCTTTCTTTTCCAAACCTTACCCTCTTTCTTTTGCAAAAACCAGTTCAGAACCCTAATCCAGCATTTTTCTTGCCTATTTATACTTCTAGTGTCTTTCCAAACAGGTTTAAAACATCTGGCACGTTTTCCCCTAAAAAATCAACGCACGTGCGGGAAAGTCAACTTTCTCCAAATTCTGTCTTTTTGCCCATTTTATGCTCCGACTATGTATAACCTGATTGACATTCAACACACATAAAGTATACAGTTTGACAGTCAAGTGAAGTTAAGAGATCCTAATGAACGGCCTCAATGATGTACAATTCGGCTTTAATTAGTAATTTTTTGACTTTTAATCAATTTTTTAGTTTTTTTAGACAAATGATTTAGGAAGTTGGTAAAAAATTGTTTTTAACTTTTTTGATTAATATTTATTTATGATGTCAAATCACAATAAAATGACCAAACTACCCCAATTAATTTAAAATATTTACAACTTCACTCATGTAACACATTTTGACTCATAGAATTGTAATTTCACTAATAGCTAAAAACCAACTTCCCAAATGAAAAAAAAAAAATGCAAAAAAGCCAACTTTTGACTTTTGCTACAAACCAAAAAAAGTGGCTAAAAGCCAACTTCCCAAAATAACTTATAATTTGAATGAATAAGGATTATTTAAAATGATTTAAATAAATATATATTTTTTATTTTTTATAAAAAAATATTTCTTCCGCCTTAAAATAATAATTCTTATTGGAAATTTAATTTCTTTTAGTAATATAATTATTACATTTTAAAAATATTAATTTTTCAAAATTATCCTTTGACAATATATTTTTTAAAAAATAGCAATTGTCATGATTGTAATTTTTGTGTTGTTAACAAATTTAAAAAAATGACAAAATAAGAAATTTATATTATTTTAATCCTTAATTTTTGAAAATAGAAATTAATTTTTAAAAAATATTTTCAAAAGAGGCCTCATCTGAATAGTTTCTTTTGGGTTCGTTTGGGAAGTTAGTTGACTTTTTGGTTTTTTGACTTTTTTAAGCTGGGGCCAAAAAATCTTGTTTGGGATGAGTTTTTTCCGACTTTTTTGACTTTTGTAAGAGAAAGAATGTAATGATTATGAGTTAGATATAATGTTTTATCTTATTAAACTAAAAAATATATTTTGTTTTTTTAGTTATTTTAGCCAAAAAAACTCCAAACCTAAATTTCCAAACGAACTCTTTATATGATCATTACATGGTAGAGAAAAAGGAAAAAAAATTGATTCGATAATCATAATTTTTTATGTAATAATATTTATCTTTAAAAAAATGAACAGTATGAGCTTGCTTGGGAAGTAGGTTGGCTTTTTGAATTTTTAACTATTTTAGCCTGGGTTAATAAGCCTCGGGCTAAAAAGTCACGTGCAGGATAGATTTTTTTGGCTTTTTTGATTTTTTGTGAGAGAAAGAATGTAATGATTATGAATTTGATGTGAATTTTTTTTTATTAGGCAAAAAAACCTATTTTATCTTTTGTGACTAAAATAACTCCAAACTCAACCCAACCCAACCCAAGTTGCCAAACGAAAACTCTATTTAAAAAATATGTTCGTTATTTTTTTTATAGACAAACATAATAAAATAAAAATATTATAATTATTGAATTAACTTATTTACAAATAATAAACATAAAATAAATTATTTAAATTATTAAAATGAGTGACGGTTAATAATTCTACAACTACATGTAAAAATTTGGAAAAAAATTCAATTCAGTGTACATTTAAAGAAAAATACAAATAAGTGGTACGGTTCATATATATTAATAATTAATGTTATATAATTTTTCATGAATTAGTAATAATTTAATAATTAAAATTATAAATATTTTCTTGAATTTACAAATATTTTGAAAAGAGATCACTAATTTACAATTTAGTTTCAGAATTTTAGTAGAAGTACGTGTAGATATCATTGTTTATACGAAAAGCACACCGCCAAATCTTTTGCTTGGAAAGCACGGTGCTGTGCTTCCCTTCAGGCCCCGTTTGTTTCCAGAGATAGAATGGAGGGGATTGATAGCGAGGGGATTAATAGTGAGGGGATTGTTAGTGAGGGTCGTTTGTTTTCAGAGATAGAATGGAGGGGATTGATAGTGAGGGGATTAATAGTGAGGGGATTGTTAGTGAGGGGATTAATAGTGAGGAATTGTTAAATTATTTTTATATAAAATAATAAAACAAATATAAAAATATAAAAATTAAACATTAATATTTAAAAAAAAAATCCCAATATATAAAAAATAAAAAAAATAAAAAAATTTCTAATCCCCTCACTATTTTTCTAATACCATCTCTACCTCCTCACTATGAATCCCCTCCCCAAGGGTATTAGTAATACCAAGGTATTAGTAGTACCCTCCCTATCTCTCAAAACAAACACGGTATTAGTAATACCAAGGTATTAGTAGTCCCAAGGCTATCTCTCAAAACAAACACCCCATATACTAGTCCCAAGGTATTAGCAATCCCAATACCCTCCCTATAACCCAAAACAAACGGGCCTCAAGGTGTATATCTCCATTTCTGATAAAGAGAAGGCGGTGTCCTCAAAAACTGGTATTTTCTCTCTCAAAGGCAGAGAGAACTCCCAGTTGAATTGATGAATGTACTGTTTGTCGGAATTTTTAATTTTATTAATTTATTTGACCGGTTATTAACATTATTCACCATATTTGTTTCTAATTTTTTAAAAATATTTTTCAAAGAATTTGAAAAAATGGTTAATTACTTTTTTATTAATTACTTTTTTAAAACAAAAGACTATGGCCTATTTTGAAAAAAATGATTAAAAATTATTTTTTTGATTTTTTTAAAATAATGTATAAAAAATATAAGAGATAATCTAACTCAAAATAAATTAAGAAAAAAGATTTGTAGCTCGAAATCTTCTCCCCCGAATCCCCCTAATGCCCAAAACGACGTTGTTTTGGGCATTATTTTTTTTTATTTTATTTTTTCCCTCCTTCTTCCATTTTCAGTCGAACCAGAGAGGGAAGGGAGAGAGAGAAGAGAGAAAGAGAGAGAGAGAAGAGAGGTCGCCGGCCCAGCCTCGCCGGCCCAGCCCCGGTCTCGTGCAGCAGCTCCGACGTCCCCGATCGTCGCAGCCCGCCGAGCTCGTCGCAGCAGCTCCGCCGTCGCAGCTCCGCCGTCGCAGCTCCGCCGTCCCCCTCCTCCTCCTCCTCCTCCTCCCCTCTCCTCCCCTCCCCCTCCATTTTTTAGGCCCCCTCCAGTCCCCTCCTCCCTCCTCCCCCCTCCTCCCTCCTCCTCCTTCTTCGTCTTCTTCGTCTTCTTCCGCTATAAAAAAAAAAAAAAAAAAAAAAAAAAAAAAGGGATTCGGGGCATTCGGGGGAGCTCGGATTCGAGCTCCCAATCGGCTCTGATAAATTAAAAATCGACTTTTGACTTTTAACTAAATTCCTAAAAGAGGCCTATAGTACACATGCTTTGAGACATAATTACACTTTATAATTAAAAAAATTAATATAATTTTATAATTTCATAACTCATAATTAAAATATCGTTATAACTATATAAAAAAAAATAATAACCAAAAAAAGAGACATAATTAGAGGTATATATGATATACCCCTTTCAACGGGTGTGTATAGTAAGATTTCCTTAGTTTTTAAACATTTCGGCTAGGTTTGGCATCCTCTAAAAAAATTAAAAAGTCATTATCTTATTAAAGTTACATCATCTTATTTAAGTCACATCACCTCTGTATCACATCACTTCAAACCCAACCCATAGTTTATAAAAAGTCAAAAAATGTACTTATTTAGAACATCCCAAACAATTCCTACAAGGGGTTCGTTTGGGATGTGGGTTGACTTTTTGACATTTTGGTTTTTTTAGTCTAGGGCTAAAAAGTCTCGTTTGGGATGAGTTTTTTTTTACTTTTGTGAGAGAAAAAATGAAATAATTATAATTTAGATGTGAAATTATCTTATTGACTTTTTAATCTATATTATTTTTTTGTGACGATTTTAGCTCTGTAGCATTATGCCAAATGAGTGCAAAGATTTTATTATTGTAATTATTTTTTTGTTTTTGTTTTTTAAAAAAAGATGTGTGAAAAAATAAAAATGTGATGTGATCTAAAAAAATCAACAAGTTAAAAAATTGACCTTTAATCCAATCGCCAAAATAGACCTATGTAATGATTAAATATCTTATGGTTTTTATCTATAAAAAACCTGTCCTCCTAAACATTTGAGACTATGGCTGAGCAACGGATATTCTGATCTGTCCAAATTGACCGAACCAATCTGCCACATTTTGGACAGATTTATGATGACGAGCGGACGATTGCGAATTGATTTTTGTCAATCCGTCTAGTTTTGGACGGATGACAGATTTGAGGTTATTTTGGCCGCAACCAAACCGCCACATTGCGAGCATCTCTAGAAATTTGTAAAACTTTCTGTTTTCAATTTATTTAGATATTTTGTTTGTGTTTTCAATTGAAAAAGAGTTTAGATATTCTGTTGTGTTTTCAATTTAGAAATCTTTTTATCAAATAGCAAGTATTGATATTTGATATTTTTGTGTGAAAAAAATAAGATTTAATTTTGTCATTTTTAAAAAAATCAAACTAAATAGTTTTTGGATTAAAAAAAAAAGAGTAATGAAATAGTTTTGATAATGCATAGTTTTCTTATATGTATTTATTATTGGTATTTGACAATTTACTTGATAATTTTTTTGATTATGTTTAGAGAGTTTGATTGTTATCAAAAAAAAAAAAAAAAAAAAATGTTGACAAATTATTGTATTATGTTTAAAATTTATCAAAGTTTAACCCGCTAAATCGATTTCCATCCATCCGCCAATCTGCTCAATCCAGTAGACGGATGAGGATTGATTTTTTCCAATCCGCCAATCCAGTGGACGAATAGCAGATTAAAAGTTCTCCGACCATAACTAAACTGTGAACACCCCTATTTGAGGCATAAGACACACACAAGTATATACATGAGTATGAGATATTTAGGGCTCGGGCTCTTTTAGAAAGTGGGTTAATAGTTATTTCCCACTTTTTAACCCATTTTGGATTATACCATTGTTGGTTTTTTTGGCTTTTGAATGTTAGTATTGTAATTTTAAGCGTACCAGCAAAGATTAATCAGTCCTTACAGAAGATTAATTACCAACCAATTATTAGACGATTGTGTTCTAGTTCTTTCAACCTCAATGAAGAGAGCTTTTACTGGTGGCTTGTTTAGGAGAATTTAGTAAATAACAACCAAGTGAAGAATAATTTCAAAATGTCATTAAGTAAAATGAAAAATTTACAATGATCTGACCCAGCCTCGTAGAGGTTTACAGTAACAAGCTATTTGAAGCTACTCCTATGAATGAAGTGCAGTACGGGAATTTGAAGTACAGAAATGTAAAGAACTGTAAAAACTGGGAGGGAAAATAAAGTAAATAAAACTGATTTTTTGATTTGAGTCTAGATCCTTTTTCTGGGCTATTCTCTGCTATTTATACTTCTCAATAATAACCGTCAAAGTGGGCTTTTAACTATCAAAATGTCCCTCCATGATTGCTGAACATGCTCTCTCACAGCCAGTCCCACTACGTCATATTTGCAGTTAGGCTTCCCTCATGATTTTGAATTTGAACCTTGTGAGTAACCGTTAGGCCACGTCACCTTATATCCCTCGATCATTCCAGTGCTATGCAGACTCATTATTACCAATATGGGCTGACACGTGTCTTACTATGGTTGGCAATTTGTATTAACTCCCCAAATTGCCCTTTTCATGCCACGTGTTGAATTGTGATTGGCTTATACAAATTATACAGCCAACCCCTCGCACTAATATACATAATACTTGGTGATATTAGTGGATCAAAACACTTTATCCACGTCCTAGGACGTGCATGGGCTTTGCATCTTCTTAGAACTGCAACCGACTGCATTAAATTCTTTTATACACCTTGAACATTTCCCACTATCTGAGCATTCGAAAAGATAGATATAGTTTGCATGGCCAAACAAACCTTCCTTGACATAGATCAAGCATACAAAGAGTTATTAGATAATGATGTTCGCCCTCAAAAGAATTTTCATGCATTTATTAGCCACACCTATCCATCTCTATTTACTCAAGTCATGGAAGCTTTTGCAAATCATCAACCTTTGGATCACGAACCAATTGTTCACAATTCTTTAGTCCAAGACTTTGCAAAAATGGATATTGGAAGCTCTTCTTCTGCCACAAAACCTTTTGCGTGGGATGAGGCTGTGGCTTCCTCTTCTTCTTCCAAAGCTTCTGGCTGGGGAAGCTGGCTAGAACCTAAGGAATCCAAGCTAAGAGAGTGAATTAACCATTGATTCGTCGAATTAGCTGATCCTCTGTCTTTCCCTCATTTTACTCGGAGCTCTGTGGTTTACCCCTATGTATCCATCGATTGCCGACGCAGTTTGGAAGACAACTTACTTATAGCATGGTACACATCTTCCACGCCTACGAAGATAGTGCGAGCCACTCCTCGTTTAGAGGAAGCACAAGGATAAAACTTGTCATTCTTAGCCTAGAGTGCAAAATTTTGCTGTTCTGACTGGCTTGAATGTGTAAATAAGCCCCAGTTCCCTTCTTCCTTTGGAATGGATCCTCCTGCGCCTCCACTTCCTCAAAACCCTCACTGGATGGAAGAATTGAGACTTACTCTCTTTGAGAATCAATTTCTTTCTTCCTACCAACCTCCAGCTCATTCCACTATAGTTGAGCGATATCAAGCTCAACTTTTGCTTGCAGTTTTTTCTCACTTACCCTTCAATGTTCTTGGAGGTGATGTTCCTCTTAAGAACTTTCGATGGGCTTGTGACATTATGACTCGAGGTCATGTCCTCAACCCCATTAATCAAGCAGAATTTCAGATGTTTTTGGATCAACTCCCACTGCTTCTTCATTGGTACCAAACTTCTTTGGCTACCACTCAATCTTTGGACAAAATCTCAGCCCATTGAATTTACACTCAGTATGAAGGAGAGAACCTTATCAACGAATATAATGACTTCAAGAATAAAGATTCCATATACTGGGATGATTTAGATATGGATGAGATGGAACAAGGATTGAAAGAGTTCGAAATAAAAGTTGAATAACTTTTTCATCAAATGAGAGCATATCAGCTACAACAACTTAGCTTGGAGAGGATAGAGGACAAACTAAAAAAGGAACATAAATTCATTGACCACTGTTGGAACAAATTCCATGATCTTGTTATTTTTTTTATTCCTTATTTTTATGAAATTGAATTTGTAGCCAAGAAGGCTTTCTAATGTAATTACTTTCATATTAATAAAGCTAAGTTTTCCTTCCTTTTTTCGGCATGGTCTGATTTTATTCTATTCGCCTAAAGCAAACAAAATCAGAGCTTCGAATTTACCAATTTTGTCATTTGAAACCTAATTTGAACATTTCCAATGGAATACTAGAAACCTAATTTGAATTTCCCCAACATATGGCGTGTAATTGACAATCTTTGCCTTAGGCCTTCTCATTCCAATCATATGGTTAACACAATCAACAATTTTGAATTAACTATTTTTGTTTCAGAAAAACAGTAAACGTTTTTCGAAGTATGGAAACTTCATTTAGGGATTGCACTGTTTTATTCTAAAGAATGAGTCCTTTTGTGTTCTTTACTGCTTAACCAAATATTGGTTTTTTGCCACTTCGAAGTCTAGAACAAACAAATTATAGCTGCAGAGTATTTCAAATTTTACTTCGAAGGATTTTATTTTCAACAAGAAACCTAAAAGCAAGTCTTGAATCCCCTTGAAGTAAACAAACACCTGAGAATTCTTGTACTCTTAGGTATGAAATATGCTTCAAAGTCAACTTCTTGCTTTCGAAGTCCTAGCTGGATGTTTGTCACTTGGCTTTGGAGCCAAAGTTGGGCTTTGAAGCCAAATATTTGATTTTGAAGCCAATATAAGTGTTTGAGATACGTTTCCCTCCCAAATTATCACTATTGAGAGAAACTTTTCGCATCCGTACCTTCAGTACTTCTTTATGAATTCTATCTATTTAAAATGATTGGGCATTTTTCAGACAGAAAGGTTTAAAAACCCTTTCCTTTCGTGCTTTTAATTTACTTGCCCATCCAACACACAAGCCCTTCATCTCTATTGACTTCTCCTCTCCTTTACCTTCTTTCTCAACTTCGTCTTCTGAAAACTTCTGTAAATGGCTTTTTCCTCCTCGAAGATACCAGTCGTGGAGCGTGTGAATCCATCCGTAGCCTTAAAAATGATCAATGTTGAAGAGTGTGAGAAATACAAAGCTGGTGAGAAAAGTGCTATTGATGGGCGTATTTTCATTTCCCGTCGCCATGAGCAACAAGAATATGTTCTTGGGCCTATTTTCAAAGAGGTCCCTACTCAGCTTCCAGCTCTATACCCGCGTTTGGAGGACCGTTGTCTCCTTTATGAAGGCGGTTTTGATTGGGGAAGCTAGAGAGTAAACTGACCCCATCGCTGCTGGCCCACAGTAAGACCAAAATGGGAGGAATGGTATGATCGGGTCATCCCTGTTAGAACACTGGATCTCTAGGAACTTTGCCTCTTCGACGCCATTCAACTATCCAAGTTTACCATTTCGGAGGACCCATTTTTAATACCTGCTGCTCTTCATTTTTGGAATTCTGCTTTCAATTTCTTCCAATTTAGATGTGGTACGATGGCTCCTACTGTCCTTGACATCTGCTATCTGTTAGGGTTATCTCCTATTGGCACTCCCTTTGGTCCAGACTACCCTGACCTTAGCATCCCTTTTTTTCTTCCCCCTCTGAACTCATCTTATAGCGACTTTGTCAAAGCTGAGAACAAAAAGGAAGGCCCTGTGACTGATAGGGAATTCTTTTCCTTTTTATTGTATTGGCTTTACAAATTCTTCTTCTGCACTTCTTCTCAGAGGATTATGCCTGAGTTTGCCCCTCTTGCTAAAGCCTTTGTTTTGCATAAACAGGTGGCCTTAGCTCCATATGTTTTGGGCTATGTCTACAGAGCTTGTTCCATATTTTGTGAAAAACCTACGGATGCCAATCAAGGAGGCCCATTTTGGATACTCCAACTTTGACTTTTTGCATACTTCACTGATTTGCATTCTAACTGTCTAAAATTTTTAATACCAAACCCTACCACTTATGGCATGAAGTTAGCCAATGTCTCTCTTTATCCTTCCAACTTTGCCCTCTACTTTTCTTTCTTTCACCAACTCCCAGCTTTCCCTTCTTCTCACACTTTCTTTTGCCCTATCGAAGCCAATATTGGCCCAGCCTGGTTGAAGACCTTTTTGAACGATAGGTCCTGCTCCAGGCCTTAGCACAAAAGTATGTGGGCTTCTATTTTGATCCCGAGGGAGCTATTCATTGGCACCATGAACTCCAGAGCTCATAAGTGTATCTTTGAGCCCTATTGCCCTGCTCAATTTGCTAGGCAATTTGGACTCTCTTAAGGGATCCCTATCCCTCTCTGCAGTCAGTCCAACTCAAATCTTGCGAATAGAGAACTGAAAGTTCCCAGATCCAGATTAGAAGAGGCCACCTCCAAGTTCAACCAAGACTTGATTGATTTTGAATACTTACCATTCATTCCCCAAAACAACACACTGAAAAGGTACCAGAATTGGTGGATGGCCAATATGGAGGTGTACTTGGCCATTTCCCCTCAAGATCAACTAGTGGTACTAGATGTGCCTCAAGCCAAGTCTAAAGGGACTGGAGTTGTTACTTCCTCCACTGCTCATGCTACCCCAGCTCTTACCCCTGCTACCACAAAGTCTGCTCCTACTGCCTTACCTCTTCCTAGAGTCACTCGAGCTCCTTCGAAGAAAGGTATGCACTACTGTTTCTTTTCTTTTCTCTTTCTTTATGATGCTTTTTTTTTTTAACTTATAGTTCGGGAGACTCTCCTCAAAGAGTTCAAGCTTTAAATCTCCTTAAGAGCAAGCAACAATAACAAAGGAAAAGAAAGCTCTTGTTTGATCGTGAAGAGGAGGTACTTGAGGCTCACGTGGGAGAAGAGGAAATAGAGAAAGAGCAGGAGACACCATTAAAAAGAAAGAAGAAAATAACAGTCTCTCTCTCTGATTTCATTGGGGATCTCGTTCATGAAGCATCTGCCAAAGCAGTGCAAGTGGAACACTCTAAAGAGATTATTGTGTTCTAGAGGGCTGAGAAGAGGAGACAATAACAAATGCTTAGGGATGAAGCTGCTGCTGCTAATGCACTCCAAAGAGAAACTGTAAGGAGGCAACAAACTGCTGAACATTATACCCTTCGCAGTTCCCCAACCATTACTACCACTTCTGAAACTAGTAATTCCCTTTTGTGTCTCTAGTTTCCTTTCCCAAGTTTCGACACTGAAACTTAACATTGTTTCATATTTCTTCTTTTGCAGCAACAACTACTCTATCTTCTCCTTCGATAAGGACTTCTTCAGTTTCAACTGAAGTTGAAAGACTATTAGAAGCATCCTTAAAAAAAGAAAAAGAAGACTGACACTAAAGTGCCTCTAAGTGTAAAGCCCATTCAGGCAATACTCCCATTTCTTGGTTCTACAATTTTCATACCCCTTTTGAGGCAAAACATTCGTATCTCTTTATCATTTGGCTTAACTCCATACCTTTCTCTTTTAACCTTTAACTCAGCCCAATTTATTCTCTCTGCAATCTTTGCTGCTCCTTCCTATCCTAAGGAGATCCTAGTTATTACTTCATCTCCAGTAATAGCTGATTCCCTCAGAGAAGATATTGATAGCTCACCAATTCTTTGTCCACCATCACTATCCAGCTCTAGCCCTTCTTCTCTTGACCTACTGGTGGCTAGGACTATGGAAACTGCTAGGGACACTTCATCTTCCTCTCCTATCCCTATGCAGCCATCTCTTCCTACCACTGGAGCGCTTTCTACACCACCAATGTCAATGGAAGAGATGGACATTTTCGAAGCTAGACTGGCTAGCCTTTTTGACATGTCTTCTATTATTCCAACAACCAGTAATGAAACTGAGCCATTGGTTCTGGCTGATTCTCTCTTGGAAATTTTTTAGAGCTCTTCAACCATTAGTAGGGCTTTCTCACCTTTACTGGATTTGGGCATCTGTTTGGAGTTGTTGACATTGTTCTCGAGGATCCCATTTGAAGCCTTGCAAAGACCTATTATCAAGAATGGTTTCCTCCAGTGCTGCAAGGCCATTGAGCAATCTAACATGGCTATTTCAAGTCATTTGTCTCAGGCAGTGGCTACTATGGACTTTTATGTCAAAATCTGCCATGTTGCCGAAGCTGCAGAGGAGAAATTGTTGAGAGACCAAGAATTTGTTTCCCATATACATGTTGAAGTGTCTGAATTGAAAGAACAACATTCCTCTGTCTCCCAATTTCGAGCCCAACTTTTGGAGAAGAAAGCTCAACTAGAGGAAGAGTTATCAGCAGTTAACCTGGTTTTGGATCGAACTGCTACCAAGCTGCAAATCACCAACCAAGGACTGGCTGATCAAAGGCAGGAGATGACTATAGCCATCTAGTTGTTCCCATCTCTTAAGAGTAGAGAATCCATTATAAGAGAACAACTGAAATATTGTACTGACTTTTGGGCCAATCTATGGCTGCATATACTTAACTCTTTATGAAATGAATTCTTTATTTATTATTTGAGTGTTTTCATGCTTCTCTTGTTTAGCATTTATTATATTCATTGTGTTTCCCATACAGTTAGATAATAAGGCTTTAAGTACCTGCCATTAATTTTCTTAGGGTGTACATACCCATTCAAATTTCTCAAATGGTATGCTCCCCAAGGCATGACTCTATGAACTTGATATGGTCCTTCCCAATTAGGTGACCATTTGCCAAACTTATGGATTTTAATTCCTATTGGAAGTATTGTCTTCCATACCAAATCACCTTCATCAAAGCTATTGTGCTTGGCTTTCTTATTGTAGTTTTTGGCTGCTTTATTCTTTTGAAAAAGAATTCTATTTAATGCCAAAATTCTAACTTCATCCACATTTTTTAATTCCAAGAACATGCTTTGATGGTACTTCTCAGGAACTAACTGATTCTGGCATCTCACCCTCAAGGACTTGATGTTAATTTCTACAGGTAACGCTGCATCATGTCCATATACTAAGACATAAGGAGTAACTCCTGTATTTGATCTTGGAGAAGTCCTATAAGCCCATAATACATCCAACAGTAAGTTATGCCAATCCCTAGGATTGTCTTCCACAACTCTTTGTATTCCCTTTTTTAAAGACTTATTGGATGATTCTGCCTGACCATTTGCTTGTGCATAATAGGGGGTAGAATTAACAATGCTAATTCCAAACTCTGCCACAAAAGACTTTACCATCTTTCCATCAAATACAATCTCATTATCCACAGTTATGGTCTGTGGAATGCCAAACATGTGAATTAGATCTTTAATAAATCCAATAACTTCAGTTTGGTCTATAGCCTTATATGGTTTAGTTTCGACCCATTTAGTCAAGTAGTCTGTGGCCACTAAGATGAAACAATGATGCTTCGAAGAGGGTGGATGTATTTTTCCTATTATATCCATAGCCCATCCTTTGAATGGCCAAGGCTTCACAACTGCATATAAATCAGTTATTGGTACATGTCTTATCATGCCATGCTTTTGGTATGCCTGGCAACCTCTAGAATACTCTATACAATCTTTAAGGATAGTTGGCCAATAGTAGGAATGTCTTTGAAGCAGCCATCTCATTATCACACCAGGTTGATGAGCAGCATAGTGTAGACACCCCATTTTTGACCGACCTTAAGACTCAGACGTCACTGATTGAGTGCTTGGTGATGTTGCATATTGTGCTCGTTCTGAGGTTGCGGAGTCACGGCTGTGAGCCTTGCCTCCGGACTTCCGGACTCTTTTGTGCCTTGTCTCGGTTTGCGAATCAGGCCCCCTTTTCTTTGTTTTCTCTTCCCAAAGGGAGGGAGAGGTCTCGTAGATCATCTCTCAGTGGCCATAGGCTACATTTCGTGGTCATAGGTCATTTTTCCCGTTTGGAGCCCGGTTTCCAATTTTCGGAGCCGTCGGCTGTGTGCCTCGGTTTGGGACCGCTTAACCACCTCCGTTTGCTCTGGTTTTTGGTATACACCTTGTTTCCTCCCTTTTGAGGGACACTGTGGCTCGAGAGACCAACTTCGTGGTCAAACGCCACCTCCGGTGCTTAATAGTCAGTTTTCGGGGCCCCGGACTGCGCGTTTTGGCCCCTGAACCTTCGTTTTGCATCGGTTTGGGTTCATTTTTGGTGGAGACCTTATTTTCATTGTTAGAAAGGTTTTAGGAAGGTGGGAGGCCAGTAATTGTTCTGAAAACCAGTTTTATTTCTTCATCGCTCTTCATCGCCCGTTTTTTTCACTAGAAAGCTGGTTCTTCCTACTCCCGGGCCACTTTTTCTGACTTTCCACCACGTCATTGTGTTGTACACACCTGGGAGGCCACCAATATGGGTAGGCCGGCCAGCAATTGTCCTTGACCCTTTTGAACCCCTCTAAAAAGCTAGTTTTTCTCTCTCCTGGTTCACATTTTCTGGGTTTTGACCATACAGCTGTGTTGCACTCATCTGGGAGGCCACCTTTTTGGGGTGGCCGGCCAGTAATTTGTTTGACCCCTTTGACCCCTGGTCGGCCGGCCAGAAGAGGTGGCCGGCCGGCCACCTGGACCTTTTGAACCTGGCCGGCCAAGTTTGTCTCTCCTGGTGCATTCCAGCTGTGCCAGCTATTTTGCACCAGATCTTCTGCCCGAGGCTCTGTCTTTATGCTTCGTGATCAAATAATGCATGCTTTGTATAGCTATAGGTCAATACATGAGCCTAGTTTTGTGTTTCGGGGCTCATCTCATGCATCGGGTGCCATATTTCCATGTTTCGGGACCACTTAGCATCATATTTCAGTACTAAAATTCACATGTCTGTATGCCATATTTCATGCCTTGCCATGCCTTGTTAGAGTTGCATATTGTGCCTTAGGATCGGTCCTCGGTTTGTGTGCATGTGTGCACGCATTTCGGTTGTCTCATTTTCATCTTATGGCCGCTGATATGAGTGTGGCTGAGGTCCACTCATATTGGTGTAAGCCCATATTGCATTGTGTATGTCATCTTAGTCCATAGCCTTGTGTATGCTAGGTTGTATGTTAGAGCATTGTGTATGCCATGTTACATTGAGCATTGTGTATGCCATCTCATAGCATTGCGTATGGTAGGTTGCATGTTAGGATTGCATTCATGCATGTCATGTATATTGCATTATGTTTGGGATAGGAGTTAGCCCAAGCACGGGAAACGAGGGACGTTTCGTACTCCAAGTGACGGAACGTGTCTCAATTCCCAGTCGCCGACACTCCGGATTATCTATGATGGAGCCTCGGTTTTGTGGTGTTTTCATGTGCATTCATTTCATATTGAGTCGTGCAATTCGACTCCTCGGCCATCATACATCGAGATGCGTGATTGATGGCACGAGGATCGAGGACTACACTCCCTGAAGAGTAGTCAAGTATACATATGTGAAAATACATTGCCATGCCCCTTTCTTGCTCTCTGTTGCAGCAAACCAGAAACCGGCAATCTTTTGGAGCTTCGTGCAATATTCCGGGCTTAATTATAAACAGACGCTAATTGGGGCATCGCAATGGATTTCCGCGCAAGGCAACTCAAGCATACATCATTCATCATCCGGAACAGAGCTGAGGCAGTCCAGGGGCTTGCATACTAATTTACTGTTTTCCTAGTTCATTTGTTAATTAATTAGGGTTTTGTACTTATTCGGACTGTAACTACTTATTCAGACTGTATATTATTTATTCGGACCGTCTGCACGAGGGCAATGTTATAATAAGTGTGTGTGCGTGTGATGTATGTCTTCCAACCCCACGTCATTCTCCCTTTTATTTACCAGCTTACGATGGTTAGATTAGGGCATGTTTCAATTAGCATACAGTATGATAGCATGTTTGCCTTCATTCATCTGTCTTGCATGCATTGGGCTCGGCGCATCATAACTCACTGCATTGTATTTCAATTCTGAGTTGAATACTTGTTAGCTGTAGCATTCCACATGCCATCTTTAGAATAGCCGAGCTTGCTATAGTTGCATTTTTGCATGTGTTGCATTAGGCATCTCTGTATAGTTAGGATCATGCATGGATTTCTAACATAGCTTCTGTTTTGGCTTGGAGTACTCGGTAAGTTTTTATGTTGTAGCATCCTTGCATGCGAGTGAGTGACTGCCATGATAGCATGCTTACCATGAGGCTATATGCTTATGTGATATAACTGCCTAAGTGCCTGTGGGTGAAGGTTGGGTTATTTGAATTGGAACAATTCATTCACTGTGAGTTTTAAGCCCACCAGATAGTAGCGAAACCATCTTTTCTAAGCCCACCCGGGGGTGGCAAAATCTGCATTTTAAGCCTACTTGCGAGTAGCAAACCATCTTCCAAAAATGAACATGAAATGCTTTGTTCCAATTCAGGTGACCCAGTCTATACTTGTATGCTGTGCGCATCACATAGTAAATCTAGGCTAATAACCGGAATAAGAACGCATAATGTTTTCAAAACTATATATTATGGTTAGTAGAGGCCGATCTTTGATCGGGCCAGCGGGGGTGCTCACGAAGTGACCTTCTCCAATCGTACCCAAGTTCCCGAGCCGAGGCAACTTTGGTGATGACGGACACGTGGTCTTAGGCAACGAGTCAGGGTTTCTTAAATTCTCTCAAAATAAAATATTTAGGTGACGACTCTGTATCTGGCAAAGCAGTCCATGTTTGGCACTTCTTTCAAAAATCTGTTTTCTCAAAATGATTTGCCAGATTTGGACTCTTTGGTTCAGATTAAGAACCATGACAATTTGAGTCCGAACTGTAGTGAGCCCAAAATGAACAGAACGGGACTTATCCTCCGGGGGCGTTCGGGGACTTCTACAGTTTCTAGCGACTCTGCTGGGGAGTTAGAGAGCTTGACTCGAACTCATAATATCTTGTTTTGATTATACTTATGTGTTTCTTTGCATTGTATGTGCATTGGTGCGCCTAGGACACCGTGTTTGCCATCTGCTATTCCTGAGCGGTTTGCTAGAGGCTACGTGCCATAAGGCTTACCGGTTACGGGCTCTGCCAGTATGGGAACACAAACCCTAGTTTTACCGGGGCACCCTTTTGGCCATTCGACCTAGTGCATATTCGGATCCATAGTGACCATTCCAAACTAGGACAGGTTGCTTACTCGATAGGTTGTTTGAAACCGCTGCGTGCGTAGTGAAACCCTAGTTCCTGACAAAATAGGACAGGGAAACCTTACCCCAACATAGGGGTGTTTTGGCTCTCACTTGTTTGCTATGTGCTTTTAGAGTGCGTCTCTACAGGAATGCATGTATCAGTTTACAAGTTTGGGTATCAGGCCTGCGGGCACCAGTTTAGTATTTTGAGGAATCAGTTATATCTGCGGGTATCAGATTCAGTTTTTGGGGCAGTGATTTTGGGGAACAGTGATTAGTAGTAAAGTACAGTTATTTAGCTATGCTTGTGTCTGTTCTGATTGGGCCGAAATGCTGCGTGTTTTCTCTTTCAATTCAGAGATTTAGTACAGAATAACCAGTGTTCTTCTTTGCTGAGGCGAGATAGACATCTAATCCGTCAATCACCATTCAGTTCAGCGGACTTATGATGACGCAAAGTTCAGAGGAAATTGTGGTTATAGCAGCCGCATTTGACCAAGGAATCATCTTGCAGGATGAGACCAATGTTGATGTACCGCATCCACCCAGGTCGCCTGTCGCAGACCCGATCTGGACGTCCCAGTCGTGTCAAGCTCGTGAGCCCACCACGTTTGAATTAATAGGAATGATTGGTGACCTTCAGAGGTCTGTGGCTGATCTCGCCTATGGAATGTCGGCTTCGCCACCAACCACATCCTACGCCGGGAATTTCGTACCGCAGGAGCCCTCGCTATTGGGGCGAATTGTAATCGAGCTCAGCCAACCTGAGGCTGTCTCAAGCTATGGCCATGACATGTCAACAACAACCGGGTTCCACTCTAATGTAGCAACCTAAACCCTCGATTAAGCTGAGGCTAGAGGTAAGAACAAAGTGGGAATATATGCTGATCCCGTTGAACAACTGCTGTGGGCAGTCGAGGCTTTGAAAGCCGGAGGATTGAGTAAACAGCAAATATTCGCAGTGGTGGCTAAAACTGTGGATAATGCCTTCCCCACTCCAACTGAGGGGAGTTCCAGCCAGGCAGGAAATCGGGATAGGCCCCGTCATGCTAGAATAGTTCTCTCTAATTCCAACTCTGCATATGGAAAGGATCAGCAAACCAGGCCAGCACCTACCAATCCCTTTGCTGGTGCGTCCAGCAAAAATCCACAAACCCTAAAGTACCAACCCCGAGGTCGGAGGGTCTTCCATGCCCTCTGTATGCCTTTGTCCAAAGCTCTCCAAATCCTTGTTGGACAAGGCCATCTCAAACCCCTCGAGCCTCGGCCTCTCCCGAACTCTCTTTCAGCTACGCATGATGCTACCAAGTACTGCGCGTACCATCAGCAAACTGGCCATACTACCGACAACTGCTTCCGTCTTCACTATGAAGTACAAGATCTATTTGACAACGGGGTCATCCTCCCGCCGAGCTCAGCAAAGTCTATCGGCACTTGATCAGTGAATTTACGGGGGATAAAGTGACTATGTGATCGAGGGATGAACCACCTGTGGGCGGCACTCAGTTTACTCCAGATATGGCGTATGGCACGCACTGTTTTGAGCATTTGTGAATGCTGGTTTTTTTTGTATTTTCTGACTTGGGTATTGAGTCAGTTTTGTTGTGTTGTATTGAGTCAGTCTTTTTGTACAGAGTCAGTCTTTTCTTACTAAGTCAGTTGGGTCTGTCTCGTTGTATCTAGTTTGTCTTGTTGTGTCGGAGTCGGGTGATTTCAGGGGTGTTACCTCGGATATCACTTGCTTGTTTTGTGTTTGTCTTTTTGCTTTCTTTTGATTCTGTTTCTGCCGGGGAGCCAGTTACACCAGAAGATCTAATTGAGATAGCTGTGGTTTTCATGCTTTTGTGCTTGTTTCTGCTTTGAGCCTGTTGTGCCAGCAAACTTGAATGAAACGGCAGTGCATTTCACCTGCTCTTTTGTGCCTTGAATTCATTACATCGACCTAAGTTTTTCAAAAACTCTTTTTTTTGAACACTGCGGTGAAAACAAAGAGGAAGGAATTCCTCGGGATTTGCAAAAATTTGATCAATTGAGAGAAAGAGAGGCATGCTAAGCCCTTAACGAATGAGATCATGCTTGTTAGTGTGAGTACTGGGAAGGATCCTGGCTTGATCCAGATTGGTTCCGCACTGTCTTCAGCGCGAGCGATTTGTCGTTTTCTTAAAAGATTTCAAAAAAAAAAAATGTTTTTGCGCGATCCTGCGAGGACCTGTATGAAATCGCTCTTGAGATTGTGCAGCCTAGGATCGCTCTCAGCCTAGAGACTCGACCCCTTGCTTTAAAACCTTGGACCTTAATTCAGAGTGTTCAACGGTCAACCACAATGTGAGGCCTGTGTGGCCAGATTCGAAGCAGCCCTCGAACTAGGGGCAGAGAAGTCAGATCAAGAAGGTCGGGCGTTGTCAAAAGAAGCTTGCAAAGCTAGATCAGAAGCACCCTTTGGACTAGGGGCAAAAGATGCCAGATTGTGCTCGAAGAGTCGAAGATGGATCATCCCACAAATCAATGAAGATCGGCAAGAATGCCAAACCCCAGAAGGGAGGAAAGAAGAAAACATTGCTGAAGGACAACCGAGTTCCTATTTGCAACACTAGGGGCAAATTCACCCTCCATTGGATGGACTCCTGCATCGTCAGCGAACAGCAGCCATTCTCTTGGATTCAGATGACTTCAGGATCTCAAAACCATTTGACATGGACAAAGCTACACTTTTACCCTTGAGAGGCTCACTGGGCCGAAAACCCGGAAGGGCGACCCAAGCAAAAGTTAGGGCAAGAAAAAGAAGAAAAAGAAAAAAAGAAAAATGCAAAGAATGAAAAAAAAAAAAGAAAAGAAGGAAAAAAAATGAAGAAAATGAAAAGAAAAGATGAAAAAGAAAAGAAATGAAAAGAAAAGAAGAACAAAGCTTGCAAGGTTGAAAACCCAGAAGGGCGGCCTTGGCAAAAGTTAGAGCGTAAAAGGAGTGTACCTTAACCCTGAACTACGCAAGGCTTGATTCCCATCTTTGGGATACGTAGGCAACTTCATTCTGAAGTCCAGCCGTAAAACACTTCAAATTCGATTGTGTCCATGTGATGGTTTTGGTCATCTTTGTCTTCTCTGTATCCCAGAGTTCAGTTGTGATCGTCACTCTGAAGACTGGTTACAGTGTGCTGCGGTGCTGTTCAAACAAGGGGCAACTTTCCGTTGCCATACAGTGTGCTGCGGTGCTATTCAAACAAGGGGCAACTTTCTGTTGCCATACAGCGCGCTGCGGTGCCATTCAAACAAGGGGCAACTCTCCGTTGCCATTCAATGCGCTGCAGTGTCGTTCAAACAAGGGGCAACTTTCTGTTGCCACGCAGCTCCCCTCAAGCAAGGGGCAACTTTTCTTCGAATCTGAGGTTGTACATCTCGAGAGTGGGTTCTATGCTCGTTGAGCAGTGGTCGTTTGCAAAAATATTTTTTGAGAATTTTTAATGAAGTCGACTAATTCTCTCGAAAAGTATTCTATTTTTCCAAAACTGGACCATTTCTTGAACCCAAAAAAGGAAAATTTTCAGTGCTCATAACCTAACTCGCATGATTTCAAATCAGAAAATCGAACAAGCGCGTTAATCTAACTCTTATTTTGGTTAAAATTATTTTAAGCAGAAGCAAAAAAAAAAAAAAAAAAAAAAAAAAAAAGGTCAAAATAATGAACTAGGGGCACAGTTGAGTTAGGCTTCCTGTCTTTTCCCCGTTGTCAGTACATTTGCCAGAAAGGGCACCATACTTGCCAAGAAGGGCACTCTACCTACTGAAAAAGGGCATAGTTGAAGCTGTCAACAAAGGGGCTGAAAGCTCCATGCTAGGGGCACGAGCCCGCAACTTCCTGTTTATCCATCGACCACCCAGGGGAGGGATAAAAAAAATGAGAGATAGAAGAATAGAGAGATGTGAGTTGAGAGAAAAAGTGAGAAAAAGGCTTTTTCGTGAAAAATAGAGCCTGAGGGCCAAGTGATGTGAGAATCACAAATTAGAAAGGGTGGGAAACAAATACCCAGAGAAACTGGCTCCTCGCGATCTGAGAGTTCTCTCGTCTTTCCAATACGTCTGAGTGTCGTGTCTTTTGCTTTCTCTCGATTCTTGTTTTGAGTCGTTTCGAGTGTCACTCGGTGTGTTTAGGTTGTTTTACCTTGTTTTTCCTTTGTTGAGTTCTGTTTAGGTTGCTTTACCTTTGTTTTCCGTTGTTGAGTCGTTTTGGCTGTGGTCAGTTGTAGGCTCAATACCCGGTTGAGAAATCATTCTCAATTTCCATTTCAAAAAAAAAAAAAAAATCGCTTTGTGCTCAAAGTGCTGTGCCATTCTCCATGCTTGTGCAAAACGAGATTTTGTTCTTTCAAAAATCGAAGGGTTCAACCCGGGTCATGTGAAAACAGTAAAACCGGGACCTATCTGGAGCTATATAGGTTCCAGACTTCGAAGCAAAAGAAAAAAGAGAAAAATGTCGGGCATCTGAGTTTGTTTCAACTTCTGCAAGTTCCGTCATCGCATCCTGTATGTTCAGAATGAGCTGTGTGTACAAAATTAAAAGAATACTGTGTTATGAGCCGCGTGTTCAGATCGAGCAGTGTCGTGTCATGAGCTGCGTGTTCAAAATGAAAAGAATGAGCTGTGTGTTCAGAAATGCAAAAGTTTGAGCTGTGTGTTCAGATTTCAAAAATGTGAGCTGCGTGTTCATAATTGAAATGTGTGAGCTGTGTGTTCAGAATGAAAATATATGAGCTGTGTGTCCAGAATTGAAATATATGAGCTGCGTGTTCAAAATGAAAAGAATGAGCTGTGTGTTCAGAAATGAAAATATATGAGCTGCGTGTTCAGAATTGAAATATGTGAACTGCGTGTTCAAAATGAAGTGAATGAGCTGTGTGTTCAGAAACGAAAATTTATGAACTGCATGTTTAGAATTAAGAATGAGCTGTGCGCAAATGAAAATGTATAAGCTACGTGTTCAGAATCAAATGCATGAGCTGCGTGCAAATGAAATGAATGAGCTGTGAGTTCAAAAGTGAAATGTAAGAATTGTGTGTTCAATGTGCGCTGCATGCAAATAAAACTGTGGGCTATATGTTCACCATCAAAAGTTTGGGCTGCGTGTTCACTCTCAAGGGTTTGGGCTGCATGTTCAACTTTCAAAAACTGTGGGCTGTGTGTTCACTCTCAAGGGTTTGGGCTGCGTGTTCAACTTTCAAAAACTGTGGGTTGTGTGTTCACTCTCAAGGGTTTAGGCTGCGTGTTCAACTTTCAAAAACTGTGGGCTATGTGTTCACATCAAGAGTTTGGCTTGCGTGTTCAACCTTTAAACAAGTGTGTGCTGTGTGTTCACAATCAAAAAAATGAGCTGCGTGTTTAGAAATTCAAAAGTTTGCGCTGCGTGTTCAACCTTTAAACAAGTATGTGCTGCATGTTCACAATAAAAAAAAAATGGGCTGCGTGTTCAGAAATTCAAAAGTTTGGGCTGCGTGTTCAACTTTCAACAAATGTGTGCTACGTGTTCACATTCAAAATGGGCTGCGTGTTTAGAAGTTCAAGAGTTTGGGCTGCGTGTTCAACTTTCAACAAGTGTGTGCTGTGTGTGCACAATCAAAATTTGAGCTGCGTGTTCAGAAAGTCAAGTGTTTGAGTTGTGTGTTCAGGCTTCAAAAAAAAAAACTATGGGTTGTGTGTTCATCTCAAAGTTCGAGCTATGTGTTCAACATCAAGTGTTTGGGCTGTGTGTTCAGACTTCAAAAACAGTGAACTGTGTGTTCAACTCTCAACCAGTGTGTGCTGTGTGTTCACCTCAAAATTTGGGCTGCGTGTTCAGAAATTCAACAGTTTGGGCTACGTGTTCAACTCTCAACCAGTGTGTGCTGTATGTTCACCTCAAAATTTGGGCTGCGTGTTCAGACTTCAAAGACAGTGGGTTGCGTGTTCAACTTTCAACAAGTGTGTGCTGCATGTTCACAATCAAAAAAATGGGTTGCGTGTTCAGAAATTCAAAAGTTTGAGCTGCGTGTTCAACTTTCAAAAACTGTGGGCTGTGTGTTCACGACAACAAGTTTGAGCTGTGTGTTCAGATTTCAAGAAAATGTGGGCCGCGTGTTCACCGCAAGAGTTTGAGCTGTGTGTTCAGATTTCAAGAAATTGTGAGTTGCATGTTCGCGACCAAAGTTTGAGCTGTGTGTTCAGATTTCAAAAATGTAGGCTGCGTGTTCACGCCAAAAGTTTAAGCTGCGTGTTCAGAAATTCAAGTGCTTGAGCTGTGTGTTCGAAATGCAAACCAAATGCTGTGTTATGGATTGAGTGTTTAGATTGAGCAGTGTTATGAGCTGTGTGCCCGAAGAACGAGCTGTGTGCCCCAAATGAGCTGTGTGCCCAAAACGAGCTGTGTGCCCGAAACGAGCTGTGTACCCAAAACGAGCTGTGTGCCCCAAATGAGCTGTGTGCCCGAAGAACGAGTTGTGTGCCCGAAACGAGTAGTGTGCCCGAAAATGAGCCGTGTGCCCGAAATGAGTTGTGTGCCCGAATGAACTGTGTGCCCCGATAAACAGAGTGCTGTGTTTCGAGCTGCGTGCCGAAAGAACAAAATTTTGTGTTGTGAGCCGCATGCCAAACAAACAAAGTGTTGTGTTGTGAACTGTGTGCCAAATGAATGGAATGCTATGTCGTAAGTTGTGTACCAAGTCCTGCATTGTGCATGCATTTACACTCGCGCTACCTTGCGCACCTCACCTACACTTGTTAGTGCATTGCATTGCACTATCTTGCGCACCTTACCTGTATCGCACTGTTTTGTGCATTCACCCTGCTCGCACTGTTTTGTACACCTTTAGCATCGCACTATTTTGTGCATCTGCTCGCACTGTTTTGTGCACCTTTAGCATCGCACTATTTTGTGCATCTGCTCGCACTGTTTTGTGCACCTTTAGCTCGCACTGTCTTGTGCACTCACTTGGTCTGGGAGACCTTAAATCCTGCACCTTTATTCGCATTGTCTTGTGCACTCTCTGGTCTAGGAGACCTTAAATCCTCTAAAGGTGCAATTCCTTTGGTGTTTGTCGTGCCCGAACGACTTCCGGTGGTCTGGTATAGCCACTTGCCTTTGTTTGCGGTGAGTTCCTAGGAGACCAACTGAGACGGTGGAAACTAGAGTTTGAATGGCTCTTGCCTAGAATGCAAAGGTTCGGGATTTTCCGAGACTAAAGTCTGGTTTAAATACCCAGAGGTATATCCTCGGCTTGAAATCTGTATGGTAGCCCCATAGATTGAGATAGCATGTGTATGCACCTCAATTCTGGATACCGAACCAACCTAGTCTGTCACCCTGTTGGAGAATAGGGAAAGCTGCGACCATAGTCAGGGAGAAAAGTAGTACCTGCGGTTCAATCGAAAAGAAAGGGAAGACCCCCAGCAGCATGAGGCACGATATTGTATGTACGGTTCATTTGAGGCTAGTACGACCAGACGAGCCGCACAGGTATTGTATCTTCTCCGTGTGAGATATGGCGAGAATTGAATAATTCTCTGCATTCTTAAACTGCATGAAATGTGGTATTGCTTTGCATTCTTACTTAAAACTGTTGCGTCTATTGTGAATATTTGCTTCATTACAGCTTGCTGCTTTGCATGATCATTGAGTTACATCCGGCTTTGTGCATATTGTTTTGCATTTTGCCCCCCGCCTGCGGGCACATTTCTCATTTATCTAGTATGTTTGTCTAAGTCTTCAGCCTTGTCAAAAATGAGTCGTCTCTGGGTTTTGACATTCACTCCTGTCACTCCTTGACTTCCGAGTTCTGTCAAAGAGGGGCAACTGTAGACACCCCATTTTTGACCGACCTTAAGACTCAAACGTCACCGATTGATCGCTTGGTGATGTTGCATATTGTGCTCGTTCTGAGGTTGCGGAGTCACAGTTGCGAGCCTTGCCTTCGGACTTCCGGACTCTTTTATGCCTTGCCTCAGTTTGCGAACCAGGCCCCGTTTTCTTTGTTTTCTCTTCCCAAAGGGAGGGAAAGGTCTCGTAGATCATCTCTCAGTGGCCATAAGCTACATTTCGTGGTCATAGGCCATTTTTCCCGTTTGGAGCCCGGTTCTCGATTTTCGGAGCCGTCGGCCGTGTACCTCGGTTCGGGACCGCTTAACCACCTCCGTTTGCTTTGATTTTTGGCATACACCTTGTTTCCTTCCTTTTGAGGGACACTGTGGCTCGAGAGACCAACTTCGTGGTCAAACGCCACCTCCGGTGCTTTAATAGTCAGTTTTCGGGGCCCCGGACTACACGTTTTGGCCCCTGAACCTTCGTTTTGCATCGGTTTGGGTTCATTTTTGGCGGAGACCTTATTTTCATTGTTAGAAAGGTTGTAGGAAGGTGGGAGGCCAACAATTGTTCTGAAAACCAGTTTTATTTCTTCATCGCTCTTCATTGCCCGTTTTCTTTACTAAAAAGCTGGTTCTTCCTACTCCCGGGCCACTTTTTCTAACTTTCCACCACATCATTGTGTTGTACACACCTGGGAGGCCACCAATATGGGTAGGCCGGCCAGCAATTGTCCTTGACCCTTTTGAACCCCTTTAAAAAGCTAGTTTTTCTCTCTCCTAGTTCACATTTTCTGGGTTTTGAGCATACAATTGTGTTGCACTCATCTAGGAGGCCACCTTTTTGGGGTGGCCGGCCAGTAATTTGTTTGACCCCTTTGACCCCTGGTCGGTCGGCCAAGGGAGGTGGCCGGCCGGCCACCTGGACCTTTTGAACCTGGCCGGCCAAGTTTGTCTCTCTTGGTGCATTCCAGCTGTGCCAGCTGTTTTGCACCAGATCCTCTGCCCGAGGGTCTGTCTTTTGGGAGGAAATTTGAATTGGTTTTTCCCCCCTTTTTCTTTGGCCTCTCTCCTCTATAAAGCCAACACTTGAGCTTCATTTCTAAGGGTTAGAAAAACCAGCTGGGGCATTGATACATACACTCCTATATCTACCTACTCCAAGCCTCCAAACACCTTGATTCTTGGCCATTTTACCCTACACCTTATAGCCTACCACCTCCACACTCCATTCCAGCAACTTGGAGGCCATTTGCAGAGATTGAAAGCTCAGAATCTTGGACCAAAAGCTGCTGGAGGTCGGCTCTTCAAGGGTGAATCCCTATTTTCCCCACTTTTGCATCATTTTTCTCTATATCTTAGCCCATTTTGCTTGCATTTTTGGGCTTCGACCTGAACTGGAAATAATCTTATTTTGAGCTCATCTTCATGTTTGATCAAGGACTTTTTCCTGTTTAAGGTCTTCTACTCCCCCTTTGTGCTTTATCTCTCTTTTAGGGCTTATCTTGCATGATACATTAGCCTTACTTGTGAGCATTTCTGGGCTTCAAGCCAAACTGTAAAGTGCCTTATTTTGATCCCCTCTTTAATTTTGTTGAAAGACTCTTTGCTTTTTTGAGGCCATCTGCTGCCCCTTGTCCTTTATCTCTCTTTTAGGACTATTTGTGCATCATATTTTAGCCTTACTTGTGAATATTTTCGAGGCTTGATATAAACTGGAAAAAGTCTTGTTTTGACCTCCTCTTTAAGTTCGCTTAGGTCACTTTTCTATTTGGAGTCATCTCCTTCCTTGCATGCTCTATTTCCACATGCGTTGAGCCATGCACTTGAGAATTTGCATAAGTCTTGTTTTGGTCTCTTGGCCACTGAAATCCAGTAGATTTTCAGTGGCTTTGATGAGGTTTTGAGCCTTGAAATCATAGAGGGGTGACCCTCTCACCCCTCATTCTCTTTACTAGCATGTTTGGCCATCCAAAGGGACCCTACTTTGCATGCATTGAAGTAACTTTTCAGGCTTTATTCTGAGGGTTTTGAGGTCTGCCTCGGCTCTGCCCGAGGCCCTCTTGGCCATATTTTATGTCTATGTTGCATGTGTAGAGCAATCCCATTCAAGGCCTCTCAAAGAAGCCTTTATTTGCATGTTTCCGAGACTAATTCTAGGGCCTATTTGGTGGGTTTTGGGGCTTTCATAACCCATTTCCAGAGTTGGTTTAGTCTTGCTAAGTGTCTATCTTGTATGTGCTTAATAACTCCTTGCATGGCCCTCTAAAGGAGCTTCTCATTTTTGCATGTGTTGGCTGCATTTCAGAAGTTATTTGGGCATATTTTGGCATGTTTTGTTCACTGATTTTGGTTGGTTTGGTGAGATTTCATATGCTTCATATACATGCCATGTAAACCATGTTTGCTAGTCAAAGTTGCATGCTATTTTAGTCCATCTTGCTAGCATCTTTTGGCCATGCTTTGAACTAGAAATGTTCATGTTTTAGGACTGCCTTGGCTCTGTCTTTATGCTTCGTGATCAAATAATGCATGCTTTGTATAGCTATAGGTCAATACATGAGCCTAATTTTGTGTTTCGGGGCTCATCTCATGCATCGGGTGCCATATTCCCATGTTTCGGGACCACTTAGCATCATATTTCAGTACTGAAATTCACATGTCTGTATGCCATATTTCATGCCTTGCCATGCCTTGTTAGAGTTGCATATTGTGCCTTAGGATCGGTCCTCGATTTGCGTGCATGTGTGCACGCATTTCGGTTGTCTCATTTTCATCTTATGGCCACTAATGTGAGTGTGGCTGAGGTCCACTCATATTGGTGTAAGCCCATATTGCATTGTGTATGCCATCTTAGTCCATAGCCTTGTGTATGCTAGGTTATATGTTAGAGCATTGTGTATGCCATGTTACATCGAGCATTGTGTATGCCATCTCATAGCATTGCGTATGCTAGGTTGCATGTTAGGATTGCATTCATGCATGTCATGCATATTGCATTGTGTTTGGGATAGGAGTTAGCCCAAGCACGGGAAACGAGGGACGTTTCGTACTCCGAGTGACGGAACGTGTCTCAATTCCCAGTCGCCGACACTCCGGATTATCCATGATGGAGCCTCGGTTTTGTGGTGTTTTCATGTGCATTCATTTCATATTGAGTCGTGCAATTCGACTCCTCAGCCATCATGCATCGAGATGCGTGATTGATGGCACGAGGATCAAGGACTACACTCCCTGAAGAGTAGTCATGCATACATATGTGAAAATACATTGCCATGTCCTTTTCTTGCTCTCTGTTGCAGCAAACCAGAAACCGGCAGTCTTTTGGAGCTTCGTGCAATATTCTGGGCTTAATTATAAACAGAGGCTAATTGGGGCATCGCAATGGATTTCCGCGCAAGGCAACTCAAGCATGCATCATTCATCATCCGGAACAGAGCTGAGGCGGTCCATGGGCTTGCATGCTAATTTACTGTTTTCCTAGTTCATTTGTTAATTAATTAAGGTTTTGTACTTATTGGGACTGTATATTATTTATTCGGACTGTCTGCGCGAGGGCAATGTTGTAATAAGTGTGCGTGCGTGTGATGTATGTCTTCCAACCCCACGCCTTTCTCCCTTTTATTTACCAGCTTACGATGGTTAGATTAGGGCATGTTTCAATTAGCATACAATATGATAGCATGTTTGCATTCATTCATCTGTCTTGCATGCACCGGGCTCGGCGCATCATAACTCACTGCATTGTATTTCAATTCCGAGTTGAATACTTGTTAGCTGTAGCATTCCACATGCCATCTTTAGAATAGCCGAACCTGCTATAGTTGCATTTTTGCATGTGTTGCATTAGGCATCTCTGTATAGTTAGGATCATGCATGGATTTCTAACATAGTTTCTGTTTTGGCTTGGAGTACTCGGTAAGTTTTATGCTCTAGCATCCTTGCATGCGTGTGAGTGACTGCCATGATAGCATGCTTACCATGAGGCTATATGCTTATGTGATATAACTGTCTGAGTGCCTGTGGGTGAAGGTTGGGTTATTTGGATTGGAACAATTCATTCACTGTGAGTTTTAAGCCCACTAGATAGTAGCAAAACCATCTTTCTAAGCCCACCCGGGGGTGGCAAAATCTGCATTTTAAGCCTACTTGCGAGTAGCAAACCATCATCCAAAAATGAACATGAAATGCTTTGTTCCAATTCAGGCGACCCAGTCTATACTTGTATGCTGTGCGCATCACATAGTAAATCTAGGCTAACAACTGGAATAAGAACGCATAATGTTTTCAAAACTAGATATCATGGTTAGTAGAGGCCGATCTTTGATCGGGCGAGTGGGGGTGCTCACGAAGTGACCTTCCCCAATCGTACCCAAGTTCCCGAGCCGAGGCAACTTTGGTGATGACGGACACGTGGCCTTAGGCAACGAGTCAGGGTTTCTTAAATTCTCCCAAAATAAAATATTTAGGTGGCGACTCTGTATCTGGCAAAGCAGTCCATGTTTGGCACTTCTTTCAAAAATCTATTTTCTCAAAACGATTTGCCGGATTTGGACTCTTTGGTTCAGATTAAGAACCATAACAATTTGAGTCTGAACTGTAGTGAGCCCAAAATGAACAGAACGGGACTCATCCTCCCGGGGCGTTCGGGGACTTTTACACATAGATGCCTTCATGAACTTCAGCTATGGTTGTCAATGCCTCATTTGGCCTTAGACATTCCAATAACAACCCATCTGCTCCTTTTGTAAATAGCATTACCATACACTATGTATTGCATAGATTGTAATTTCATCTTTCTGCTGGTTTTTGAAGATGGGCCAGTTAGGTACTGCATTATTTGATGTCTCCAATCTTAGTCTTGTAAGTCATTATGATTAACTTCTAACACCACATGCCTTTTAGTTAAATGTGGTATTAATTTTTGATATGTTGCTTGACATATGTTCATTTGAGTGTAATCCTTTCTCCTGAAATTTGAAGCTTTTTAAGCCACATCATTAGCTTTGTTATTCGTGAATCTTGGGATATAATTCACATTTGCTATCTGAAACTGAGAAAGCAAATGTAATACAACAACATAGTATGACAACATACTTACACTTTGACATTTGAAAATTCCTTTCACTTGGTTGACCACCAATTGAGAATCCCCAAATATATCAACTGCATGAGCTTGTAATCCAATAAGCATTTCCAGTCCCATTATTAAAGCTTCATATTCAGCTTAATTATTGGAACAAGTAATTTCATCAACTCTGAAACCATATGTAGTTTCTACCCCCTGTGGTGACTTAATCACCACATCAATTCTAGTTAGACCATTGGTTTTTGATCCATCAAACCACATTTTCCATGGCTCAATATTAACCATACCAAGATCCATTATCTCTTGGCTTTCTGTCTGACATGGATGATCTACCAAGAAATTAGCTAAAACTTATCCTTTTACTGCTTTTTGGGAGACATATTCTAGATAAAATTCTAATAAAGCTAATATCCATTTGCCAATTCTTCCTCTCAACATAGGTCTAGATAACATATACTTAACTAAATCTATAGTTGCAATTACCAAGACAATTGTAGGCAAAAGATAGTATCTTACTTTCATTGAAGCAAAATACAATGCAAGGCACAACTTTTCTGCAGCTAAATATTAGCATTCACAAGAATTTAAAAACCTACTAAGGTAATAAACTGCTTGCTCTTTGCCTTTTTCATTGTCATGTGCTAAGAAAACATCCAATGAATCTTCTGCTGTAGCAATGTACAACTTCAAGGGCTTATCACTCTTTGGTGGCATTAGCATTGGAGGCTTGGCCAAGTAGGCTTTAATTCTTTCGAAAGCAGTCTTCATTTTCTTATTCATTATGAAATACTATTTTTGTGTTTGGTTGATAAATCCACATAGTTTATAAATTCACTATGAAATAATATTTTCTAATGTCTATTTCCTTTAAATTATTATAAAGTTTTTCATTTCAAAAATATAATTACAAATACCATGTACAACTCACGTCTATTGTAATAACCCGACCCTGTCATATGTCTAAATCCCCTCATTATATGTGTGGTATATGTGTGCTTATTTGTTTAACATGAAATTCCATGTGTTAGTGTGTGAATTAAATGTCTATTAATTTCTATCTGTTGGTTATAAGAAAATCTATCGAAATTGCGATCTTTAGATTGAAAATTGAAGGCCTTAGAGGCGCAATAACTGGAAAGTGACTTTACAATAATGATTAGCATGATTTTTAGGGCATAATATGAATTTTTTAAAAGATTTGAATCGAAATGATTTTAGTGGCTTTATTTAGCTAATTTCTTAATTAAGCCCACTTTTGATTCAAGAAGCTTAAGTCTTAGATATAGGAGATATATGCACTTACGCCTTAAATAGGAGACTTAGGCAAAACATAAAGTATTTCCTAGGAAGAGCTCTAGAGAAGGAAAGAACAAAAAAGAGAGAAGGGGAAAGAGAACTCAACCTAAGGTTGGGGATTGAAGAATTGGAGAGGGGATTGAAGGAGTTTAGCTTAAGGTATGTGTAACTCACCAAGAATACACTATATCTTCCCTCAATTGATTAGAATCAAGACTTAGAAAGGAAGCTTTGTCACCCATGGAAGTTAGGGTTTATGAGATATGGTTTTGTTTGACCAAACATCATGAAATATTTTACATTTATTTGATTTCAGAGTTGATTCTTGTATGTTTAGTTTGATTTGAGTTGGATTGTGAGGAGTTGTTCTTACTCTTGCCTCTATGCATGCCTTGAGCTCATGTATATATATATATATGTATATGCAAAAATGAAGAAAATGAAAGATTTATGGAAAATTAAAGTTCTATATGTACAATTAAAGAAGTTTGATTTCATTGAGGTTATGTTTCATGCTTAGTATATTTCGACATCATGTTTTTGAAGAGAGATTGCTTGATTTGAGCCTTGGAAATGAAATTGGAAAGCTTGATTTTGTTCCATTTTCGGACTGCACAAACAGGGCCTAGGACTGCACATGCGAGGCTCATGGCCGCACATGCGGGATGCACAGCCGCACGTATGGGGCTCACAACCGTACGTGCGAAAAACAGGGGAGGTAGAGGTTGGCATTCTAAAATAAAAGCACGTGCGGGGCCGGATGTGCGACACACCCCTCCGTACGTGCGGTGAGGGACCTCTGTACGTGCGGGAAGTGAAGAAAATTTTTATTGCTTTCTGATATCCTTTTCGACCTTCTGAATCTGTTAATATGTATATTTTATCCCTCCAAAATACTTTAAAATGATTAGAAAGTGAACGAAACGAAAGAATGAGGAACGACAAGAAACGAAGAAAAGAACGCAGTACTTATCAATTTCTATGTGTGATGTGTAGGTCACTCATCGAAAGAAATCATTGCACGACCGGATCAATATGAGTAATAGTAGTGTAACAATATGTTGAATGCTACGATTTATATATTTTCGTCCACGAATGATATGTTCTATGTAACTTGTGCATTAGTTAAAATGGTTGAGCATTTGATAGCGAGGACGTATGAAGTGAGATTGAGGCTGTTCTATTACTATTGGGCCTGAGGCCGTTCTATTATTATTGGGCTTGAGGTTGTTCTGTTACTATTGTGCTTGAGGCCATTCTGTTATTATTAGGTCTTAGGCCGTTCTGTCTTATGTGGGCCTGAGGCCGTTCTGGAATGTGTTAGTGACAAAGACATACATGTATTACGTACATATTCTTCAAGATACATGCTCATTGATATGTCTCCATACATTATTATTATTTACTAAGCTTGGCTCATTCCGTATTCATGTATGTTTTGTAGGTGGTCAGCTTGAAGGCCAACCCTAGGTCAGCTTCGGGCGTCTTTTGTGGACTTGTTTTGTTAAGCCCCAAAGTTGGAGTCTTTTGCCCTTTAGGGGGTCTCTTATTGCCACATTTTTGTTAAGTTCTTAGTGGCTTTTGTTAAACATTTTATGGTCATGTAACTTTTGGGTTATTAACTCTTTGTGTGTACATATGGTTTGGACTTGTTTGTATATAAACTGTGCATGTCGACTTCTTTGTCTACGATGAGATGATGAGATACGTAATGGCATTTATGCACTGCTCAATGGACATTCTATTATTTAATTGTTTGCGTTTTGGGCCTCGTTAGTGAATAAATATTTCTAGAAATTTTGTTTCAAGGCCTAAGTACAGGCCAGTCATGTCCTAAACTTTTAAGAGTAAGTTTAGGTCGTGACATCTATACCGCCATTAATATTATATAAACATTCGAGAATGTTTCGAAAGTTAGCTTTTGATTAAAAAAAATTTAAAAATCAAAAAGAACATCAAAAACTCAAAATATCACTAAAATGTTGGAAAGTAAAAAATTTCTTTTAAAAGCAAGTTATGCAACAATATTTAAAAAATCGGATTGGTGACCGAACTGGAAAAGGGATCGGGGGACACTACAACAAAATGCACTTTTGGCAACCACTTTTGGCAACTAAAAAAAATTTAGTCGCCAAAAGTTATGGAATTGGCAACTAAAAATAATATTACTCAGCAAAAGTCAAATATTTAGCTACTAATTTTTTTAAATCGGGGAATATTGATTATTGGCGACTAAAAAATATTTAGACACTAAAAATATTACAATTGGCGACTAAAATTTTTTTTACTAGCCGTATAGCTAGTTTTGGCTACTAAAATTGTTTAGTTGCCGAATGAAAAGAAAAAAAATTATTTTTTTATCTTTGGTGACCAAACTTTGGTCGCCAAAATTATATTTTCAATGACAAAAGAATATTTCAGTAGCCGTATAGTTAGTTTTAGCTACTAAAATTGTTTAGTAGCCGAATGAGAGGAAAAAAAATTATTTTTTATCTTCGTCAACCAAAATTTTGGTCGCCAAAAGTATATTTTCAGTGACAAAAGAATATCTTAGTAGCCTTATAGTTAGTTTTAGCTACTAAAATTGTTTAGTAGTTGAATGAAAAGAAAAAAATTATTTTTTATCTTCGGCGACCAATTGGTCGCCAAAAGTATATTTTCAGCGACAAAAGAATATTTTAGAAGCCGTATAGTTATTTTTAGCTACTAAAATTGTTTAGTAGCCAAATGAAAAGAAAAAAAAAATATTTTTTTATCTTTGGCGACCAAAAGTATATTTTCAGCGACAAAAGAATATTTTAGAAGCCGTATAGTTATTTTTAGCTACTAAAATTGTTTAGTAGCCAAATGAAAAGAAAAAAAAAATATTTTTTTATCTTTGGCGACCAAAAGTATATTTTCAGCGACAAAAGAATATTTTAGTTGCTAAAAAACAGAAATATTTGGAGGGAGATTTCAAATTTTGGAGGGATTAAAAAAGTAATTAGCGACTAAAATATTTAGTCGCAAATTGTTATTAATTATATATGTATTTTGTTTCCAACCCAAACCGTAACAAACCAGCAACTCTATTTACATTTTTATTTATTTATAGAAAATCATTAATACCATCAAAACAAATAATTTATATAATGTAAGAGAGATACAACTATAGTAGTTCTGACAATTTATGAGTGAAAATAAATAAAATAAAAAAGTAAGATTTTATATTATTTGTATATAAAATATATATTCAATATGATTTGATAATCTAAATTACTTTAATATTATGTAATGACTAATAATTTATATGTATATTTAATATTTTTATATATCTATATATGTATAATTCGAGTTTCAGGTTGCTCGGGTTGTTTGACGTCTTTGCCAAGGTCGCCCAAATTTAATTCAGACTTCTGAATTTTTGTCCAAACCCGTACCGAATTTGAAAATATCTTGTCAAAACCCTAAAAAAATTCGGGCTGGGCTCAAGTTGGTTGGGTTGAGCCCGCCCAAGTTGCACCCTTATGTGATATTTTCCCTTTCAAAAATGTTAACAACACATAATGAACTAATCACATTACACTAAAATTAAAACTATGAGGTTTAAATAGTTCTAATTGAAATTACGAAAATTAAAGTGAAATGTAATTTGCCTCATCCTCATTAAGTGGGAAGTATGAATCTTTAGATTTGAATTTTACCAAGTCCTATAGTCCTCCCCTTTCCCTACTATCATTTAAGTATTGTTCAAATTTTACAAGGGCTTTTTTGTCCATAAAATTAAGCTTTAAAAGTTATTAATTTAGATAGTTGTCTTCAATTGTACCACATAAGTTGACATAAAAAATTCCAATAAATAAATAAATGAAAGTGATAACTTAAGGGTGAAAATAATAATAATAATAATTTATGGGATAAAGGTTAAACAAACTTTTTATTTTTATTTTTTTATATTTCCTATTAAAAAAATCAATTATATTCGCATGAAACAAGCTTTTGTGAAATCTATTTTCATGTGGATTGAACGTGCAATTGAGCCGACAGAGTTTATCACAAATTTTATTCCAGTGGTTTAAATAGTTGATTTTATTCTTATTATGTTTATTTATTTAAAAATAAATAATTTGTTTTAAAAAATATACTTAGAAGTTAGAATCCGCTTGACAACGGGCTATTTTAGTAAAAACAATTGTCAAAGTCACTCAAAAAGTCAAAAACTTAAAAAAATTTCAACTCATATAAAAAAAAAGAGTTAAAGATTCCTTCTTATTCGCTCTAATTTTTTTTAACTTATTAAAAAAAACACTCAATATAATTATGTTAAATTTGTAGATTTTTTTTTTAATCTCAAAAAGGTCAGTATAATTTATTCTTTATTTTGTTTCACTTGTTTTCTTTTACATAGGAGTTTCTATTGTAAGATAATTTTATTAGGTTGATTGGCATTTATAAGAGTTCATCTCTCCATTCTTATGTTTTCTCCTAATTCAACTCCTTTTAGTGAGAATTGAACTTATGATATCTCTTTAAGATTAAACCTTTAGAAGAGTCATGCTTATACAAGGCCCATTTGGAAAACGATTTTTTCAATAACTTTTTTACTAAAATGTGAGGTACAAAAATATAACAGTAATGGTACGCACACAAAGAACCAAATACAGAACCAAACACATAAATTTTTTAAACTTTCTAATACTTTTTTTAACTTTTCCTGTTACGCCCCGAAATATTACAATAAAGATAACTCATATGCGGAATAAATATAAGAAACAACATAAATTCATATATCAAAGTTCACTGTTTAGCAAGCAATTAAATGCCATATAGGCTTTCATCTTTCCAAGACATTGCTTGGTTATACAAATAGAGTCTCGCTCATTACACATTAAGCCCTTGGCTTTACAAATAACACTCATGCACACATAAAGCATAACTAGGAAACTCTTGCTTCCCGAGAGTTCATCTATGCTATTGCCTTGGAGGTAACATCTCACATGTACCTGAAAATGATATTCCCGTATAGGGTGAGCTAATAGCCCAATAGAGATATGCTAAACATAATATGAGCAATAACTAAAACGTGAGCATTCGATAAATGTTTGACTCACATATATCCATTCATAATCCATTTCAATTACATGACAAATGTATCCATGTTTCATAACAATTTCCATTTCTTAATTCATAATCTTGGCTCAAAACCTGGCCATACCCTTTAAGTGAGATTACATCTCATATCAACAGTACTTCCATTTCAATTGAGATAAAGACTCAAATTAAACATTTCGTACTTCACAATAGATACACATATTTGTTATATCAATCTCAAACAAAACACTTCCATACTTCATATATGATATACAGATTTGCTATATCAATACTTCAATAGATACGCATATTTGCTATATCAATCTCAAACAAAATACTTCCATACTTCATATATGATATACAGATTTGCTATATCCATACTTCAATAGATACACTTATTTGCTGTATCAATGGAGTACATCCCCTATCTTCTCCCAAACAGCATCCGGTTTAAGAGTCCATCCCCTATCTTCCTTTAAATCGTGGAGTACATCCCCTATCTCCTTCCACACAACACAATGTACATAAACATCATCATATACATGTTCATTTAATACACAAATTCGATGCATTATCACAACCGTCATATTCGATGACATTTCAATTGATTAGTTTTAGTTTGCCTAAGCATCATGCATTGTCTACAACAATCACGACTATCCTCCACCGATAGCCCAAAACAGTTATTTTTAAACAGAAAATAAATGCTACAACAGATATATATAATCTCAACATTTTCAAAGTGAGTGATTAATAAATCCAACTTCATTATTACATCTCATATTGAGCCAATTTCATTGTTTTCAACTCAATTTCATATTCTCATCATAAATGTCATTAATTACATAAATGACCCAATTATACCCAAACATGGCATTTTTTTCCCTTTTTCAATATTGACCCAAAGGTCTAAATATCAACAACTAACATCAATAACCTCCTTTTTAGACCCAAAACAATTATATATGAGCCAAAAGAATAAAACCCCTCTTTCCATTATTACATAACTCAAATCCTAACTTCCCAAATCAAACCATCTATATAAATAACTCAACATTTATGTTAAAACACATAAGAATGAGTAGGAATCCCTACCTCAACTTTGAAGAGAATTTGAGATGAAACACCAAAATCCGACGTTGCTGAAATTCAATCTTCACCGGTCAAAATGTTGCTCTCACCAAACTCTTTATTTCGGTCTCAAGAACATGGGTCTGAAGTTCACTATAAGTGTCCCTACCAATTATTCCACAAAAAAGGCTAAAAACACACTGCCCATAACTCACAAGTCCAATATACACACTGCCCATGAATAACGTGGGCCAAACACCATGAACCAAAAACCAACATGGGCCAAGAATTGGCCTTCCCCACTACCAGCAATTATAATCAACATTGCCACAATTCCTAGAATCAAAATGAACAAAGTGGCTCATTTCTTTGAATGTATAATATATATATATATATACAGAAACTAACAACAGTCCACTATTTTCAAAAGTTGTTCTGAATAATAGCTGCTCCCACGTGCGACCTTCTTGGAAAGAACAGGTTAAACCGCAATGGACCAACCCACCATGCATGTTGTCCCAAAAAGCTGGACCTACACACCGAACATGACTCACTCCCTTTCTTTTACTCATTCACCCATTGCTCATCATTGAAGCCGATGCCTACAACATCCATGGCATTTCTGGTCTCCAGATATTCCCTTGCATCATCCACATTTGCTACTTCATAGCAATTTGTTTTGTTTAGATGATGGAATGTCCTTGGGTCTCCTAGTTTGAATTTCTTGACATTCTCAGGTGGTGCTGTACAGAGCATGTAGAAACAGTGGCTTCAATTGCATGTGGCATGCAGTTCGGAGGGCTCTACAGCTCCCTCTCTCTTAACACCATACGTACAGGAGCTCGGAATCCCCTATAAGTATGCCAGCGTGATTTGGCTCGGCGGACCGCTTTCCGGTTTCTTCGTCCAGCCTCTGGTCGGCCACTTGAGCGACCGGTCCACCAGCCTGGTCGGCCGCCGCAGACCGTTCATCGTCGCCGGAGCAGCTTCGACAGTACTGGCGGTTCTCATTATCGAATTCTCGGCTGATATTGGGTGGTTCTTTAATCTGAGCATCCAAGCTGCTCTGCATTTCCATGTTCTCAGATCCCACAATGATTTGAGCTCGAAGCTGAATCTCCATCTGTTGCAGCTCCTCTCGTTGGCTCGCAATACTGTGAAGCTGCTGCTGCATTATATTATTGTCCGAACTTCCATCAATGGTAATCGAGCAGAAGTCAACATCAGCCGGCTCTCTTCCCTACTGCACTCGCGGGTTTCAGCCACCACTACCACCGCCATGACCACGCTGCTGATCTGCTGATAAACCCTTACTATTATTTCCCATCGCTTTCTACCTTTATCCACCCCCTTCCTTGGCCTTCTTTCTCAGTTAACAAACAAACCCAGATTCACTCTCTCTCTCTCTCTCTCTCTCTCTCTATCTTTGCTGCGAGCCTTTTCCAACTCAGTAACTCTGTGTCTTGATCTATTCTCCCTCAAAAATATTCTTTAACCATTCCATCCCTTTTCTTTTAGATGGGCCACACTACCTTTTCTCTACCATCTCTCTTATCTCTCTTTTTCTTAAGATGCCTTCTGTGTACCACCCTAAAAAATCCCTCTACCAAATATAATTATCATCATTCTCCTACACAAAATTTCTTTAACTTCTAAAAAGAAAATCCTGACCATATAACATCATTTTATTTTTTTATTTTATTTTATTTTTAAAAGAAAATTTTGGGTCATCACATTTCCACTGAAATCAACACTTTTAAGCGTGGCTAAATATTAGAGAATGGTGGGTCATATTTATGCAGATTTGTTTAGGGTAAGTTTTATACATATATATGTATATATATGCAATAATCTTTGACTCTTTTTTTTTTTTTTTTTTTTTTTTTTAAGTAAGTATTTACATACAGATCTCTTAAACTATATATAAAAAAAATACTATTTTGATTCCTTAAATTATATAAACATATAAATATACCTCTTAAATTATAGAGAAGTATTATTTTGCCCCTAAACTATAAAAATATATAACTAAATCTCCTAAACTATTTATATGTTTCACTTTGACCCCTTCTATTAGGGGGTTCAATTGGTACATTTTTATAATTAAGGAGTTTATTTGTACACTTTTATAGTTTACATATAGCATTATTGTATATATAGATATTTTCCCTTATCTTATACATAATTTATTTATTTATTTATTTATTTTTTAACAACTCTTATCCTACTCAAAAAAACAAAAAACAAAAAAACCTTTATCATCTTGAAGCCCTCTTTTTTTAACCGTTGGCCATTTGGTTGAATTTTTTTTTTTTTTTTGCCTGTACTACAAATTGATTATATATATATATATATTGTTTTTTAGTGAATTTTATAAATATTTATTTTTTAGATACACTTTATCTAAATATGCTTAAAAAATATAATATTTGTGAAACTTTTTTTAAAAAAATTCAACAAATACAAAGAATATTAAAAAAAATGAAGAGACTTTTATAAACCATATCATTTATGAAAATTTTATGAAATTTTTTGAATGTAATGGTGATGTCGTTATTATTGACATGCAAGTATAACTAATCTCACTATAAAGATATGAAATTTATTGGATTGTTAGTTACATTTGACATGTGAGGTTCACTCTCTATGTGTTTATTTACTATTAGTTGGTGATATCACATACTAATGATGATGTGGTATTACCATTATATTGAATTTTTAATCAAATTTTGTATACATTTTTTTTTATCATTATATAATTTATTTTAAGACTTATATCCATATTTTTTTATATTGTCCATGATACACTAGTTATAAATAATAATATTTTTTTTATGTTCCTTGAAATCAATCGTAAAAACTTGCATTAAATATTTTTGTAAAATTTTTCAATAATACAATTAATAAGTGCCCCCTCTAATTTGATTTTCTGGCTCCGCCACTGGCTAGAGATGTTGTATTAAAATGAATATCATGTTGGAATATAATGAATTAACTTCAATTCTCTTTGTTCTACTTTCATATCTATTTATTATTACATGAGCTAGGGGGGAAAATGATGTTCTTTATTGAGGTCTTATAAAGTTGAGATTAATCAATGAAAAGCATATTTGATAGGTAACTAAGAACCACTAAACCACATATCCAACCAATCAACAGGTTAGTATTTATTTATTTTATTTATTTATTTAATTTTTTGGAGGGGAGAGGGGGGTTGTGATGGGGGCTTCCATTGTTATTCATGCATACCATTGTTATGGAAAAACAGAGCTTAAAATTTTATCTTTCCAAGATCACTAGTCTTTGACCATAATCTTTCACTTTCGCATTGTCATACCCATATCCTAGCATTCAAAATACTGTAATTATAATTTTTTGGGGGGTACTAAATGATATTCCTATGAATTTTGTATTTCTTTCTTGTGGGTTGAAGATGACTACCATCCATATTGTTGTTAATGCTAACAATTTAATTTGGTGAGATGAACTAAATTGAATATCATGTAATGGGGGAGTAATTATCGATCTTCACAGGGACTGAATTTTCCCTTTTGTGTATTTTGGTATGGGATGTGAAGTACCTTTATTTCTTAGTGTCTCTGATCATTGAAAGTGACCCTTGCTTATATTTCAAATGCGAAATCTGTTGTTAGAAAGTATGGACATTTTTCCTTTGAGCACTGGAGTTTTCTAATTCTTTACCTTTCCCTCTCTCTGTCTCCATCTCTCCATTTTTCTTCTCCTTTTGTTTTTTTTTTTTTTTTTAAGAAAAAAAGATCTAAAGTCTACCTAAGGGAGTTTCTTGAGCTACAGCATGATATAATTTAGTGATTGCAAAATACTGCAATGTCTCTTTTTCAATGAGTTTGGTAAATGAATTTGTACTAGCTAGAAATGTAATGGCCAAGAAAATAAGTGTTACTCTAGATGTCTTTAGGACCTGTGAGAATAATGGCTAATAACTATGGTTTAACAAGGAGGAAAGAAGAGTAAGAAGTGGAATAAATACAAAATGGGGTGTGGGCAAGGAAGAAACACTAGAGGCCTGAATTTTTTGATTTGCATGATCTCAATTGGTGCAATCTAGATCTTGGTTAAGCAGTTAGTGTCAATAATAAAAAATCAGGATAAAAATCCTTGAGATGTTGATACTGTTAAGACCTCGTGCTTTATTGTTGCCTAGAGATAATAGACACAACCATTGTTGTCAAAACGTGAATCGATTTGCTAAAATAGTGAATTGTGAATTGCATCGAATCTTCTTTAGCATAATACATGATTTATATATGTATATACATATAAAAATACACATACAATAGAAAAATGAAATAAATATCAATATAACTAAATTTATATATGTATATACAAATAAAACTAAGCTAACTAGCAATATTTCTAAAGCCTATTAGCGCTTTACTAATAAGATAGAAAGGGCTTGAAACTCATATCGAATCGAATCATATGAATTGTGTTGCTTGAAACTCGTATCGAATCATATGAATCGTAAGATTCTACAATTAGCTTTCATGTGTCCTTATTATTGGGGGCTAATTAGAAATATTGTTCTTACGTTTATTATTTCAGTAACACACATAAATTGTTGTAGTATTTTGTTTACTATTATGAGGTTAATTGGTTCTTATTAATTTGACTTCGAATATCATTCTTATTCATTGAAGTGGGTTTCATTGATGGGTTTACATTTTCTCTCTGTACATTGATGGGTTCATATATTTGTATTTGATTGATGGGTTTTTATCAAATAACCTATGATTATAATGGGTGATTGCTAATCAAATATAAGAATTATGTATAAAAAAGAAAAAGAAAAAGAGGAACTGAAAGATTATGTAATGACGCATAACATGACATGTTCTCACAAGAATGGAAATCTGTTAAAGCCAAAAACCCCTCAAACTTAACTGAAAAAGGGCGTTAAGGGGGCGACACAATGAAACAGCCCCCGAACCACCGTGTGGCTTTCATGAACGGCTTCCCCATCACAAATACAACCTGTGACAATAGAGGGAATGTAATTTGCACTTGTAGGTTGGAAGTTAGAGCCAAAAACACCTCAAACTTAACCGAAAAAAGGCGTTAATTGGGTGAAACTATGAAAGAGCCCCTGAACCAGCGTGTGGCTGTCACGAACAGCTTTCCTATCACAAATAGAACCTGTGACAATAGACGGAATGTAATTTGCACTTGTAAGTTTGGATTTAGAGCCAAAAATGCCACAAACTTAACCGACAAATGGCATTAAGGGGGTGAAACTATGAAACAGCATCCGAACCACCATGTGGTTGTCATGAACAGCTTCCCCATCACAAATAGGACCTGTGACAATAGACGGAATGTAATTTGCAGTTGTAGGTTGGGAGTTAGAACCAAAAACACCTCAAACTTAATCGAAAAAGGGCGTTATGGGGGCGAAACTATGAAACAACACCCAAACCACCGTGTGGCTGCCACGAAAAACTTTCCCATCACAAATAGGACCTGTGACAACAGACAGAATGTAATTTACACTTGTAGGATGGGAGTTAGAGCCAAAAATAACTTAACCAAAAAAAGGGCGTTAAGGGGGTGAAACTGTGAAACAGCCCCCGAACCACTGTGTGGCTATCATGAATAGCTTCCCTATCACAAATAGAACCTGTGACAATAGACAGAATATAATTTTCACTTTTAGGTTGGGAGTTAGAGCCAAAAACGCCTTAAACTTAACCGAAAAAGGACGTTAAGGGGGCAAAACTATAAAACAGCCCCTGAACCACCTTGTGGCTATCACAAACAGCTCCCCCATCACAAATAGAACTTGTGCCAACAGACGGAATGTAATTTGCACTTGTAGGTTGGGAGTTAGAACCAAAAACGCCTCAAACTTAACCGAAAAATGGCATTAAAGAGGCGAAACTCTGAAACTGCCCTCGACCCACCATGTGGCTAACACAAATAGCTTCCTCATCACAAATAGAACCTATGACAATAGAAGGAATGTAATTTGCACGTGTAGGTTGGGAGTTAGAGCCAAAAACACCTCAAACTTAACCGAAAAAGGGCGTTAAGGGGACGAAACTATAAAACAGCCCCCGAACCACCATGTGACTGTCATGAATAGCTTCCCCATCACAAATAGGACTTGTGACAATGGACAAAATGTAATTTGCACTTGTAAGTTGAGAGTTAGAGCCCAAAACACCTCAAACTTAACCGAAAAATGGCGTTAAGAGGGAGAAACTATGAAACAGCCCCCGAACCACTATGTGGCTATCACGAACAAATTCCTCATCACAAACAGGACTTGTGACAATAGACGGAATGTAATTTTCACTTGTAGGTTGGGAGTTAGAGCCAAAAACACCTTAAACTTGACCGAAAAAGGGCGTTAAGGGGGCGAAACTACAAAACAGCCCCCGAACCACCGTCTGGCTATCACGAATAGTTTTCCCATCACAAATAGGACTTGTGACAATAGACAGAATGTAATTTTCACTTGAAGGTTGGGAGTTAGAGCCAAAAACACCTCAAATTTAATTGAAAAAGGGGGTTAAGGGGGCGAAACTATGAAACAGCCCCCGAACCACCATGTGGCTATCACAAACAACTTCCCTATCACAAATAGAACCTGTGACAACAGGCAGAATGTAATTTGCACTTGTAAGTTGGGAGTTAGAGCAAAAAACGCCTCAAACTTAACCGAAAAAGGGCATTAAGGGGGCGAAACTATGAAACTGTCCCCGAACCACCATGTGGCTATCATGAACAGCTTCCCCATCATAAATAAGACCTGTGACAATAGAAAGAATGTAATTTGCACTTGTTGGTTGGGAGTTAGAGCCAAAAACATCTCAAACTTAACTGAAAAATGGCGTTAAGGGGACGAAACTATGAAACAGCCCCCAAACCACCGTGTGGCTGTCACGAAAAGCTTTCCCATCACAAATAGGACCTGTGACAATAGATGAAATGTAATTTGCACTTGTAGGTTGGCAGTTAGAACCCAAAACACCCCAAATATAACCGAAAAAGGGCGTTGAGGAGGCGAAACTATGAAACAGCCCCCAAACCAACGTGCGACTGTCACGAACAGATTTTCCATCCCAAATTGGACCTTTGAAAATAGATGGAATGTAATTTTCACTTATGGGTTGGGAGTTAGATCCCAAAACACCTCAATCATAACCGAAAAAAGGGCGTTCAGGGGGCGAAACTGCAAAACAACCCCCGAATTACTGTGTGGATATCACGAACAGCTTCCCCATTACAACTAGGACCTGTGACAATAGACGAAATATAATTTGCACTTGTAGGTTGAGAGTTAGAGCCCAAAACGCCTCAAACTTAACCGAAAAATGGCATTAAGGGGGCGAAACTATGAAACAGCCCCCGAACCACTATTTGGGTATCATGAACAAATTCCTCATCACAAATAGGACTTATAACAATAGATGGAATGTAATTTGCACTTGTAGATTGGGAGTTAGAGCCAAAAACACCTCAAACTTGACCGAAAAAAGGGCGTTAAGGGGGCGAAACTACAAAACAGCCCTCAAACCATCGTCTGGCTATCACGAACAGATTTCCCATCACAAATAGGATTTGTGACAATAGACGGAATGTAATTTTCACTTGAAGGTTGGGAGTTAGAGCCAAAAACACCTCAAATTTAACCAAAAAAAGGCGTTAAGGGGGCGAAACTATGAAATAGCCCCCAAACCACCATGTGGCTGTCACGAACAACTTCCCCATCACAATAGAACCTGTGACAACAGAAGGAATGCAATTTGCACTTGTAAGTTGGGAGTTAGAGCCAAAAACACCTCAAACTTAACCGAAAAAAGGGCGTTAAGGGGGCGAAACTATGAAACTACCCCTGAACCACCATGTGGCTATCATGAACAGCTTCCCCATTACAAATAAGACCTGTGACAACAGAAAGAATGTAATTTTCACTTGTAGGTTGGGAGTTAGAGCCAAAAACACCTCAAACTTAATCGAAAAATGGCGTTAAGGGGGCAAAACTACAAAACAGCCCCCGAACTACCATGTGGATATCACGAACAGCTTCCCCATTACAAATAGGACCTGTGACAACAGACGGAATGTAATTTTCACTTGTAGGTTGGGAGTTAGAGCCAAAAACACCTCAAACTTAACTGAAAAAGGGCGTTAAGGGGGCAAAACTGTGAAACTGCCCCTGAACCACCATGTGGCTATCACGAACAGCTTTCCCATCACAAATAGGAATGGTGACAACATACAGAATGTAATTTGTGCTTGTAGGTTTGGAGTTAGAGTGAAAAACACCTCAAACTTAACCAAAAAAGGGCGTTAAGGGGGCGAAACTACGAAACAGCCCCCGAACCACCGTGTGGCTGTCACGAACAGCTTGCCCATCACAAATAGGACCTGTGACAACAGACAGAATGTAAATAGTGCGCGTAGGTTGGGTGTTCACCATTACATCTTGTTAAGGTTTAAGAAGTGCCTCATGAGAAACTGATCAAGACTATGTTGCTACGTGTTTAACTTTTCTATGGTTTCATTATAGGAGTTCACCTCATAATATGATGATTGCCTTCTCAAAGTCAAACATAACAAATTACATATTGTATGTGTCTAAGGCACCGACTTGTGTAACGTAGATAATCTTAATATTGGAGCAAGATTATTTCTTTCGTTTTCTTTCAGATAAAAATAACAATATGAAGCTTCGAGACATTGGTCATCTATGAAAATAACAATATGAAGCTTAGAAGGAAAAACTAAAAATTGTACGACAATGGAAAGTTGCTTCTCCATGATATAGAATATGTTTACAACCATTACAATTTACAACCACAACTACGACATGTAGATAAAAGGGAAACCTCACCAACTGTAGTTTAAAGACTAACAACTTTATGAAAATATTATCCACAGATTCTAATAATTGCCTTTGTATATTTATAGGCCAATGAAATTATAGAAAAGATTTTTTGTGCAGTTGGTTGGAATAAATATTGCATGATACATATATATGCTTTTATTTCCAAGGCAATTATAGATTTTTCTACCTTAAATGCATGTTACGACCTTTTCCCTATGTCTAGATCAATTAATATTTTGTAACCAATTACTATCTTTATTTTGTAGGTGGCTTTTTGCGTGGACTTGTGGATAATCCATTTTGGTGTATGGAAAAGAAATTACATTTTTGTATACAACTAATACTTTTGTCATCCTCGGCTTTTGTGTAGTTCACTATTACTGATACAGAAAACTTTTGGAAACCAACTGGTAATACCTGCCATGGTATATACATCACCTTCTATCATGGTACATATATCACTTTTTTTGTGATGGTACATAGATTACCTTTTGTTGTGGTACATATTACAATGGTAATTTGTAACATGCCAAATGGCCATTTCGCATGCTAGTACATGTATTTTTTGTATACGGAGGGCTTGATTTTTGTATGATTCTATATTTTTTGTGGAATTATTATTTTAGTTTGGACAATGGTTGGTTTGTATGGACTTTGACATTTGATGTTATTCATTTTTTGTATACAGATGCAGATGTGAAATGATGGATAGTATATGTATTGTTTTGTTTATATACGTATTACAGGTTGCATGAAATATAGACAAGTTGTGAATAAATTATAATGTTGTGATGAAACATAAGATCATGTTTTTGGCGACTAAATTGTTACTAGCTAAAAAAAAATTCGAAAAATAGTTTTGGCTACTAAAAGTTTAATAGCCAAAAAAAAAAAAATCAAACATTTGGCGACTAAAATATTTTGTAGCAAAAAAAATCAAACATATAGCTACTAAAATATGTCGTAGATAAAAAAATAAGCTGACGAAATAAAAAATAAAAATAAATAAAAATTTGGCGACTAAAACTTTAATAGCAAAAAATGTGAGACTTTAGACAACCAAATGTTTAGTAGCCAAAATACAAAATGTTTGCCGACTAAAATCTTAGTAGCTAAAAGCATAAGGCTTTAGGCGACTAAATCTTTAGTAGGCAAAAAAAAAAAAAATTGACTTTCGGCAACTAAAATCTTAGTAACCAAAACATTATTATTTACTTATGGCCACTAATATATTTAGTAGCTAAAACTCTTTTCCCTGACTAAATGCTTAGTCGTTAAAAATAACTGAATTGTTAGCAACAAAAAAATTAGTTGCCGAAAATATGATATATAATTTTATTTCAAACCTTTTGGCGACTAAAATGATTTTAGTCGCCAATAATCTTTCCTGACAATTCTTCCACGATTAATTCTGCGACCAAATATTTTTGTCCCTAAAAGCCTTCGGCAACTAAATACTGACTTTTGGCGACTAAAAATTTAGTCGCCAAAAGTGAAAATTCTTGTAGTGGGACTGAGTCACCGATTCAACCGTCAAGTCGAATCGAAATCAAACAATGGCGTCATAATTGTTTTATAAATATATGAAAAATTATTTATTGATAATATAAGAATTAAGATCCATTTATTTAAATTATTTTTAAATTTTAAGATAAATTTACAAATACATAAAGATATTTATATTTATTATTTGTAAAATATATTAATTATATGTAGTGTTTGAAAGAAAATGCAATAAAGATATATATATATATATATATCTTTACCAAATATAAACAAAATTTTAATTTGGCATACTACTTCCATTTGATTCTATATTCAACTCAACCAAGCAACATAATTTTGCAAAATAGGAGCTCGGTCGGTTTTGTTGAACCAGTCTGGTTTAAACGGTTCCCCGGTTCAACCACGATTCTAACTGGTTCAATGAAAGTAGCCAATTTTCAACGGAGAATGGGCTTGAGAGCTAACCCGAACAAGACCTGAGACTGGTCATCTATTCAACCGATTGAATCGATTAGTCCAAGTCGATTTTCAAATCATTGTCGTGAAGTTCAATTATTCATGAGTTTTCATATATTAAAAAATTCATTCTCAATTATATTGACTTTTTTTACCACATAAAGAAAAAATAAAAAAGAATATATATTTAAACCCGAAACCACACCACTTTTAAAAACCCTGCGATTCCTTGTTTATCAATCAAAAATTTCGCGCACGCTCACAAAATTCAAAACTTTCTCATAGTTCTATCAACATTGTTATAAGAAAGGCTTTCAGCTAATTGTAGCATATGCCTAAAGCAATAGTTTTGTAGATATATTGACCAAAAATAAAATAAAAAGTCCAATAAAAATCTCATCCATTAATTTATCACAATCTATGATAACATAGACATAACATGAATGAATTGAGATTATGTTAAATTAGTCATTTTAATTTGACACTACAAGAAAAATGGGCTTAAAAGACGGAAGCATTTGCGACGGGACACTTGCCGTCTCAAAAAGTGACTTTTTGCGACGGCATAACTTGCCGTCGTAAAAAATGTGACTTTTTGTAATGGCAGAAAATGTTGTCGCTAAAAAGGAGAGTATTTGCGATGGCAGAAATTGCTGTCTCAAAAAATGAAAATATTTGCGACGCCAGAGATTGCTGTCCCGAAAAAATAGAGTTTTTGCGACGACACTAGCTGCAGTCGCAAAAAAAAAAGTGAGTTTTTTGCGACTGTAATAGGTACCGTTGCAAAAAAAAAAAAAAGTAAAAAAAAAAAATATTCATTTGAATTAAGTTTTTTGAAAATTGAGTTTTTTATTTTTTTTATTTTTTGTTTTTAGTGAATATTTTTAAAATTTCAAACATTTTTTTTACTTTTTTAAATGCATCTTACTTAGATGTGTCTAAAAAGTAAAATATTTGTAAAAAAATATTTTTAAAAATTAATAAATACACAAAAATATGAAAAATGTACTGAATTTTTGTATTATTTTTTGTATTTTTGGTATTTAGTGAATTTTTAAAAAAAAATCACAAAAATTACGCTATTTAAGTGTATTTATGTTAGGTGTGTCTAAAAATTAAAAAAATTGCTTAAAATATGAAAAAAATTAATTAAAAACAGAAAAATACAGAAAATAAAAAGTAAAATTTTCTGAAAAGTGTTTTTAGGAAACTCAAACCAAGCAAAGTGATTGTGGCTTTGACACGACTTCATAACAAAATGGTTTGAATAAATGCAACGATATTTTTCTGTCACAAAAAATTAAAAAAAAACGACGTCGTCTTACTCTTTTAATATAACATTTATCTTTTCACCCATTTTTTCATCTTCATGTCTCTCTGTCTCTGTCTCTCTCTGTCTCTCGCTTATCTCTCTTCTCTCTATCTCTCCCATCTCTCTTATCTTTCTGTATGTCTCGCTCATCTCCCTTTTTTCTATCTTCTCTCTCTGTCTCTTTCGCTCATCTCTCTTCTCTCTCTGTCTCTCTCTCGTTCATCTCTTTTCGCTTTATTTCTCTCTCTCTCTCTCTCTCTGTCTATCTCTCGTTCATCTATTGTTTTTTTCTTTTTTTTTCTTTCTCTCTCTCTCTCTCTCTCTCTCTTTATCTCTATCTCTTACTCATTACTCTTCTCTCTTTCTCTGTCTGCCTGTCTGTTTATCTGTTTGTCTGTCTCTCTCCTACTGTGTTCGCTTTGCTCACTCTCTCCCTCCCATCTTCTCTATTTACCGAGCTCCCTCTCGATTTATCGATCCATTGCAAGAAAATGCACTTTTAGTGACCACTTTGTCTCTTTCTCACTCTCTTCCTCCCCTCTTCTAGTCAATAAATTGTAACAAGAGTGAATGGTTCGGATTGCCAAAATCAGTTTCAAAATAAGCCCACAAAACCCAAAGTTAACGTAACCAAATTAAGAGAATCGAAACTCTTTCCAAAGTTGAGGTGGTGGCCAAGTTTGGTTTGATTTTCTGAAACTTGATTCAAATTTATTTTTTAAAGACTAAAAATTAGTTTCGTTAGAAAATTTAAAAAATCAAAACTACCATACATGTCAATTTTATATAATTTTATGAAGGATATGATCATCTTGTTTGGTTTAGATTTTCAGTATTTATTTTTCAGAAAATTGAATTTTTTTTTTATTTTGTGTGTGTGTGTGGGTTTTTTTTATTTTTTTTATTTTTATTTTTAATATTCTAAGCATTTTTTTAAAAAATTTTAAATACACCACACATAAATACACTTTAAAAATATAATATTTGTGATTTTTTTTTTTTATAAAATTCACTAAATTCTATATATATATATATAAAAATTTAGTACATTTTTCGTATTCTTGTGCATTTATTGAATTTTTAAATTTTTTTAGGCAAATATTTTACTTTTTAGATACATCTAAGTAAGGTGTATCTAAAAATATAAAAAATAAAAATTGCTTAAAATTTTAAAAATTCACTAAAAATAAAAAAAATACGAAAAATAAAAAACTCAATTTTCAAAAAATTGAATCCAAAAAATTGAAATCAAACAATTTTTAAAAATTCAAAAATACATTTTTAAAAGAAAATCAACCAGGATCTCAATTTTTTAACTCCCCCCCAAATTTCCCAATGTTCGAATTCCCACAAAACTTTATCTCTTTGATTTCGTTTTCCCTCTCTCTTTTTTCACGCTCAACTCTAATGCCTTTCTTCGTGTGATTCATCATTTTCCTGAGTTCTCCCCACCCTACCTTCACGCAACTCATCTCCGTGCAATTCGCCGAGGAGCATGGCTTCTCGTCATCACCGGCCTCTCCATAATAATTGGTGTGTATATCCTTCTGTTTCTCTCTCTCTCTCTCTCAGTAAACCCTAATATTTATATATATATATATATTTCCCTTTTCCTTATATTTGCCCTAGCCCCTTCACAAACACTGATTAGTCTCTTCGCTCTCTCTATCTCTCTCTCACAGTAATATGACTGGTAAGAATCTTGAAGGTACTCTCTTCGATTTCTTCTTTCAAATTTTAGCCCCTATTCTCTACTGAATTTCAGCTTTATTTATTTTATTTTTTTGAATTTTTCTCTGTATCAGCTTTAGCCCCTATTCTATGTCAGACAGTACAGCAGAGGAGAGGTATGCTGAAGCTAATTAATTAAATGCTCCTCTAGCCTTCTTGATTTGCTAATGTTTGGTTAATGGTTCTTAAATTGATATTTGGGCTAGGATTCTAGGAACATGCATGGTTATACATGCTTATGCAAATTTTAATGCATGATATTGATATCTATCATGTTTGACATTTTACTTCATAAGCTATTCAACATGGTTGAATGATCTCAATCTTTCAATTATGTTCCACTCATTTGGATGTGAATAGTTTATTTAATTACAGAACCAATGGTGATATCACTAATTATTTTGGCTGATTTACTTGGTGTTGATGTTTTGTTACAGTGATTTTACTTGCCAAATTTCTAGTTGGACATACACCTAAAAATTAAGTTTAGGTGGTAGAGTTTATTGTGAAACTGTGCCTAATATTCCCATTCTATGTATAAAAAGGGCTCTTTAATTCTAAATAAATGAAAGAAGTATTTAAGAAACATGAAATATATCCATATCCTAGTGTCCTTGGGTGTGAGAATTAAATGAATCCGACATAGACACATAATCACACCCAACGACATAGCTAATACCTAGCATACCGTCTCTATTTTTTTGGTTGATGTCATTGTGTCAAAATATTAAGATTCTATTTTAAAAAAGGATATACTACTTGTATATTTTTGGCATTTTGTTAGCACATTGGTTGATCTGCCAAAAGTTATTCTTATTCTAGTTTGCTACTTGGTTTTCAACCTATAAATTTACTTTCTATTGTTCTCCCTGTCTGAAATGTGCAACTTTGGTTTTATAATTTGTACCTTTTGTTGGTTTCTAAAATCAACTCTACATCCTTTCATCTCTCCAACGAATTGAAATTCATTCGGAGCCAGAACGATTAAGCGATCTTTGCACTTGGCGCATTGAAGGCCCTTGTAACCATTTTGTTGAAGTTGTCAATCAAACCCAACTTCTCTCTGCTTTCAGGTTTGTCTTGTTTTGATTTTTGACCTTTTGTTGTTTGATATTTTCATAATTCGATTTATTTATTTTTTTATACTTTTCTATTGTCTATGGAAATTTTTAGGCTTCAAGGATTATATGAATGAAAATGAATGGTGCTTAGTTTTTTTTTTTCTTTTTTTGTGTTTCACTAAATGTTAAGGTGGTGATTAGGAATGCTTCAAGCTTCGGTTAGCAAAAATACTAAGCTAAATCAAATAACAAGAAAGTAGAGACATCATATTGAACATTCAACTATGTAAGAAATATTGCAAACAAAGTAAAAAAAGACCCACAAATAAATGTGTTTGGGTAGACCCATTGGATAGGCTTTCTAATAGTTTGAGAAGATTTTTTGTTTAGTGGTTAAAATTTCACCTATTAACTTTGAGGTTGTGGGTTCAAATTAAGTGCAGCAATTATGTACAAATTATGACAAATGTTAGGTCTCTACCCAATATACTCCTCCTAGAACCCCATCCAATGGAGACTAAAGAGGTAGTACCCTTTTTTAGTCACCGTACTTGATTACTATGGGACTAGGGCTGCACTTGGGGAGCCACTTTCTTTGCTCCATTTCTTGCTTTCTGTCATGGATAGATCTCCTCTTTTTGTCAGAGGCAATGGAACTGGTGTTCACCCTTCATGACAACCACTTCTGAATAAGTGATAGTAGTAAATAAAATCTTAAAATGATGTAGGTACTGCCATGAGAATTCTTTGAGACCCATGATAATTGGGAAAGGCTCAAATTGTCTCTTTGATGATTTGGGTTTCGATGGTTGTGTTATTCTGAATCAGATGGGAGTTAGAGCCAGGTTTCACTATAGACAAACTAGTTTCTTAAAAAATTTAGAATTCGAGGTGTTGATACCCCAAAATCACCAAACGGCGTCGGATTAGCACGAAACTTGGCACACATGACCTCCTACGCACGAGAGACTTGTGGGAGAAGACGGGACTCGAATCCGGTTCCCGGTTTGGGAGTTAGAGTCGGATTTCACTCTAGACAAACTAGTTTCTTAAGAAACTTAGAATTCGAGATATTAACGCCCCAAAATCACCAAACAACATTGGATTAGCACAAAACTTGGCACACACGACCGCCTAGGCACGAGACACTTGTGGGAGAAGACGGGACTCGAATCCGGTTCCCGGTTTGGAAGTTAGAGCCGGATTTCACTCTATACAAACTAGTTTTTTAAGAAACTTAGAATTCAAGGTGTTAACGCCCCAAAATCACCAAACGGTGTTGGAGTAGCATGAAACTTGACACACACGGCCGCCTATGCACGAGAGACTTGTGGAAGAAGACGGGACTCAAATCCGATTCTCGGTTTGGGAGTTAGAGCCGGATCTTACTCTAGGCAAACTGGTTTCTTAAGAAACTTAGAATTCGAGGTGTTGACGCCCCAAAATCACCAAACGGCGTCGGATTAACACGGAACTTGGCACACACGACTGCCTAGGCACGAGAGACTTGTGGGATAAGATGGGAATCGATTCAGATTCCCAGTTTGGGAGTTATGGCCGGATTTCACTCTAGACAAACTAGTTTCTTAAAAAACTTAGAATTCGAGGTGTTAACGACCCAAAATCACCAAACAGCGTCGGAGTAGCACAAAACTTGGCACACATGACCATCTAGGCATGAGAGACTTATGGGAAAAAATGGGACTCGAATCGCGTTCCCGATTTGAGAGTTAGAGTTGGATTTCACTCTAGACAAACTAGTTTCTTAAGAAACTTAGAATTTGAGGTGTTGATGCCCCAAAATCACCCAACGGTGTCGGATTAGCACGAAACTTGGCACACACGACCGCTTAGGCACGAGAGACTTGTGGGAGAAGAAGGGACTCGAATCGAGTTTCTAGTTTGGGAGTTAGAGCCGGATTTCGGTCTAGGCAAATTAGTTCCTTAAGAAATTTAAAATTCGAGATGTTGACGCCCCAAAATCACCAAACGGCGTCGGATTGGCACAAAACTTGGCATTCACAACCGCCTAGGCACGAGAGACTTGTGGGAGAAGACGGGACTCAAATCGGGTTCCCAGTTTGGGAGTTAGAGTCGGATTTCACTATAGGCAAATGAGTTCTTTAAGAAACTTAGAATTCGAAGTGTTGACGCCCTAAAATCACCAAACGGCGTCGGATTAGCACGAAACTTGGCACACATGACCGCCTTGGCACGAGACTTATGGGAGAAGACAGGACTCGAATCAGGTTCCCGGTTTGGGAGTTAGAGCCGGATTTCGGTTTAGGCAAACTAGTTCCTTAAGAAACTTAGAATTCGAGGTGTTAACACTCCAAAATCACCAAACAACGTCGGATTAGCACGAAACTTGGCACAAACGACCGCCTATGCACGAGAGACTTGTGGGAGAAGACGAGTCTCGAATCAGGTTCCCGGTTTGGGAGTTAGTGCCGAATTTTGGTCTAGGCAAAATTATTTACTTAATTATCTTTGTAATTATATAGTAGTTAAATTTTTATGTTTTTTTGTAATTAACATATTAACACATAATTATATTGTCATTAATTATTTTTATTTTTTGTTTTCAGATATTTCCCGAGTAGGAGTTTGCTTCTTGTGGAATGCATGCCTGTGAAGAATACGACTAACTTTTGTTTTTGTTACCCACGGAGAATAATGAGAAAAACTTTTAATTTTGGTTTATGTTATTTTGAATTATGAACAACATCATGTATTTAAACATTATATATGTATTATGGAACATTTTGTAGTGGGGTAATTTTGTTGATGTGTAGTCATGAATGCAATATATTTATTATGGAGAAATTGTTATTTCTATACAGAAATTTTTATATTATTATGTAATTATTGGTTGCTTTTTCAATTGTTTTTTATTTAATACATGTAATTTTAATATTTTTAATAATTTTATAATAGTTTTTTTTATTATTATTTATGCGACGGCACCACACCGTCGCAAAAAATATTATAACCATTGGCAACCGTGGTCATGCCGTTGCAACAAAAAATAATTCATGACAGTATTTTTTACCGTCTCAAATAAAACTTTTAGTAACGGTAAAATAGTGCCGTCACAAAAGGTCTCAATTTGTTACATGTTATAGGCGATAGTAAAATGCCGTTGCAAAAAAAAAAAAAAAAGGCGACGGCTAAAACTTTTTTGCAATGCTCTCTGTTGTGACCTCCCATTTGCCGTCGCTAAAAGTCATTTGCCGTCGCTAAAAGTTTTTTGAGATGGTATTAGGAGTATTAGCGACGGCATTTTGCCGTCACAAAAACCTGAAATTTTTGTAGTGTGAGAAAGTATTTAAGCTTAATTGGCCTATTTTGTGGTCGGCTTAGATGATCTAAATTGTTATTTTTTAGTACTCGTTAAGCATAATATTTACATGCAAAAATTAAAATAATCGGATGTCAATAATTATGTATTTGAATCACATTTGTATTATAAAAAATAGATGGCTAATGTTGGAACTATAATTATCTTGTATTTTTTTAAAACAAGTATGATTAAAACATATAACTACCAACATTTAATCATATTAATTTTTTATATAAATTATTTATTTAAGGAGCTTTTAAAAATAAACAAATTAAATTATCAAAATCACTTTCAAAATAACTGTATCAAATCCGAACACACTGTCAAATTAATTCTTTAAGTTGAGAGAAACCAATCTCAACACGAATCAATCCAAATACCGATGATATAATAACAATAACAATAACAATAACAATAATAATAATAATAATAATAAAAATAAAAATAAATGTTGAAATTTTACCCATTGACTTCAGACCCACTATACATATGCATTCATTTGCGTGCACAATCGCCCATTATGTAGACCCACATTTGCTCCCTTAATCGCCCACTATGGCCCCCGGGGGGGTAGTTTTTAAAAAGGGAGTTTTTTTGATAAATTCATTTTTTAAGAGTTTTATTTCATTCAACTCATAGTCTTTTTGACTATTTTATTAGGTCCAATTTGAGATAAGAAGACCAAAATACCCTTTTCATCTACTTATGTTCTATTTAGTTCACATTATTTTCTTATATTTCAATAAGTCCTATGGGTGACATAATTACCAAAATACCCCTAATGTGAATGTTCACACTGTCAATGTGAATGTTCATATCGTCAATGTGTAAGGGCCCGGCCCATGTCGATCCTCGTGGGTGCCGGGAAAAATTCGAGTCGGGCCGGGCCGGCCTACAGGCCAAAAAAATAGGCCCGGTCCGGTCCGTTGATAATGTGAATATTCACATTGACAAGTTAACATTCACATTGATGAAAGTGTAAAATTGGCTCGCGGCCCGTGGGCGGGCCGAAGCCAGCCCGCCGCCTGGGGCGGGCCCGTTCATAATGTGAATATTCACATTGATATATTAACATTAACATTGATAAGAGTGTAAAATTAGCCCGTGACTCGTGGGCAGCCCGAAGCCCGGGCTCGGGCCGGCCCAGGCCCAGCCCGTTGACAATGTGAATATTCACATTGACATGTTAACATTCACATTGATAAGAGTGTAAAATTAGCTCGCGGCCTGTGGTCGGCCCGAAACCCGTCCGCGGCTCGTGGGCTGTCTTGAGCGGGCCCGGCCCGACCCGTTGATAAGGTGAATATTCACATTGACATGTTAACATTTACATTGATAAGAGTATAAAACTAGCCTGCGCCTCGTGGCTGCCCGAAACTAGCCCGTGGGCGGCCCGAGGCAGCCCCGGCCCGGCCTGTTGACAATGTGAATATTCACATTGACATGTTAACATTCACATTGATAAGAGTGTAAAATTGACTCGCGTCCCATGGGCGGCCCGAGGGCGAGCCCGGCCCGGCCCGTTGACAATGTGAATATTCACATTAACATTCACATTGATAGGAGTGTAAAATTGGCCCGTGGGAGGCCTGAAACCCGCCCGCTGCCCAGGGCGGGCTCGGCCCGACCCGTTGACAATGTAAATATTCACATTGACATATTAACATTAACATTGATAACAGTGTAAACTTGGGCCGTGACCTGTGGGCAGCTCGAAGCCTGGCCCCTGGTCGGGGCGGGGCTCGGCCCGTTGACAACGTGAATATTCACATTGACATGTTAACATTCACATTGATAAGAGTGTAACATTAACCCGTGGCCCGTGGTCGCCCGAAACCCGCCCACGGCCCGTGGGCGGCCTGAGGTGGGCCTGGCCCGGCCTGTTAACAATGTGAATATTCACATTGACATGTTAACATTCACATTGATAAGAGTGTAACATTAACCCGTGCCTCGTGGCTGCCCGAAACTCGCCCACGGCCCGAGGTGGGCCCGGCCCGGCCTGTTGACAATGTGAATATTCACATTGACATGTTAACATTCACATTGATAAGAGTGTAAAATTGACTCGCGTCCCATGGACGGCCTGGGGCGGCTCGGGTTTGGGTCCGAGCCTTTCCCGGGCCGCAAGCGAGCTTCGGGCAGCGGACAAATTTTACACTCCTATCAATATTAATGTTAACATGTCAATGTGAATATTCACATTGTCACGGGTCGGGCCAAGCCCGCCTCGGGCTGCGGTCTGGTTTCGGGCCGCCCACGGGCTGCGGGCCAATTTTACACTCCTATCAATGTGAATGTTAACATATCAATGTGAATATTCACATTGCTAACGGACCGGGCCCGCCCTGGCCCGAGGTCGAGCTTCGGGCTGCCCACGGGTCACGGGCCAATTTTACACTCTTATCAATGTGAATATTAACATGTCACTGTGAATATTCACATTGTCAACAGGCCGAGCCTAGGCCCGCCCCGGGCCGTCCACGGGCCGTGGGCGGGTTTCGGGCCGCCCACGGACTGCAGGCCAATTTTACATTCTTATCAATGTGAATGTTAACATATCAATGTGAATATTCACATTGTCAACGGGCCGGACCGGACCGGGCCGGGCCGGGCCCACCCCCGGCCGGGGGCGGGCTTTTGGCCGCCCATGGACCACAGGCCAATTTTATACTCTTATCAATGTGAATGTTAACATGTTAATGTGAATATTCACATTGTCAATGGGCCGGACCGGGCCCGCCCCGGGCCGCCCATGGGCCGCTGCGGGTTTCGCGTCGCCAGGGGACGGGGGCCAATTTTACACTCCTATTAATGTGAATGTTAACATGTCAATGTGAATGTTCACATTGTCAACGAGCCGGGCTGGGCCGGGTCGGGTCGGGCCCCTTGGGCTGCTGGTCAATTTTATACTCTTATTAATGTGAATATTAACATGTCAATGTGAATATTCACATTGTCAACAGGTCAGGCCGGGCCCGCCCCGGGCCGCCCACGGGCCGTGGGCGGGTTTCGGGCATGTACGGGGCGCGGGCTAATTTTACACTCCTATCAATGTGAATGTTAACATGTCAATGTGAATATTTACATTGTCAACGGGGCGGGCCGGGCCCTCTCCAGGCCGCGGGCGGGCTTTTGGCCGCCCATAGGTCGTGGGCCAATTTTGTACTCTTATCAATGTGAATATTAACATATCAATGTGAATATTCACATTGTTAATGGGCCGGACCGGGCCCGCCTCGGGCCGCCCATGGGCCGTGAGCGGGTTTCGCGCCGCCACGGGACGCCGGCTAATTTTACACTCCTATTAATGTGAATGTTAACATGTCAATGTGAATATTCACATTGTCAACGGGCCGGACCCGCCCCGGCTCGCGGGCGGGTTTCAGGCTGCCCACGGGCCAATTTTACATTCCAACCAATGTGAATTTTAAAATATGAATGTTCACATCATTAAATTGCTAATCGTTCAAAAAAATATTTATAAGGGTATCAAAATTGAATATAAGGGCATAAGTGTCCAAGAAAATAATGTCAATCAAGAAAATGGACTTTATGGAATAAAAGTATACATACATGGGACTAAATGGGTTAAAAAATTCCTTCATGGACTTCTTGGGTTAAAGCACTTCTAAATTGGACTTATCAATAAAAATCCATTTTAAAAATTATTATAAATTATCAGGGGCTAATTTTTAAAAATTATTATAAATTAATTAAAAATTTTATAATTTTAATTATTAATATTTATTATATTTATCATTTATTTATAATTACTTTTTATGTATAACACTGTTACGTCATTTTTCATAATTAAATATTATTGACCTCATTAAATTTGATTCCAATGGATCAATTGTGATTGGTCACATAAAAATAATAAAAATCAAGGTAAATTACATTCATTTTTCTTTAAGTTTAAACAAAATACAATTAACTCTATACTTTTGATATAATTATATCAAACTCTTTCCACATTTTCATTAGTAATCCGTAAATCATATGGTTAAAAAAAAATATTATCATCTTTTTTATAATAATATATATCTTTATTTATTTATTTATTTTAGTACTATTTATATTGACTTTGGCTGCTTTAACCTTATTAAAATAGACATCGATGTAATTATGTCAAATTAAAGAAATTAATTGTATTTTTTTTTTTCAAATTTTAAGGTAGATAAATTTAATTTACCCTAAAAATTAAGGTGTTATTTATTTATTTATTTATATCTTCTTAAGAAAATAAGTCTTGATAAATAAATAAATAAATAAGCATAATTTTCGATAAAAAAAAACTATAATTAATTTAAAATCATAAACACCGAATAATTACTCCACTCAGCACACAGGTGAATGAAACAATTTTATGTATGAAAGCTACTTCAATGTGTACATAATTTGGTAACTAGTACCTTAAAAATAATAATAACAAAAATAAAAAGGGGGTCGCCATGCACTAATAATTGATTAAAAAAAAAAATTTAATGCTATAGATTTAAATTTAAACCTCCAAACAACAACCTAATTGGACATGGCTTGAGTATTCTTCTGGCACAACTAGTTTTGCCCACGTATTATCCTTTAAATCCATGGCATAAACTTTGTGGAGCTCGCCAAATTTAGAACCAAACACTAATAACTTGGCTTGCCATGCTGTCATGTAAGCTACATTAGACACCTCAACCGGTAGTCCGACTAGGACTTGCCAACTAGTACCCACACGTTTCATCACATTATCCTCACAACACGTGTACATATGTGAATCACCACCGCACACACATGGCATCTACTAAAAAGTCTTTTTGTACCGGATCCCATTGCCAAGTGGTAATATCAAATATTTCAGCATCCCTTCCAAACTGACCCTGCATTTCTGTAGGATATCCACCGATCACATAAAACTTGCCATCGTGAAATAAACCCATGCACTCATCTCGCTCTTTTTTCATGTCAGGAAGTTTGATCCAATTATTTTTTGTCACATCATACACCAAAGTAGATTTCAACGCATTCTTCTCTTTATCATGACCACCCGCAACATATACCATCTGATTAAAATCCGACGCACATCCAAAGAATAATCTTTTACCACCTGACATATCCGCCCCACGCCGCCACATGCCGGAAACAAAGTTGTAAATAAACACAGAACCCAACACCTGCCACGTCAGCGGGTCGCACCCGCCTACCAATACCAGCTCCGATCCAACTCCCACAAGGTGGCAAAACATCGGCAACCCATCGGAAAACCCCGGAACCGGTGGCAGTTCGGACCAAGAACCAGTTTCCGGATCACAAAGCACGAGCTGATACAAGAGCGGATCTGGAAGCTTCCTAGCAAGTTGGCTTCGGGTCAGGTTGACCCGAGCCTTCGACACCACGATGAGTGATCGGGCCAAGCCAGCCGTCTTCCGATGGCGTCGAAACTCGGGAAGTTGAATCTTGGCTCTCCAACCACTGCATACGGAGGCAACCACAGGGAATTGGTCAAAAGGTATGCGAATAAGACATTCGAGAGCGACGTGGTTGGGAAGACCCGGAAAGAGTTCCATGACGGCGTTCAAGAGTGAACAAAGAACAGAGAGAACAACAAAGGAAGAAAGAGAATGAAATGGGTTGTGAGAGAGAGAAAGGAAAGAGAGATGTTTGTTTTGTATGATTTGGATTTTGACATGAAATTGGGTTTATAAAGAGATTGCTTAGGTACTTTTTTGAGACGAGGCTTGGCACTGTTTGCGAATCCGGTTTTTTGGTTTTTTATTTTTATTTTTTTCACTAAAAGATAAATTGGTTATAAAATTTTAAAAAATAAATTCAAACAAAATATCACATTAAATCTAATAATCATTTCACTTTTTTTCTCACAAACATTACATCCAATCACAAAAAAATCTAACTATCTTTCCAAACACAAAAAAATTTTTCTTCAATAATACCTTACAACTAAAAAAATTACAAAAAACCCACTTCCCAAACACCCACTTTGTATAAAGGGTGATTTATCTGGAAATTTTTTAAACAAAGACAGGAAATGGAATGAAAGAGGGAGACTTTTTTGAGTTCAAAGAATAAAAACGCAATCGCTCGTGAATACAAAAAAATTATAAGTTAATTATGATAATTTCAAATTTTTATTTAAAACTTATAAATTATGGGATAGTTCAAAATAAAAATAAATTATAAATTATGTACTATGCATGGAATTATGTGCCAATTTTAAATTTAAACTAATAGATTTCTTTTCATATTTAGTGACTATTAAATTTGAATTTTAAAATGAATTAGTATATTTTTCATTTGAAAGTCATAAATTAAGGAATATTATTATTATTATTATTATTATTATTATTGCTTGAAAGAGGCTAGCCAATAAAAAAAAATTAATTATTTAAAATCAAAAAATTAGAAATTTTAAAATGAGAGTTTGAAATTCTTAAATTATTTATTTATTTATTTATTTATATTAAAAACTCCCTTTTCCTATATACAGATAGATATAGATGTATGTGTGTGTTTTTGTGTGTAGTAATTGATTGACACCCAAAAAAAAAAGAAAAAGAAGGTAGGCATGGAGAGGAAGACAATGTTGGGTTGGCATAGTTTAAAAAGGGTTGTGCTAGTTAATTTATCAAGGCCTAGTTTGGCATAGTTCAAAAAGGGTTGTACTAGGGAGTCCTAATTTTTGGCCCCCTAATCCCTCTAAAATTCAGATCAAGGCAAAAAAAAAAAAAAAAAAACACAAAACGACGTCGTTTTGGGTATTAGGGGATTAGAGGGGGGCTTTTTTAGGGGGACAAATCATTTCCCATTTAAAAATGTCAAAAAGTCAAAAAGTTACTATCCTATTTAAGTCACATCATTTTATTTAAATTATATTATCTCTCTACCACATCACTTCAAACTCAACCCATATATCACGTTTTTTCATAAAAAGTCAAAAAATACACTTATTTGGATCATCCTAAATAACCCCTTCGTTCCATGACCAAAAAAATTCACAAAATATAAAAACAATAATTAGATATGAAAAAAATTATAAATATTTTAATTTTTAAATATATCTAGATTAGGTGCATTTGAAAAAAAAATAATTAAAATATAAAAATAAAAATAAAAAAGTTTATTAAAGACAATAAAATCTGAAAAATAAAAACTTAAAAAACTATATTTAAAAATTTTAAAATAAATAAAGTTCTATTTTTTTCCTTAAATAATTTATGCACAAAAATATACAGTAATATAAACAGATAGATGCGCCATAGATCGGGACTGGACATGTCAGTCCTAAACAATTGTTGAAACAAAAATGCTCTATACCACTAATTAGTGGTAGCTCTAATGATGTGGTAGTGGGTCCCACCCACTGCCACATGTGTTTTGTGCCTTGGTTTTTTTTTTTTTTTTCACTTGCCACCTCACTAGTGGTGGAGTTAGTGGTGATAAATTAGTAGTATGTAGTATTGCTCTTGTTGAAAAGTCCGTGACAAGTTTTTAAATTGATGAAAAAAATTTTCTAATCTTCTCCGTGGGTGTTTGGGAAGTGATTATTTTAAAAAAAAAATTAATTTTTTGACTATTTTAATAGTCTATTTTAGTTTTTGTGTTTGAAAAGATGAAATAGATTCTTATTTGAGTTGTTGTATTGAAAAATGTGTTGAAATGATGTTTAAAATTAAAATGATAAATTTGTCCCTAATCTTACATTTTTTAAAACAAAAATGATTTGTGGCACTAAAACTGTGAGCACTAATGCCCCTAATTTCCAATTTTGGTATTTTTTTTTTTTTTTTGCCTTAAAGGGAAATTCAGGGCATTAGTGTCCCCTTTTTCGGGGCACTAATCAAAACCCTTTTTAAAATTGGTGTTAAGGGGCAAAATCGTTATTTATTAACCTAGACAATAGGCTGTCAACCACACTGCTACACTGTGCCCCATGCCGAAATGATTATTTTCTTTTTTATATTATTATTATTTTTTTTCTATTGGTTTAAGATATTTGAGGTTATTTGGCTAAAGAATAATGCTTGAGACCCCCTTTTGGGGGTCATCCCCTCACCCCCCCTTTGCCACGTGGCGGGTGGTGATTGGAGAAGTAGGAAAAAAAAGAAAAAGAAAAAGAAAATGTAACCAATGAGAGAGAGAGGGGGTCAAAGGGGGTGGGGGGAAAAGGGGGGATGAATCATTACTCTTTGGCTAAAAATGTATTTGAGGCTATTTTAGGCCTGGTTTGGACTGTATTAAAAAAGTCAAAAAATTATAAAAAAATATAAAAAAGTTATTACTATTCACAAATTAAAAATATTAAAAAATTAATATATATAATATTTTAATCAAACAAAATTTATACAATTTTCGAGGCTGAATTGTCTCGTACGACCGTGAGAGGAAAAAAAAAATAATTATATATATAAAATCACTAAGTTTGACGAAAATGTTGGGCCTGTGGAGGCTCACCACGGGTCCAATTTTGATAATTTGAACCGTTCAATATGTAAAACTTGTCCAGAACTATATGTTTGTAAAACATCACGTTGATCGGAAATCGGTAACTATATGATCAAATCAGTTTTGTATAAAAAATGGATAGTGTTATAGTTAACAGTTGACAAGAAAAACTAACACGATCAGATAGCTATTGATATTCAATCAACGTGATTTTTTACAAGCATATAGTACTCGACGAGTTCTATACATTGAATGATTCCGATTAGTAAAACGGGACCCGTAGTGGGCCCCCATAGGGGGAACAGCACAGTCCAATTTATGTCCGAAAAGGAGAGAATCAATCTTCTACACTATACCCTCTGCCGCGCTGGCCCATGCGTGTACTACCGTATGGGCTATTACATCTATAACTTCCCCTATACACTTATTTATACAATTTTTTCATAAAAAGTCAAAAAGTTAACCAAAACATCCATATTTTTTCCCTCAACTTTTTAGTCCAAAAAGACAAAAAATACACTTATTTAGTATACCCCAAACAACCCCTAGCCTCAATATTGGTTTCCCAAACACCCCCAAGGTAACGTAATATTCTAAAAAAAAATTATTTAAAAAACTTACATAAGACTTGTATAAGTGTGAAATCTATATCATATGTAGCCTTCATTTGAGAAGTGGGTTGGTTTTTTAATTTTTTGACTTTTTAGTTATTTTAACCTGAGGTTAAAAAACCTCGTTTGTGAAGCCTTTTTGGTTTTTTTATAAACCATCGATCCAGATTACGTGCAAGACAGAGACACAACGGAAGATAAAGAGCGACAAAGGAGCTGAGGACAGACGAAGAAGACACAGATACGCAGCTGAAGATTGATGAGAGCGACGAACAAAGATATAGCCGAAGATAGAGAGAGACAGACAGAGGACGACCAGAGTTCCCAGCGAGCTATGGCCGTCGTCGACGGCGGAGAGCTACGGTAGAGGAGGAGGATGGCGGTGACAGGTGAGGACAAACGAGGGAAGATGGCGGAGACAAGTTTGGTTCCCGCTATATCCAGATTTTTTTTTCCTTACAGCTACGTTTACACTCATCGTCCACATCAGTTGCCACGTAATCTGCCATGTCACTGGGGTCCTGGGGGTTAAGTTTTAGTGGGGGTCTGTAGCGGGACTGTTAAATGTCAATTGTATGTTAGATCTTAATAAATGAAACCATTTAATCAAATTTTGTATTATTCCAAATTAAAAATAAATTTTTTTTTTATAAATGTATCAAGTTGTATCCATGCCTACTTTTTTTGAATTTTACCGTATCGACGTACTCGTATCGTATTTGTAAATTATCTCGAGTCGATCTTAGAAAAACTTATTGAGCCGAAAATTTCTTGTATACTCTATATGTGTGCACATATGCAATTATAACTGGTTTATTCCTCAAATTAATTTCAATAGAATTTGTCGACTAATAATAATTTTAAAATTGAGTACGAAAAAAAAAATTAAATTCAATTACTGTCTAAAGAATACTCACCAAGACTAATACTCGATTTTTATATTTAAAATTTAAAATTTTCATCTTTGAGATAAAAAAAAAATATATATATTGCTTTTAATATTTGGGGGATTAACTGATTTTTAATGTATAGTTTGAGAGATAAAATGAAGTTTCAAATGAATTTTGGTGCTACGTTAGCAAGTTTCATTTGATTGTAGACGGAATGTGATGGTAAAAGTTAAATTAATCAAAATTTTAAAATATAAATTAATATTATACAAAATCTGAATGTCAAATTAAAAAACACGTAAAAATTGAGGGAAATTTTTTTTCTCAAATATATAACCTTTGTTTGCGATGTGGATTAGTTTTTTAGTTTTTTGACTTTTTAATTATTTTAGTCTGAAATTAAAAAGTTTTGTTTATGATAGATTTTTTGATTGATATAAAAGAAAAAATAAAATAATTATAATTTAAATATAATATCTTATTTTATTAATTTTTAACTTTTTTTTTTATAATTATTTTAACTTAAAAAATTCACGCGAAACATAGCCACAATATAGAGCTGCCAGCTAAAGAATCGAATAGTATATGAGAACTATAATAGCCTCCGTCGGTGTGTGTTTCAGAGAGGGGCGTTGAAGTCTTCGTTTGCAATGTTAGTTAATTTTTTAGTTATTTTAATTTGGAATTAAATTTTTTTTTGTTTAGATTGGACTTTTTGAATTTTTTGATTTTTGTTAAAAATAAAAAAAAAATTTATAATTTAAATATAATATTTTATCTTATTAATTTTTTAATTTAATTTATTTTATTTTTTAATCTATTTTAGCCAGGAGAGGAGGTGAAACATAGCCTAAAAGTGACATCATGTGTTCATCGGAAAATAATTTATTTGGTGCGGTGGCAACACCACGCGATGCACACAATTCTCGTTGGTTGGACTCCGTGTCGGTGGGTCTATGGTATTATTGTCAATTTATTGGACTATCAGCCAATCATAAGACGGTTGATATATCAGTTGATCTTGGTCTTAGAAATACCCAATAATTTCTTGAGATAGATGGGTCTGTTTCAGTGTGACGTATGGAATGACCTTGAATCGACGATTTTTATCAAACTACCATTCTCCTTCAAAGATGAGTTGATTGGTTGTTGGTTTGTACCACCGATCTTAGGCTTATTTTGAGGGAATGGTTGAAAATTAATTTTTTTATTTGTTTTTAAAATTATATAAAAGGTAATATGATTTAAAATAAATTAAAAATTAATTTTTAACTTTTAACTGACTTCTCAAAAAAGACTTTAATTGAATTTGGATTCTCCCACTGCATCGAAAAATTAAACTTAAAAAAAAAACAATTAATTTTTTTTTTTAAAAAAAAATATAAAAAATAATATGACTTAAAATAAATTAAAAATTAATTTTTCACTTTTAACTGACTTTTAAAAAAAGACCTTGAATTTGGATTCTCCCACTGCATTGAAAAATTGCTTTATAAGGTCTTTAAAAAAAATTGTAAGTGTTACAATTATATATTTTAGTATAATTACACTGATTGTTCATTTTAGTAAGTTTAAGAGATTGAAAAAATGTTGATGGGATGAATACACTAAGACAGTGTAAAATAGATGAGAATACATTTTTTTATATTTATTCATGTGACAAATGAATTACTTATGAAATTTGGTTAGGTTTTATGTGAATTAAACTTTAAGAAAATTCAATGTAATTATGTCAAACATGTGGACTTATCTCATTTTTCTTCAAATCTCATCGAAGATCAGTGTAATATATTTATTTATTTTAAGGATAAAGTTGTTACTAAAATATTTGATGTGGCAAATACTAAAAAAAAAAAAACCTTTTTCTAATAAAAGTTTAGGTAAGTTCTGAAATTTTGCTTTTAGAGCATTTGTATCAAGCTCTTTAAAATGATTTTTTAGCTAAAAATTACTAAAAATTAACTCCATCAAACTCGTTTACAGCTCGTCAAAATTTACGATCACTACAATAACTCGTTACAACAAGCGAGGCACTGTTCATCACTATTTGTGTCTTACCGGATGTCCGCCCAGAAGTCCAACTGGTCAACCGGTCAACGACAATTTTTTTTTTAAGAATTATTTGGCTGGTAACTTATCAATTTAATAAAAAAAGAAAGACTAACAAATACAATAAGAAAATAATATTTAATAAGAATAAGTTAGAATAAAGAGTTTGATGCAGTATGTGCTAAAAGATGAGTAGCTAAAATAATAAAATAACTTTAATTTGACTAAAAAATTGAAGAGTTTGGTGTGATGCTCGTAGTGCATTTTTTTTAAAGAAAAATGTTTCAAACCCCCTTTTCCTCCTATCCCCTTTGACCCCCTTTCCATTCCATTGGCCAGTTTTTCTTTTGCTTTTCTCCTTCTCCTCCAATCACCACCTGCCACGTGTGTGTGGGGTGGTGGGGGTGGTGATTAGAGAGGGTCTCTATCAATGCTGTTTTTTTAAAATCTTTCTGAGTCACAGAGACATAAAAAAAAAAAAAATCAATAAAAATATTGATAAAGACAAATATTTAGAAAACTTTTTTCTGTAGTTGTCAAATAGGATATTCTGTTAAAAATATATTCTTTTTTTCTCAATTTTAAGTTAAACCCAAAAACTTATGTTTTAGCTCAAATAGCCAAAACTTGACTTTTTTATGAACTGATTTCGCAATTGCTTTTACATAATTTTTCTCTCTCTCTCTCTCTCTCTCTCTCTCTCTCTCTCTCTCTCTCTCTCTCTCTCTCTCTCACACACACACACACACACACACACACACACACACCCCCCCCCCCAACAAAATAAAAAAAATAAAAAATAAAAAAACCCACTTTTAAATTCTACTCTTGAAAGCCATAAAAATGAAAAAACAAAATTAAAAATTCTACTAAAGACAAAAATATGAAAACTTTCTTCTATAAACTTTTTTGAGAATTTTTCAAAAGTTTTGGATCCTTCTAAAGTAAGACCCGGAAAAAAAAAAATTGATAGAAATTTAGGCTTCGTTTGAAAATAAATTATTTAGTAATTTTTTTAATTTTTTACAAAAAAAATATGTAAAAAAATAAAGAGAGTAATTTTTTAATCTTTTTACTAAAATACTTAGCCCCCAAACGAGGCTAGTAAACTAAAAGTAGCAACCTTACTTGTTTTCACTTTTCAAAAAACACTTTTAGAAAATTCTACTTTCTTATTTTTCGTGTTTTTTTGTTTTTACTGAATTTTTTTAATATTTTAAGCAATTTTTTTTACTTTTTAGACACACCTAACATAAATACACCTAAAAAGTAAAAAAATTGTAAAAAAAATCTTTTAAAAATTTACTAAATACCAAAAATATTAAAAAAAATACAAGAATTCAGTACATTTTTTATATTTTTATGTATTTATTAATTGTTTAAAATATTTTTTCACAAATTTTTTATTTTTTAGATACATCCAAGTAAGGTGCATCTAAAAAAGTAAAAAAAATGTTTAAAATTTAAAAAATATTCATTAAAAACAAAAAAATACGAAAATCAAAAACTCAATTTTTAAAAAACTTAATCCAAAAAACTCAAACCAAACACATTGATTGCTTTTTAGCCTTGCCTTAGTAAGTAAGCTATTTTAGTAATTGATAGAAATTTTGGTTTATTTTTGAGAAATAAATTTTAGTGAAAATTTTCTAAAATTTTGTTTTGTTTAGTGATTTTAGAAAAAAAAATTTCAAAATCATTTTTTATCTCCTACACATCAATCAATCACTTTTTCTCTCTCCTCTCTCCCTTTCAATCACTTTTTTCTCTCACACACATCTATTTAACTATAACAAAATATCAAATCATTCAAAATTTCTATATTCCAAAACTATTTCTAAAATATACAACCAAACAAATCAAAAAAAAAAATTAAGCACTTTCCCTACAATTTTTTTAAAAAATTTATCTCGTAGAACCAAACAAAACACACCAGTCATTTTAAGTCCTAAGATCAAAAATGATACTTTTGACAAAAATTTAATAAAATTCACAAAAATAGTAAAAAGCAATGCTACTTTCTTAACATTTATTAAACAGAAACAACAAAACCAAATCAGACCAAACCTAACTTTGTGTTGGAACCCAAGGGGTTGTGGCATTGTGGTAAGGCCTTGGGGTTTAATCCCCCAGGTCACAAGTTCAATTCCCCTTCCCCTTGGGCCAATCTCCTGGGCGAAAGCACTGTTGGTTAGGAGGTTGGACCTCAAGTTGTCTAGTCAGTACTTGGTGTGGGTTCAATGCTCCCCCACTGTGCAAGTCCTGACTTACCGGAGCTTGCCTTGTGAGGTCGGAACAAGCTTCCAGGTTATAGTCTCTTGCTCGGAACAGCCAACAGGACACCTTGATGATCTCCTCAAGGGGCGCTGCCTTGGACCTGCGGGAGAGTGGAAAGATTTTCCTGTAACAAAAAAAAAAAAAAAAAAAAAAAAAAAAAAATTTGTGTTGGTTGAGAAATTAGAAAAAAGATTTAAAAATAAAAAGAAAAAAGATAAGTAAGATATGAATAAAATATACATATATGTTACTTAAATTTATACACTTTTTTTCTTCTTTCTTTTTTCAAATTTATCTCTAAAATCCCTAAATCAAACACAACGTAAAAGGTTTTTTTTTTTTTTTTTTTTTTATTGCAGGAAAATCCTTTCACTCTCTCGCAGGTCCAGAGTAGCGCCTGTTGCAGGGATTACCAAGGTGCCTATTGTCCGTTTCAAATAAGGAGACTATAACTTGGTAACTTGCTCTAACCTCCCAAGACAAGTTCTGCTTAAGTCAAAATTCGCACAGCGGAGGAGTATTGGGCTCACACCAAGTGTTGTGGTAGCAACAACTTGAGGCTAACCTCCTAACCAACTGCGTCTGCAGGTCCAGAGCCGCGCCTGTTGCAAAGATCACTAAGATGCGTGTTGTCTGTTCCAAGTAAGGAAATTATAATCTGAAAATTTATCCTGACCTCTCAAGATAAATTCTGTTTAAGTTAGGACTTGTGTAGCTAAAAAATAAGAAATGTTTTTTGCCCCTAAAAAAAGTGCCCCTAAAAAAAGTGTCCCTAATGCCCCTAATTTTTAATTTGAGTAACTTTTTTTTTTTTGTCTTGATATGAAAATTCGGGGGATTAGGGCCCCAATTTCGGGGGATAAACCACGGCCCCTAAAAAATATTAGATTCATACCAAATGTTATAATAGCAATAATTTAAGACTAATCTCTTAATTAACTGCGTTCCGCCTAAGAGATTGAGCCAAAGAAATTATGAACCTGGAATCTGAAGGCTTTTAATCTCCATACCTTTGCCAAGTTGCCAACCGTTACAACGTAGAAGTTAACTTCGTAGAAAGGACAAAAAGTGTTGACTGTTGAATTGATGAGTTGATTTTTATTTTCACATGCAGGACACCAGGCACCGATTCCCCACATGAATAGATTGGATAGATTTTGTATAGCGTATCTTACATACATCAAAAAAAACAAAACCAAAAACCTAACTAAAAAATCATTTGCAGCATATTGATCCTTTTGTTGTCGTTCTCATTTCGTCTGTATATCTCTCTCGAAAAAAAATAAAAATAAAATAAAATAAATAAATAAATTGGTTTTCTTTTTATTTTCTTAAAAATTAAGTTTTTTATTTTTTATATTTTTAAATTTTAATAAATCTTTTTAATATTTCATTTAATTTTTTAGATATACTTAAAAAATAGAGATATTTAAGTCTCGTTTGACATGCAAGTGTTCCAGCCTAAAAATCAAAAAATTATTAAAAAAATCAAAAAACCTATAATTTATATTAAAAAGTCAAAGATTTTATTTTATCTCTACTTTTTGTATATCTTTTCATAAAAAATTAAAAAATCATTCTAAACATATTAGTCTTTTACTTTATATTTTAACTAAAATGTTAAAAAGTTACTAAAATAACATATTTTCAAATGAGGCTAATAAGTATCATCTCACAAACAAATATTCCAATTAGTCCCAAGTTTTTTCTATTGATCTGCTAAGTCCTATTAGTAGAGAGTTTATTTCCGTGTGGTCCTATTTTCAATTTTGATAGTATTTTGGTGGACGACTATACACTTTTATTAATGTAGCAAGTATAATGTGACAGTCTAATGTGATAGGTATTAATGTGACACTCCAACGTGGCGGGAATGATATGACACTCCAAAAAAAATTAAAAATTCATTAACGTACTTTTTTTTCAAATGTAATAACGTAGTGGGTATAATGTGGCACGCTAAATCTTTTACTTAAAAAAAATCAAAAATTTCTTATTGTATTTTTTTCAAATGTGACAACGTGGCGGGTATGGTGTGACATTCTAAAAAAATCAAAAACTCCTTAATATACTTTTTTCAAATGTGACAACGTGACGGGTATGATGCGACACTTCAAAAAAATTAAAAACTTATTGGTGCACTTTTTTTAAATGTGATAACATGGCCCAAATGTACTAATATAATGAGTATGATGTAATACTCTAAAAAACTACAAATTCATTAGTGTACTTTTTCTAAACATGACATATGACACTGTAACGTGAGGGGTATGATGACACTGCAAAAAATTAAAAACTCTTTAGTTGTTTCTCAATTGTAACAATCTAACGTAGCTGGTATGATATAATACTAAAAAATTCGTTAGAATATATATATATTTTCAAATGTGACACTCCAATGTGGTGGGTAAATGAGTCATTACACATAAAAAAAGACTATATGGATCACATAAAAAATAAGACTATATGAATTATTAGTCTAAAATATGAAACTTATTAATCAATCTCTTATAATTTTTTTTTTCTCATATGTATTTTTTAATAGGACTGACATGATAAAGCATCACAGTAACAGTCCAACGAAAAAAAGAAAAAAAAGTATTGCAATGCATAAACACACCCGGGGGGAGGGGGGGAATAACTGCATAAAATGAAAGAAATTTGTATAACTTTGGTCAAGGTTGACAATACCAAAATAATTTATCTTTTTATCTTTTTTTTTATTATATCACCTCTCTATTTTTTTGTATATATTTTCATAAGAGGGAAATAACTGCATAAAATGAAAGAAATTTGTATAACTTTGGTCAAGTTTGACAATACCAAAATAATTTATCTTTTTATCTTTTTTTCATTATATCACCTCTCTATTTTTCTGTACATCTTTTCATAAGGGGGAAATAATTGCATAAAATAAAAGAAATTTGTATAACTTTGGTCAAGTTTGACAATACCAAAACAATTTATCTTTTTATCTTTTTTTTCATTATATCACCTCTCTATTTTTTTGTACATCTTTTTATAAAAAGATAAAAAAATACACTTATTTAAGTCATCCAAAACAACCCGATGGAAAGATATCGGAAACCTCAATTGTTATAGCGTGTGTGGGGGTGGAGGGGCCAGTGGCGGTGCCACCATGTGACGCGGGATCACGTGTCCACTCTCGATTTTTTATTTTTATTTTATATATATATGTATATAATAAAATTTTAAATAAAAATAATATTTAAAATAAAATATTAAGAGTATTTTTAAATTTATAAAAACAATAATGATTGTTTTATAGAAAATGAAGTGATTACAACAAATTATATTTTTATGTATGAAAATTTTATAAAAAAATCTCAATATAAAAGTAATATCTATCATTATTGATACACAAATATAATTAATCTCACTATATATATGTAAAAATTACTAGAGTATTAGTTATATTTGCATGTAAAGTTCACTATTTATATGTTGTTTTGCTATTGGTTGGTGATATCATATGTCAATAATGATGTGATATCACCGTTATATGAAATTTTTATTCAAATTTTGTAAAAGTTTGATTTAGCTTGCTATTAAATAATTTATTTTAAGACTTAAATATATGACTTTTTTACATTATCCATGATACACTAGTTACACGTAATACTTTTTTTTCGATTTTACTCAAAATTAATTATAAACTTTTATGTAAAATACTTTTGTAATAATTTATTTAAATTTTTGTACTTAATATTAATTCAAAAATTATTATTATCTTCTTATTGTTGGTTATGAAAAAAATTAAAATTGTAATTAATAAATACCCCTTCTGATTTAGTTTCCTAACTCCACCACTGAAGGGGAATGCAATTGTGAGGTATGTATATTTATAACCATTGCTGAATTTTGATTTTACCATTTCAATAATTTCTCTTTTGTTAACGTTTTTCTTTGTCTATTTTTTGTTTTCCTTTCAAGTAGTTGTATTTTTTAAAGGAGAAATGAGAGTTTCTTAATCTTATGATTTTTTTTTTTCCTAAAGAACTTACCATATTGATTATTAGACTATTTAATAAAATTGAATGAAAATAATGATAAATTAGAAAGAACCAATAGAATAATTACAAATATATTTTTTGTATTTAGAAAATAAAAAATCATAAAAAAATATATTAGAGTTTTGAGACTCAAAGAGCCATAACGTTTTTGCTTATATTTTATAGGGTAAATTACAAACACACTCCCTGAGATTTACTTAAATTACAAATTATCCCATGTGATTTTAGAAATTATATTATGCTCCATAAGGTTTCTAATTTCATAACAAATAGGTCCTTTTATTAATATCAAGTTAGTTAACAGTTTTTAATAATGTTAAAATTTTATTTTAATTAATAATTTAGAGAATTTTATTATTGTATAGGTGAACGATTAGAAATTTTACTTTTGAATTAATTTTGTTAAAAATTTGACAAAGAGGTATTTGTAATTTTTCAATCCACAAAGAGCAATTCGTATTTTAAGCAAACCTGAGGGGATATATTTATAATTTACCCTATTTTATATCTAGCATATCTCCCGCGCTATGCATTGGATTAAACAATGATTGATAAATTTATTTTTAAATTAATAAAAAAATTAAAAAATAAATAAATAATATTAAGTAAGTTTTAACTTCTTCTCTTTTTTTTTAACAAAAAGAATGTTTGAAATTAGACTTTTAAGTGGCTTTTTGAATTTTTCTAAGAGAGAAAACAAGTTAATATATTTAAGAATGAGTTTTTTAATTATATAGGAAAATGCTAATATTTTTACGGGTAAATTACACGGACACCCTTGAGGTTTATATTTATTACAACTCTCCCTCTCATCTTTTAGAAATTACAACTCCTCCTTGAGGTTTAAAGTTTCATTACAGATTCTCCTTTTAGCAATTTAATTTTTTTAAATACCAATTTTTTCCTCATTGGGTAAATTACATTGACATCCCTCGCATTTTAGAAATTACAATCCCCTCCCCAAGGTTTAAAGTAGCATTACCAATTGCCCCATCGGTTAGTATTAGTTAAAAAAAAAAATTCATTGAAAAAAAAAATTAATTGAAAAAAAAATTAATTGAAAAAAAAAATTTGTTAGTAAAATTTTTAAATTTTTATTTAAAAACCAACGTAAACTCATTTTTTGAATTTACATTTTTTTCTCAAATTTACAAACTGAGACAACCATTTACAAACTAAAAAAATTATCAAACAAGTTTTTATGACAGTTTTTAAAATTTTTGTAAATATAAATTGAAAACCGAAAATGAAATAGTTTCGAAACAAGCCTCTGATGGTAAAAATGTCGTAAAATTAAAAAATAATTAAATAAGTTACCAACGTAAGAAATGACTAATCAAAAGATTCTTAGGTTACGTACGGTTTGATTTTTAGAATTTTTTTTAAAAAAAATAAAAATTATTTTCGTTGAGAAATAAAAAATAAAAAGTAATTATCATTTAAGGGTAAAAAATAATTATCATTTTAACTTTTTGGGTAGGTTATATACATAAGTATGACTATTTTAATTTAATTGGTAAAAAAATATTTCTAACCACTCGAAAGAATATAAAAATGATAATTATTTTTTATTTTTTATTTCTTAACCAAATTTATTTTTCAATTTTAAAAAAAGTTCTAAAAATCAAACCATACATAGGCTAAGAATCTTTTGATAAGTCATTTCTTACGTTGGTAACTTATTTAATTATTTGTTAATTTACGACATTTTTACCATCTGAAACTTATTTGGTAACCATTTCATTTTATGTTTTCAATTTCAATTTATATTTACAAAAATTTTAAAAATTGTCATAAAAACTTATTTGATAATTTTTTTGGTTTATAAATGGTTGTCTCAGTTTATAAATTTGAGGAAAAAACATAAATTTAAAAAATGAGCTTACATTAGTTTTTAAACAGAATTTAAAAATTTTACTAACAAATTTTTTTTTCAAAAAATTCTTTTTTTCAAATAATTTTTTTTTCAATTAATTTTTTTTTCCAACTAATACTAACCAATGGGGCAATTGGTAATGCTACTTTAAATCCTAGGGAGGGGGATTATAATTGCTAAAATGTGAGGGGTGTCAATGTAATTTACCTAGTGAGGGCAAAATTGGTATAAAAAAAATTAAATTGCTGAGGGGGGAAATCTGTAATGAAATTTTAAACCAAAGGGGAGAGATGTAATTTTCAAAAGATGAGAAGGAAACTGTAATAAATATTGATGGGTCGTTGAACACACCAAAATTAAATACTAAACTATACCAAATTCTATTAGAATAATGGCAAGTCCATGTATCGATCCACAGGGACTATTGTGAAATTAAACTAATTTAATCGTTAAATTCCTAAATTAATTTTGATAAAAAGATTGAATGATCATAACCTAATTTAATAACGAATAAATTAAACTAAGGAATTAAATTATTAATAATAAATGAAATTGGTTTACTGAATTGGGGGAAAAACTAGGGCAAAGAGTCCACCACTAGCCACGTAACTAGGGTTTCCAATTGAAATCAATTATCCTAGGGTTTGAACAGATTAATGCTTTGCAACTACAAGTTCAAAGCATTTAACAAGAAAATCATCACATTCAATGTACGGGCACGAACCATCTCAAGTAGTACGAACCGTTCACTCTAAACTAGGGTAGTGACACGACTCGTCCCTCGTAGTATGGTTCGTCTCATACCTTGAATGTGAAAGAATAGAAAACTCATGTATGGATAACATTCAACAATCACAGAAAGTCAAATAATTAAAAAGATAATGGAAATTATATATAAAGAATTTCTAAAACACCATACAATGGTTCAAACCTTTACATAATTGAGAATCAAAAGGAAAACAAAATAGTTACATGGCTAGGGTTTCATCAAAACCCTAGAAAAGACGACTAGCCACTCATGGAGGAGTGGAAGGATGAAGATGGAGAAGAAACCACCATGGAAGACATCTTGGAGCTTTTGCTTTCCTCTCCTTTCCAAACCCTAGCCTCCCTCCTTAGGTTAAACAGTTTCAGAACCCTCGAAAAGCCTTTTCCTTTTCCTTTTATACTTCTACTCACTTCCAATCAGGTTTAAAACATTAGTTTGACTTTTCCAGAAAAAGTCAACTCTGTCCAAATTTGGTCTTTTTGCCCATTTTATGCTCCGACGATGTACAACCTGATTGACATTTAACACACATAAATTATACGGTTTGACCAGCAAGTGAAGTTAAGAGATTCTAATTAACGGCCTCAATGATGTACATTTCGGCCTTAATCAAATATAAAACTCAGGGGTGTCAGTGTAATTTATCCTATTTTTATTTGTTACTTAAATTTTCTGTTATACCCTTCTAAAGGTGTAAACACTCATGTACTCACTCAAAAAAATTGTTTAGTCTTTTCAAACTACTACAAAGATTTTTGAATTTTTTTTTTTTTTTGGGTACATGCCAAACACATTTTAAAACTCTTTAATTTCTTGACTTTTTAATAAAAAAGATAACATCCCAAACATAGCATAAGTTACACAATTTTTATTTTATTTTATTTTTTTGTTGCTATTAATGTTTTGTCCTAAATATTATATAACAAATAGATATATAATAATTCAATTGGTAAAATTAAAAATTTTTTTTTTTCTAAAATTACAAAAATTATACTTTCGGTCTAGTATAATTGCATTATCAATGAAATTCGTAATTATAATCTTATCTCTCTTCTTCTTCTTCTTCTTTTTTTTTTTTTTTTTACTCTCTCTTTATTTTTAAGGTGACGTGGTAAAAAATTGAAATGAAATATTTCAATTTTTATATTTATTTCAGTAAGTGAGAGGGTAATTTGTAAACAAATTAGGCCGAGCTAGGAAGAGTCCTTTGGGAGTTGGGCCACGTAATGGGCCGAGATAAGGGCTGGTGTAGCTCGGTCTTAGGCCAAGAAGACATCTTATATTTCGGGTTTGGGCCAAACTATGGGCCGAGGTAATTATTTATCACGGTCTTTGATTATCTAGACATCGGGTCGGTCAGAGATGGGCTACCAGTGACTTGACCTAGCTATCCTGGAACGAGGTATCAGTGGAGGGAGAACCGAGCTAAAGGATAGCTCTACAGGGCGTCATCTCAGAGTCAAGGCTGATAGTGGTGCTTAAAGTATCACCGAGTTGTGTGAGCACGGTTGACCGCAATGTCAACCGAGGTAAGGGTTCAGCCATCTTACTTGGCTTGCAGTGATGAAGGTGTTTTAAGGAGTTATTAGAATATGCATTATCCTTGGGAATGTAATTCCTAGGAGAACTCTGCTAAGGAGAGTAGAGTCCTACTAGGATTATGCAAAACCATCTCACTTGGTTAGTAGTGAGTAGGGTGTGTGATTTCTAGAAGGACTCTTATAAGGAGAGTTGGAATCCTACTAGGATTGTGCCAAGTAAAGTCAATAAAAGCTCATAACCAGACCTATGTATAGGTATCCTAATTCTTACTCTAGAATACACAGAGCTTATTGTCTATTGTCTATTGTGTAGTTGCTGACTTAGGCATCGGAGGAGTTTCCGGTACACACTCGCCGGTTAGCTCACGTTTGTGTTTTCAGGTGGCAAAGCGACAACGTTTGGAGGAGTGCAAACTTGATTAACATGATCATATGAGAAGAATTATTTCGTACTCGTACAATTGGCACCGCTTGTGGGAATTACACATAGAACAAAACCTTTTGATCGAGTTTTCCTCTCTAGTTGAAATCAATGGCGCATAACGAAGACTTACCACATTCTGCTATTGATGGGCCGACCCCAGGAGGTAGCGCAAGGCGCGAAGGCTTGCCTTATGTACCACCCATGGCGGAATTAGATCCCCAGCGACGGAATCCACGAAGTGTTCTAAATAAGTGCACTTTTTGTCTTTTTGTACTAAGTTGAGAAAAAAAATATGGATATTTGGGTTAACTTTTTGACTTTTTACAAAAAAATGTATATTAAAAAATTGTATAAATAAGTGTGTAGGAGAAGTTAGTGGAGTAGGCCGTACAGATTGGGCAGTGTAATGGGCTGGTTAGGAGATGGGAACTGATTTTTCCTTTTCGGGCTTGAATTGAACGGTGTTGTTTGGCCTGTTGGGGCCTACCACAGGTCCTGTTTTGCTAATCGGAACCGTTCAATGTGTAGAACTTGTCGAGTACTATATGCTTGTAAAAAATCAAGTTAATTGGATATCGATAGCTATATGATCGTCTCAGTTTTTTTTTGTCAATTGTTAACTATAGCACCAACCATTTTTTATAGAAAACTAATTTGATCATATAGTTAGCGATATCCAATTAACGTGATTTTTTATAAACATATAATACTTGACGAGTTCTATACATTGAACGGCTCAGATTATCAAAACGGGACCGGTGATAGGCTCCCACGGCCCGAACAACATTGTCTTATGTAAATTTGTTGTGCACCCATGTGTAATTTGTATCGGGACAGACCCATCACTATGTCATACATTGTGATTTGTACTTTGCATCAATAAATTTATTTTTTTATATTTTTAATTTGAGAATAGTTATAACTTTTTAACTTTTTTAATAACTTTTTGACTTTTTATCTTTTTTAAGACATGCCAAACCAACCCTAAGCAAAAAGTTAAAAAGCTAAAAACCCAACCCACTTCTCAAACCAACATCAAATGATGTGAGAAAGCTCCATTGAAAAAGACTAGTTTATTTGAAACACTTCCACACAAAAAATAATATTTTGAAAATGCTTACAACACTACTAAAAAAAAACACTTTTTGCGACCGCTATAAACCGTCGCAAATAATAAAAAAACAGTCGCAAAAAACCTTTTGCGACGGCAAAGCAACGGTCGCAAACTATTCGCGACTACCTAAACTACTTATAGCGACTGTTATTTTGCCGTCGCAAAAAACGAAAAAAAACACTAACATAATTTTTGGTGACCATCTTGTTACCATCGCAAAAAAAGAAAAAGAAAACAAAAGTGTAACGTTAAGCACTCTAGAAATAGCAATGACAAGAATTCAAACAGTATATCATTGTAATTTAATCAAACATTCCATTTTAGCCTCAAAATTGGACCCATATATGAAAGTTATTACAACTAAAAACTTGAGAAATGTTCTTTTATGAAAAAAAATACAATGCAGATAGAAAGCTAGTAAAATCAAAATCTAAAATGCTAGTGTTCACCACTGTACAAGGTACCGGTCGAGTTCCATTTTGTTACCATGGAGATAGATGTTCCTCAAATCCAAGCTTACACCTGATCAATACACATTATAAAGAGCAATAGATCAGAACACTGAGGCCAAGTTTGGCATACTTCAAATAATCCATCTTTTTATTTTTTTTTTCCATCACATCACCTCTCTATTTTTTTGTACATCTTTTCATAAAAAGACAAAAAGTACACTTATTTAGGTCATCCCAAACAACCCTTGAGTATCAAATTTCTAGATATTTCTTTAGATAAAGCCTAGCCGAGTAAAGAAAAGGCAGCGATTGCAAAGAAATAATGAAAACATTGCAAAGAAATTATGAAAATCAAAATAGACCACCAGAACACAACTTTACAATTTCAAACACTATATATATACCTATAAAATGACTACCAATTTTTATCCTGAATGCAGGATTCTTGTGTATGTCATTCTACAGCAATAATATCAACAACAGTATATTTTTTAATTACTAAACACTAAGCATATTATAATGAACATCTTAAACTGCTAAATTGATAAAACTCAACCCAATACTCCTAAAACATGCTAGCCCATATATACCGAAATCAACCCACAACAACCAGTACAAATATCAACTCAAAAAATCTGACCCAACTTTTAAAAACATAAGCTGATTGAGCCCAAACCACACCAGCAATAATAATAATTATTTTTTGTTCTTCCCTTGAAGTATATCAGTCATGAGTTGCTATGATCCATATTATGTTCATCCTTAAAGTAAGGTTAGTCTAGTCAAAGTTCCTAACAGATTTGATCTAATCCCAAATTGAATCCAAGATAGATTTGATGGCTCAATGCCAAGATGGACATCTTTGTAAAGTGTTGCATCAAAATAGCCAACAAATCCTATTAATCAGGTGTAAAAAAAATCTTGGAAAGTGACAATTTGAATTCTTAGAAACGCTATATAGAAAATTAAAAATAGCAGAGAGAGAGAGAGAGAGAGAGAGAGCAACGAATGTCCTGCAGTTGATAGCAGTAAATGTCAACGTAAACCTATTTAATATTGGTCCCTAGGATTCTCACACACCACGTCTCAAGAAATTCATCTCAGTGAGATCTGATTCATTATTTTTTATATCACCAAAATATGACTGAACAAAGTGGCAGAACCAAAAGAAAGTTGTTGGGCAGAAAAATTTAGTAATATTCAACATTTTGGATCTCTATTGAAGTGGAACTCTGATACTAAGTGCACACAGTGTAACCTGCTCTCTATTCCTTTTCCATTACCTGCTCCTTCGAGACAATCAGTTTCAACTACCATCACTGTTATTCGAGAGTACAAGAATTATTAATAGAAGAATACGTGCAATCCTAGTATCCATTAGAATGGCCCCACAAACCATAGTTTTCTATGTTCCTTGAAATTTTGATAACACCAATGTCATCCCATGTTCCTAATTCCAGTATTCCAACATTTCAGTCAAGCACTACACATGTAGAAATGAAACTAATTCGAATTTCCCACAGTTCTCTAGGTGACATGGATATTTTGATTTAATAAAATATTCACATGCAGATTAGTTTAAAACAGTGACAAGTCTTAGGCAACCACATACCATGAACCAAGGCTGATCCAGTGTCATTAGGCATCTTCAGCTTCATATACCACTGATTGCTTCTTGTAATTGAGTACTTTGGATGAGTAAACATAAAGACCTACACCAGTACAAAACAAGATGTAATTTTCAGGAACCAATATTTTAAGTTCACAAACCACAAATCTGAAAATCCCTATGAAATTGTTATCAAAGGAAAAACTCACAGGTTGGGAGAGTGAACTTCACTGTCATGTCAGGGACTTCCATGGCTTGTTCACATGTCGGTGGAATTGCTGCTCTGATCCACTCAGCTCATCCAACATCGACCCCGGCAGCTATTAATTTGCAATCATCACAGCAGTGGAAATCACAGACCATTCAGGAAGGCCAATAATGGATGGAGACAAACCTACAGGAGTTTTTGCAACTGGAGCTGGACATGTAAACCCCGAGAGAGCCATCAATCCAGGACTGGTATATGATATCAGGCTAGATGAGTATATCACTCATCTGTGCACCCTGGGATACACAAAATCAGAAATTTTCGCAAATACTCACAGGAATGTGAGTTGCCATGAGACTTTGCTGGAGAACAAGGGTTTTAGCCTCAATTATCCCTCGATTTCGGTAACGTTCAAGCCCGGGAAGATGAGTAAGGTGATTAAAAGGCAATTGACAAATGTAGGGAGTCCTAATTCCATTTACTCGGTGGAAGTAGTGGAACCTGAAGGAGTCAAAGTAAGAGTAAAACCGCAAAGACTAATATTCAAATATACGAACCAGAACTTGAGTTACAGAGTTTGGATTATTTCAAGGAAGAAAATTTTAGTACACAAATTGAGCTAGAAACAATATTCTTTTGAGTACAAAATTGGCTATGTGATGTTACTAAAAGGTCACTCATTTTGGAAGAGAGAGAGAGAGAGAGAGAGAGAGAGAGAGAGAGAGAGAGAGAGAGAGAGACAGAGAGTGAGAGTTAGTTTTACCAAAAACAATACAGCAGCAACATCAATCCAGGAATAATATTTGAGAAAGCTAGTAATTTTTCTGCTACAGAACAGATAATAAACATAGGGACCTACAGCATGATCAATTAAATTAATTAGGGCTAATGACTTGTAGATTAGCAGAAAGTAATACTCATAATAAATTAAATATTTTTTTCTTGCAGATTAGAAGAAAGCAATGCTCAAAATGAATTAATTTTTTTCACCCTTTCAGTAGTGCGGGTGTAAAAGATAAAATAGTGCGTTTTTGGTACACTGAAGCATCAAGAAAGGGATGCCTTAACTGGTACTGCTCAGTAACTGGGGCATCAAACTATATTCCTATACTAGACTAATGCCATTAAGGTCGGGTTTGTTTGATTGGGCTGGATTAAATGGAATTAGTATCCGTTATTAGTCTTGGGATTATTAATCCTTTTGAATTAGGTACCCTATCCAATGTTTGGATTCACCCAAGATTCTGGGGAGTCTAAAATGAATAGGACATGAGATAATGAAATGACCATAGTGTCCTTTTTTTCTACTTTATTGAAAAACAGTTTCCATGTTATCTTAAAGCATATTTCTTGGGGAAAAAGAAAAAAAAAGGAAATGAAAGAAAGAATTGAAACAGTTTCTATATATATAAACAAAATACAGTTTCTGTTTTTCTATTTTTTATAAACAAAAAACAAAACAAACAGTATGGTGTAGAAAAAAGACGTACAAACACTTTTCGTGTTATTTTAAAGAATAAATATGTTTAAAAAAAAAAAAACACCTTTAGTTTCCATAACAGATTTTTGTTTTAACAATATAAAATAAACCAAGCTTTCATGGGAAGCTTTACATACTAATGAACGGGTTACTTTTTTTAGTCACTTAGTCTGGACTTTCCTCAATCCCTTGATTTGTATCCCATTCCTTCTTGGGGATTTAATAGTCCCTCATATGAGGGATGCCATTTCTAGATAGATTAGTAGTCCAAATTTTAATTTTTTAGCCAAACATCGGATTACGTATTTTGTTGGATTAGTAGTCCAATCCAAAGGCCATGTCCCTCCAAACAAAAATGCTCTAATAGATTAGCCCCATTCAAGTTTGTATGTTCTCTTCTTTAGTTTCAAGGAGTGATTCTTTGTAAAGGTGAACATCTAAAATAGCTATCTGGAGTAATGGTAGCAGAGTTTGTAATAGCTACAAAAACAGACATTTTTAAAAAAGAGAATGACAATATATACCTTCAGATTTAAAGATTCTAAGTGACTTGAAATATTCTCTAAAAGCTGCAGTACAATTTTAAGTCGTCCAATTGGAATAAGGACTAAACTACCAGCCTGAACAGAGTCTATGGCACAGGAGGATATAAAAGCTAATTTCTCCATCTCCTCCGAATTCTCATCAATGTTAAGCAATGACTCAGTATTGACATCCTGGGTATCACTATCATGGCCCTGTTTGGTACAACTTAATTTCAGCTTATTTCAGCTTTCAGCTTAATTTAAGCTATTTTGATGTGTTTGGTTTAGCTTAACAATACAGCTTATAGCTTTTTGTAAGTCAGAAATCAACTTATTCTTTGAGTGGGGCAGGAGAAACTTAATTTATAAGTCAGAAATCAACTTATGTTCATAGTTATAAGCTATAAGTTGTTAAGGTATAAGCTATAAGCGCTTTCCCACAGCTCTACCAAACAGTGCCCATCACTGCCACAAATAAATTGCAAAGCTGAAAAGCTTAAAGAAGTAAGTGAAAATAACTTCACAAGAAACCTTAAAATCATACAGTTAACTTTTCAGCTACAACATACATATAATCCCACTTGATAATATTGTCAAAAGTGCAGAAAGTGATGATACCTAGTAGTTGAGAAATTGTTTGCCGCTGGCGCAAAATAATTGTCATTGTCAGTATCTTCCATGACATCAATGAGTGAGAAATCAGAATATAAAACCAGATCATATCCTTCAAGAGCATGGTAATCGAAATTCATTGCATAAGAAGATACAAAGATGGAACTGGAAAGACACGCAATGTTTCTTTTTGGACCATTTATTGTCCAATTACATGTGCCTATTTCTAGACTAGAGCTGAATGCTTTTAAGATCAATGTGCCACTGTAGCAAGTTTCTTCAGCATATTTAAGAACCTGAACCTTCTATATGCAATCCTTCACATCAGTTGCACTGAAAAGCACCCTTCAGGGATTGATTCATGAAAGCTCTGACCACTGCACTTGATATTGCACAGGATGTACAAATCTTGAGGGTGTTCTGTAACATTTGTATGTCATTTTCAAATATTGTGGCTTCCACTTTTGATTGCTATACTTATAAAATTAATTAGTAACATTTTAAAGTGCGACAAGGAATAAATTAAACACATGATTTGCTTCGTAATAACAAAGCAATTGAGAGAGATTGAGAGATCGAGAGAGGTATAGAGATTGAGAGATCAATCGATTGAGATCAAGAGGGATAGAGAGATTCATACCGGTGAGCGAGAGCGAGAGGTTGAGCGAGCCAAGCTAGGGCAAAAGCAAATAAATAAAAGAAAATAGGAGAAATAAATGTTAAATATAAATTGGAGTTTTTTTTTTCTTTTGCGACGGCCAAACAAGTAGTCGCAAAAAAATAGTCGCAAAAAGTTAATTTTCTAGTAGTGCAGGATTGTTCAATTGTTTTACATTGATTGTTAAACTAAAAACATGCTATAAACAATCATTTCTCTCTACCTCAAAAACCACACTCTTAACATATTAAAAAAAGAAAAATCAAAAAACCAATTAAAAACGTGAATCACACAAAAACAGACATTCTCTTGGTCAAGAATTCTTTATTCTTAAAATTTCTCTCTATTTTCAATCAATTCTTAATCATAATATATGAAAAATTTTAAAATATATAAATCTCGAGATACAATTTTATGAACAAATCCTCTATCCACAATCTTTGCACAAATTCATGTGCATTGTTGGTGACATCCTTGACCTATCCATTGTTATTTCTACTAGACTTCAATTGCTCCACAAATTCATCAATGCACTTATCTGAACTCCCTCCTTCACTAATAGCCTCCTTGGCCAACCGTTTCCATTTACTTGCATTCTTTCTGATCTCAACACTTCTCTCTCCTTCTATGACTTGCTCCAAACAAGACATGAGCTCTTCTCTCCTCACAATGCCATTCTCATCCTCCTTAGCCGTCACACCAACCTTCCATATCTCGTCCATAAACTTAGCATTCGTCAACTGGTCCCGCCATTTGGGTACCCCAACCATTGGCACTCCAAAGCTTAACCCTTCCAGAGTTGACTTCCAACCACAGTGTGTCACAAAGCAACCTATGGTTTGGTGAGCCAACATGTCAAGTTGGTAACACTGTGTCACTATCAAACCCTTCTCTGTTGTGGAATCCACGAACTCCGAGGGCAATTTATTGACCTCAGAATTCCTAACTAGCCAAATGAAGTCCAAATTGCTGCCTTTCAAACCCCATGCTATCTCTTCCATTTGTTCATCTATCAATGAGACCATGCTTCCTAAGGACACGTAGACTATCGACTTGTCTGCCTTCATTTTTAGCCAATTGGTGCACTCTTCGCTGAGTGGCTTCCATTGACTAGCTCCGTGTCCGTTGTCCCCCTCAATTCGACCATCCAAGTGAGTCGATGGCACCATTGGACCGATCAACGTTGCTGACCAGAGCTCTGGTGTACCTTTTTTCCCCTTCAACAAGCACATAACACATTGAATATGCTATTGATATCGTTTGCAATTTATTGAAAATATGAAAATTGTGTATTTTTGTTTTGTTTTATTTTGTTTTGTGTTGGCGCTTTTGAAATGAAGATAAAAAACATGTTTTCAAAAACTTGTTTTTAAAAAAGTGAGGACGTGGTCGTCCTAGGGGTTGAAAGGCGGATGTGGTTACTGGCGGAGGTGATCGGAGTTAGGGGCCAAGCGGTAGTGGCCGGAGGACGGGAGAAGTGAAAAATTATTTATGAAACAAGAAAAATCTTTTTTTTATTCTTTTTTTTTTTTCCGTTAAGTAGAATTTAATAATAAATTTTGAAAATTATTCCCATTTTTTTTAAGAAGTAGAAAACATAAGTTTTGCTTTTCGGTTTTCAAAATTATTGTAAACATAAAAACAAAACTGTTACGCGTAAATGCACTGGAATTTCAAAATTAAGAGGATAGTCGATTATAAAGATATAAAAGGATTCGCCTATAAATATATAAAAGAAAAATTAAAAAGAAAAAGAAACAGAAAAAAAGATTAGCCTAGCCCTGCATGATGATGTTGACACATTTTATGTAAACAAGTTGGCATATTTTTTTTTTTTAGTTAATTGTTTGAGTTTTTTAATTTTAAAATCTTTTAGTCTAATAGGCCTACTAGGGGTGTAAAAATGGCCCGCGATCTGAAACCCATACGGGACCCGGCCCATTTAGGCCCGCTTGGGCCCAAGCCCGAGCCCCTGGGCTAGGGCCTGGGCCATTATTTTGAAGCCCGACCTGGCTCGGACCAGGCCTATTTGGCCCGACCCATCGACCTGCTAAAGGTTCGGTTCGAAGCCCGGCCCGCTCAAGGCCCAGTGTATTTTTTAATAAAAAAACAATAAAAGTTTGGTAAAATTTTTTTTAAAAAAAAATAGGTCCATCCAAGCCCGAAGTCAGGCCCAAGGCCCGAATTCCCTAGGCTTGGGCCTAGGCCTGGGCTTAATTTTTTTGGCCTGTGGACCAGCCCGGCCCAAATTTTGGCGGGAGCTCATGACCCCCGACATGGGCCGAGCTCGAGCTTAGGTGGGCCAGGCCCGGCCAGATTTACACCCCTAAGGCCTACAAAAAAATTAACTCAAATTCATAAATAAATAAAAAATTAAAAAAAGAAATTTATAAAGAAAAAAATATTAACCATAAAATAATCAAATATAATCTTTTTTTTATAGTTTACAATCAAATATTATGTCGTGAATCAGACACGATTTATTTTTAAATTAAGACACATAAAAAGATAGAACTCACAACAAATAAAATAGTTGTGTTTCATTTAAAATAATACTAGAACTCATGAAAAAAAATATCATGAAATATATCATAAAATTTTTTTATCCCTTGATTAGTCTGTCATGTTTTATTCTAAGTGTAATCTAAAAGTAAAAAATCTTTTATAATTATTTTTATGATATTTTTTTATGATTAGCAGCATTACTCATTTAGAAATTTTCTTAACAGAAAATTTAAAAAATAAACAGGTATACGTCGCCTTCCAATTCTTCAAAGGAGTTACAAAAAATGCAGTCAGCCCCATCCAAATTTGAAAACGGACTCAGGCCATGTTTGTTTGGGCGGACTAGATTAGTATTCCCATGATTAATAGTCCTAGGACTACGAATTCGTTGGATTATGTATCCTATCTTAACTAATAGTCAAGTTTAAAATAATTAGTCCATACTTCAATTGTTTAACCAAGCATCGGATTAATAATTTTATTGGACTATTAGTTCAATCCCAAGCTCATGTCCACCCAAACAAACATGGCCTCAGTGTCATCGCCAAGTAAGCCGGATAACAATCCGGCGCCCTCAAAAAAGTCGGCAAATCACCAAAACTCAACGGCGGCGGCAACCCCGGCACCACCAACGGCGATTCCTCCCTCCTCACCGGCAAACCCAAAACCCCCAAACGAATCCGACAAAAATCCGCACACACCGCCACCGAGTTCGTGAAAAACAGTGCACCAAACAATCCATGTTGCTTCGCCACGTCGAGAGCCCAAGGAAAAAATGAGTCGTAGATGACACAATCAATGGGGGTGCTTGAAGAGTTGTACTTTTCAATGAGTTGAGAGAGTGTTTTGGAGCCATGGGTTTTGAAGGATTTGAGGTACAAGTCGGGGTTGCGTGCTTGAGAGAAGCCGCCGAGGTCGAAGCCATCGGAGATGGATTCGAGGGAGATGGAGGGGTCGGAGATGGAGGAGAGGGTGTAGGGGGTGGTGGCGAAGGTGGCTTTGATGCCTTTGGAGGATAGGCGTTTTGCAAATTGGAGGAGAGGGTTTATGTGGCCTTGGCTTGGGTATGGGATCACTATTACATGGCATTTGTATTGTGTTTTTTCCGGTCCCATTCTTGTTATTGGAATGGAACAAGTTGGGGTGTTTTCTTTTCTAATTTGTTTTCACAAAGGGTCCTATTTATAGGCATAATATTTTACTCTAATGAGCATTTTATAAATACTCACATTTTATTCTAGAAAAATGCTAGAGGATCTTTGATCTCAAATTTTTTTTATAGTAATATACTAATGAGAATTTAATTTTACTTTATAGTATAATTTGGGAGACATTTTTTTGGAGTTAGTTAAGTTAATTTATTAGTTAAAAATAATTTGGGATTAGGGGGCCAAAAATTAGGGCTCCCTAGCAAAATTTTCATTAATTCTTGCAAGTTGAATATGATGTGTATCAATGAGGTTTGATACATTTTCATTTCATAGATCTAAAAGTAACATTATATTAATTAATGCTTTTATTCAAGGAAAATCAAACAAATTTTCTTTTTTAAAAATACTACAACCAATTCACACTCATTTCTCTATTAAATAAATGTCTCGAACGGTAGATCTAATTAATTGTCATGAATTAATTATTTCTTATCGTGTCTGGCGGCAAATAATTTTCCAAGAACTTGACTAATTGATTGTTTTATGACGCAACTGGTACATTTTGGAAGATGACCGAACCTCATTTTTGTAGTTAATCAAATGACTTTTGATGACTTAATTCCACTTTTAGCTATAAAAAAGAAGGGGGGAAAAAAAGGCTCATGAATTCTATTCTAAAGTCGTTTCCCTTCTTATATATATATATATATATTAATTGTTTTGGATCTGATCTTATTTAAATAGGAAAATAAAAATTCGAAAAAAAAAACATAAGCTTATTTCTTCTTTTTTCTTTTCTCCCTACAAACTTCTTCTCAAAAATAATATCCAAACTTAACCTAAAACAAAATTTACCTCGAATATGTTAAAATAAATATCATCAAATTTTAGAGCCATCGAGGAGGCCTACCTCTACAATCTTTTTGTAACATTCCATAAAAGAGAAATAGGTCAAACAAATACTGAATTACATAACAATGGCTTTGTTTGGTATATATTATTAGAATTTAAAAGTTAATAATCATAACGTAGAAGTTAAAATACCTCACCCTCAGCTTCTAGATAGTCAAAATTTTTTTTTTCTAGTTTATTTAAATTATTTTTGCCTCATAAGTTAGAAGTAGAAGTTGCAGCAAATAATTTGGCACAAGTTTCCAAATTAAAAATTATAACCATCTCTTTTAAATTGTAACAAACACCTTGAGTGAGATTTGAAATTGGCCATTACCCAAACAACTAATTAACTTAACTAACTCCAAAAAAATGTCTCCCAAATTATACTATAAAGTAAAATTAAATTCTCATTAGTATATTACTATAAAAAAAATTTGAGATCAAAGATCCTCTAGCATTTTTCTAGAATAAAATGTGAGTATTTATAAAATGCTCATTAGAGTAAAATATTATGCCTATAAATAGGACCCTTTGTGAAAACAAATTAGAAAAGAAAACACCCCAACTTGTTCCATTCCAATAACAAGAATGGGACCGGAAAAAACACAATACAAATGCCATGTAATAGTGATCCCATACCCAAGCCAAGGCCACATAAACCCTCTCCTCCAATTTGCAAAACGCCTATCCTCCAAAGGCATCAAAGCCACCTTCGCCACCACCCCCCTACACCCTCTCCTCCATCTCCGACCCCTCCATCTCCCTCGAATCCATCTCCGATGGCTTCGACCTCGGCGGCTTCTCTCAAGCACGCAACCCCGACTTGTACCTCAAATCCTTCAAAACCCATGGCTCCAAAACACTCTCTCAACTCATTGAAAAGTACAACTCTTCAAGCACCCCCATTGATTGTGTCATCTACGACTCATTTTTTCCTTGGGCTCTCGACGTGGCGAAGCAACATGGATTGTTTGGTGCACTGTTTTTCACGAACTCGGTGGCGGTGTGTGCGGATTTTTGTCGGATTCGTTTGGGGGTTTTGGGTTTGCCGGTGAGGAGGGAGGAATCGCCGTTGGTGGTGCCGGGGTTGCCGCCGCCGTTGAGTTTTGGTGATTTGCCGACTTTTTTGAGGGCGCCGGATTGTTATCCGGCTTACTTGGCGATGACACTGAGGCCATGTTTGTTTGGGTGGACATGAGCTTGGGATTGAACTAATAGTCCAATAAAATTATTAATCCGATGCTTGGTTAAACAATTGAAGTATGGACTAATTATTTTAAACTTGACTATTAGTTAAGATAGGATACATAATCCAACGAATTCGTAGTCCTAGGACTATTAATCATGGGAATACTAATCTAGTCCGCCCAAACAAACATGGCCTGAGTCCGTTTTCAAATTTGGATGGGGCTGACTGCATTTTTTGTAACTCCTTTGAAGAATTGGAAGGCGACGTATACCTGTTTATTTTTTAAATTTTCTGTTAAGAAAATTTCTAAATGAGTAATGCTGCTAATCATAAAAAAATATCATAAAAATAATTATAAAAGATTTTTTACTTTTAGATTACACTTAGAATAAAACATGACAGACTAATCAAGGGATAAAAAAATTTTATGATATATTTCATGATATTTTTTTTCATGAGTTCTAGTATTATTTTAAATGAAACACAACTATTTTATTTGTTGTGAGTTCTATCTTTTTATGTGTCTTAATTTAAAAATAAATCGTGTCTGATTCACGACATAATATTTGATTGTAAACTATAAAAAAAAGATTATATTTGATTATTTTATGGTTAATATTTTTTTCTTTATAAATTTCTTTTTTTAATTTTTTATTTATTTATGAATTTGAGTTAATTTTTTTGTAGGCCTTAGGGGTGTAAATCTGGCCGGGCCTGGCCCACCTAAGCTCGAGCTCGGCCCATGTCGGGGGTCATGAGCTCCCGCCAAAATTTGGGCCGGGCTGGTCCACAGGCCAAAAAAATTAAGCCCAGGCCTAGGCCCAAGCCTAGGGAATTCGGGCCTTGGGCCTGACTTCGGGCTTGGACGGACCTATTTTTTTTTAAAAAAAATTTTACCAAACTTTTATTGTTTTTTTATTAAAAAATACACTGGACCTTGAGCGGGCCGGGCTTCGAACCGGACCTTTAGCAGGTCGATGGGTCGGGCCAAATAGGCCTGGTCCGAGCCAGGTCGGGCTTCAAAATAATGGCCCAGGCCCTAGCCCAGGGGCTCGGGCTTGGGCCCAAGCGGGCCTAAATGGGCCGGGTCCCGTATGGGTTTCAGATCGCGGGCCATTTTTACACCCCTAGTAGGCCTATTAGACTAAAAGATTTTAAAATTAAAAAACTCAAACAATTAACTAAAAAAAAAAAATATGCCAACTTGTTTACATAAAATGTGTCAACATCATCATGCAGGGCTAGGCTAATCTTTTTTTCTGTTTCTTTTTCTTTTTAATTTTTCTTTTATATATTTATAGGCGAATCCTTTTATATCTTTATAATCGACTATCCTCTTAATTTTGAAATTCCAGTGCATTTACGGGTAACAGTTTTGTTTTTATGTTTACAATAATTTTGAAAACCGAAAAGCAAAACTTATGTTTTCTACTTCTTAAAAAAAATGGGAATAATTTTCAAAATTTATTATTAAATTCTACTTAACGGAAAAAAAAAAGAATAAAAAAAAGATTTTTCTTGTTTCATAAATAATTTTTCACTTCTCCCATCCTCCGGCCACCACCGCTTGGCCCCTAACTCCGATCACCTCCGCCAGTAACCACATCCGCCTTTCAACCCCTAGGACGACCACGCCCTCACTTTTTTAAAAACAAGTTTTTGAAAACATGTTTTTTATCTTCATTTCAAAAGCGCCAACACAAAACAAAATAAAACAAAACAAAAATACACAATTTTCATATTTTCAATAAATTGCAAACGATATCAATAGCATATTCAATGTGTTATGTGCTTGTTGAAGGGGAAAAAAGGTACACCAGAGCTCTGGTCAGCAACGTTGATCGGTCCAATGGTGGCATCGGCTCACTTGGATGGTCGAATTGAGGGGGACAACGGACACAGAGCTAGTCAATGGAAGCCACTCAGCGAAGAGTGCACCAATTGGCTAAAAATGAAGGCAGACAAGTCGATAGTCTACGTGTCCTTAGGAAGCATGGTCTCATTGATAGATGAACAAATGGAAGAGATAGCATGGGGTTTGAAAGGCAGCAATTTGGACTTCATTTGGCTAGTTAGGAATTCTGAGGTCAATAAATTGCCCTCGGAGTTCGTGGATTCCACAACAGAGAAGGGTTTGATAGTGACACGGTGTTACCAACTTGACATGTTGGCTCACCAAACCATAGGTTGCTTTGTGACACACTGTGGTTGGAAGTCAACTCTGGAAGGGTTAAGCTTTGGAGTGCCAATGGTTGGGGTACCCAAATGGCGGGACCAGTTGACGAATGCTAAGTTTATGGACGAGATATGGAAGGTTGGTGTGACGGCTAAGGAGGATGAGAATGGCATTGTGAGGAGAGAAGAGCTCATGTCTTGTTTGGCGCAAGTCATGGAAGGAGAGAGAAGTGTTGAGATCAGAAAGAATGCAAGTAAATGGAAACGGTTGGCCAAGGAGGCTATTAGTGAAGGAGGGAGTTCAGATAAGTGCATTGATGAATTTGTGGAGCAATTGAAGTCTAGTAGAAATAACAATGGATAGGTCAAGGATGTCACCAATAATGCACATGAATTTGTGCAAAGATTGTGGATAGAGGATTTGTTCATAAAATTGTATCTCGAGATTTATATATTTTAAAAATTTTCATATATTATGATTAAGAATTGATTGAAAATAGAGAGAAATTTTAAGAATAAAGAATTCTTGACCAAGAGAATGCCTGTTTTTGTGTGATTCACGTTTTTAATTGGTTTTTTGATTTTTCTTTTTTTAATATGTTAAGAGTGTGGTTTTTGAGGTAGAGAGAAATGATTGTTTATAGCATGTTTTTAGTTTAACAATCAATGTAAAACAATTGAACAATCCTGCACTACCAAACAATTTGGCACAAGTTTCCAAATTAAAATAAATTATAATCATCTCTTTTAAATTGTAACAAACAGCTTGAGTGAGATTTGAAATTGGCCATTACCCAAACAACTAATTCCCAATCACGGTTTTAGGTTTCAAGACTCCTTATTTTCTTTATAAATTGTGAATGAAAAATAAATATATACATACGAGCATTTATAAAAAATATAATAGAACAAATAAAGTAAAATTAAATTCTCAATTGGGATGAAGTGTATTACAAAATAAATAAATAAATCTAATAATTACTTGGTTTAGAGACATTAGTATATTACTCTCTTGGTCATTGTGATCTTGACTCTTTGATATTGTGGTGGTGGCTCTAGATAGTCAAATTTTTTTTTTTCAGTTTATTTAAATTATTTTTGCCTAATAAGTTAAAAGTAGAAATTGCACCAAACAATTTGGCACAAGTTTCCAAATTAAAATAAATTATAATCATCTCTTTTAAATTGTAACAAACACCTTGAGTGAGGTTTGAAATTGGCCATTACCTAAACAACTAATTCCCAATCACGGTTTTAGGCTTCAAGACTCCTTATTTTCTTTATAAATTGTGAATGAAAAATAAATATATACATACAAGCATTTATAAAAATATAATAGAAGAAATAAAGTAAAATTAAATTCTCAATTGGGATGAAGTGTATTCCAAAATAAATAAATAAATCTAATAATTACTTTTGGTTTAGAGACATTAGTATGTTACTATCTTGGTCATTGGTATCTTGACTCTTTGATATTGTGGTGATGGCGTTTGTTGGGATTGTGATTTTGGCATTAAAATATAAATAAATAAATAAAATCGTGCAAAAATTATATAAAAAAAGGGGCATGCATGACCATATTTGTTATTTTTGCAAAATAAGAAAAGATGGTAAAATCATTGCCAGGGACAAGAAATGCAAAGAACACTACAAGAAATTAGTCTTTTAGAGACTAATATTTAGAGACTAATTAAATTTGGTCGTTAAAAATAATTTTTTAGGGACAAATTTAAATCTATGATAATTTGCTTATAAAATTATAAAAATGACTATTAATATTCTCACTTAATATTTACATAATTTTTTTAGACCAATAAATTTGGTTGCTAATATATTATTAACATTTTAGGGACCAAATATTATCATCATTATCAATTAAAAACATTTTGAGTATGATTTTAACAATTAAAAAGTCGGGACTCACTTCAATCCTAACTTGCTCATTCACTTTACAATGGGTTTGCTCAGTCTTCAGCCCTAAAGTTGGGAGCTCCAAGGCAGATTGGGAGCTCAATCTTCTTCAAATTTTGGTGCGTATCTAGAGCCACCACCACAATATCAAAGAGTCAAGATCCCAATGACCAAGATAGTAATATACTAATGTCTCTAAATCATGTAATTATTAGATTTATTTATTTATTTTGTAATACACTTCATCCCAATTGAGAATTTAATTTTACTTTATTTCTTCTATTATATTTTTATAAATGCTTGTATGTATATATTTATTTTTCATTCACAATTTATAAAGAAAATAAGGAGTCTTGAAACCTAAAACCGTGATTGGGAATTAGTTGTTTGGGTAATGGCCAATTTCAAATCTCACTCAAGGTGTTTGTTACAATTTAAAAGAGATGATTATAATTTATTTTAATTTGGAAGCTTGTGCCAAATTGTTTGGTGCAACTTCTACTTCTAACTTATTAGGCAAAAATAATTTAAATAAATTAGAAAAAAAAAAATTGACTATCTAGCATGCAAAATAAAGCTCAAATGTAACTATCAACCCAAAACAGTGCTAAAACAGTCTGAAATGAGTCCTAAAACATGTTGGACTTGAGCTAAACATAGCTAGATTAACATGCTAAAACATGGCACCAACTAGGCTAGTAAGCAAGACACAAGGAGGGAAGGCTAATCCCTCTAAATTTGAACTTCAAAACATGATTTTAGCTACTGAAAAAGCTATGAAAATCAGTGTTTAAAAGCTTGGAAAAATATAGTAAAAGGGTGGGAAACATAAGGGCAAAGGCCTCAAAACAAAGGTACACAAAAGGGTGAACCACCCCTTAACCCTTAATGGCCTTAAACCCAAGCTTCAGCCCAAAAAACACAAAGTTTTGATAGCCCAAAAAAATTGAAAAACAGTAGGAAAAATAATAGAGAAAGCAAGCAAATAAGTAAAGCCTTATACCTCTTGAAGAGAAGAAGCAATTCAAGTAACAAAACCAAGCAAATAACACCCTCAAGAGCACAAACCAAGCTCAAGAATTCCTCAGCTCAAAGATGAGAAGATTTGGTTAAGGGTGTATAGGCAAATGTTGAAGATTTGTAGGTAAAAGTGTAGAGATTTGGTAGAGAGAGACAAATTTTTGATCTCAAAATTTTCTAACCTCCAAACATGAGAGAAAGGCCTCCTATATATAGAAAACATGAAATTCCCTCAAGGAGATCCAGCCCTACCCATGGGGATAGACGCATGCATCTATGCAAATAGCTAGCATAAAATATCTACAAAATACACTGGTGGCCGGCAAGCCACATCAGTGGCTGGCAGCCAAAAAGTGATGGCCAGCAGCCTTAAAAGGTGGACAGTAGGCCACCAAGAGCTGTGTGCTTGAAAGACCAAGGCTTGGTCCAAAAATGAGGCAACAAGGGTGCAGGGTTTGAAAGGCTCAAAGCTAGGGCATTCTGTTGAGAACTTCGAGCTTTGGATGAGCATTTAAACTTATCATTGGGTGTGCATGCGTGGACGTCCAAGTCGTAAGGGCCGTCAAAAATAGGGTATCTACAGTTGCCCCTCTTTGACAGAACTCAAAGTTATGAAATGACGTGAGTGAATGTCAAAACCCAAAGATGACCCATTTTGACAAGGCTGTAAGACTTGGACAAACAATCAAGATAGAAAGAAATGGTTACGTCTGCAGGCTGCCTACGTATCCTTTTGCAAGGAATCAAACCAGTGTAGTTCTGGGGAAAAATGCAATTGATATGCACAAAAACATTGAAAGTTGGACTCACACACTTCGCGAAGCCGACTATGTTGAAAACTCATGATCATGCTAGATGATGCAATAGGCAATAACAAATGCGATAAGCGAGGATGAATACAATAAGCAAGATAACAACACATGAATGAGTAGCTTCAAGAAAAGAAGATAAAACCGCACTCTAACCACGCCAAAATAAGAGACGAGGAAAGAAAACATCGCCCAGGATTGCATTTCACGCACCCTGAGAAACTGAGAGAACTGCTCGAAGTTGTGTTTCATACGTCCCAAGAAACAAAAGAACCCGCTCAAGCCCACGTTTCACGTGTCTCGAGATATAACACGAAAATCGCTCGGGCTTGTGCTTCGCATGTCCCAAGATAAAACACACCCAGGGCCGCGCGTCACGCATCCTGAGATAAAAGAAAACTGCTCGGGTTCGGTATCTCAAGATAAAACTAGCCCGAAATGAAACACGCCCAAGGCGTGAATGGTGAAACTCTCGTAGTACTTCCTCTCGACAAGATTCCGACACGAACAAACAGTTACGGTATCTCACACTCTAGTCGGGATACACATTCAAACCCTTCTTTACCTTTCCATTGGAAATCTTCTCCCTGAGGGTTTCTACCTCAAGATCACCCCTTTGCGCTTCTAACACTCGGTTCACAAGTGTAGGTTTAGCAACTATTGAAAACAAAGCTGCAGATTCAACAAACTCGCCAAGATGTAATTCGAACTCCCCAAGAGTACCCAGCATCTCCTATTTCCAAATGGCGATACAAACTACACCGCTAATTGACTTCGTACTCACGGCGTCGGCCACAACATTGGCCTTCTCGGGATGATAATGTAACTCAAAATCATAATCCTTTACGAATTTCATGCACCTTCTCTGTCTCAAATTCAAGTCTTTTTGAGTAAACAAATACTTTAGACTCTTATGGTCGGAAAATACTTCAAATCTCTCACCATACAGATAATGCCTCCAGATTTTCAAGGCAAATATTACCGCTGCTAATTCTAAATCATGAATAGGGTAATTCGTCTCATGGGTTTTCAACTGCCGCGAGCCATAGGCTACTACATTCCCCTCTTACATCAATACGCAGCCCAAATCTTCCCATGAGGAATCACAATATACTGAATAACCCAAGCCCCTTTCCGGAATAACCAACATTGAAGTAATGGTGAGTCTAACCTTAAGTTCCTGGAACGACTTTTCACAAGTCTCATCCCACACAAATTTGATTCCCTTCCTCGTCAGTCTAGTCAAAGGTAAAGCTAGCTTAGAGAAATCCCTTACAAATCTCCGATAATACCCGGCCAACCCAAGAAAACTACGGATCTCAAAGGCATTCTTAGGTTGTGCCCAATCTTACACTACCTCTATCTTGGATCAATCTACTGTCACCCCTTCTCCGGATATCACATGGCCTAAGAACTTAACCTTTTTCAACCAGAACTCACACTTCCCAAACTTAGCATACAGTTTGTGGGCTCTGAGCAATTCAAACACCACTCGCAAGTGTTCCTCGTGTTCTTCCTCACAGGGTGAGTAAATCAGAATGTCGTCCACAAAGACGACCATGAAACGATCTAGGAACTCCCGGAAGATCCGGTTCATCAAATCCATAAATACAGCCGGTGCATTGGTTAGCCCAAAAGGCATCACTAGAAACTCATAATGGCCATACCGCGTACGAAATGCCGTCTTTGGGATGTCCTTCTCCCTTACCCTCAATTGATGATAACCTGATCTTAGGTCTATCTTAAAAAAACAGCAAGACCCTTTCAGCTGATCAAAGAAATCATCTATACAAGGTATTGGGTACTTGTTCTTAACGGTAACCTGGTTCAATTTTCGGTAATCGATGCAAAGTCTCAAGGCTCCATCTTTCTTTTTAGCAAAGAGGGTCGGTGCTCTCCAAGGTGATGTACTAGGGCGAATAAAACCCTTATCTAACAATTCTTGGAGTTGAACCTTCAACTCACTCAACTCAGCAGGTGCAAACCGATACGGTGCCATAGAAATCAGTGTCGTGCCAGGCACTAAATCAATAGAGAACTCAATATCTTGGTGAGGTGGTAAACTAACAAGGACCTCAAGAAAGACATCCGGGTAGTCACAAACTACCCTTGGCAACTCAACCCGGACTTTCTCACACTCACCACTCAAGAAGCTAGCAAGGAGACAACTAAGTTCACTCCGTCCACGCGGATCATATACCGGTGATAAAACTCTATCCACCCGGTCCCCCAAGAAATAAAAGCAGTCATCGCTCGAGGTATATACAGTAACCTTCTGCCGGTAGCAATCTATAACAACCCAGTATGACGATAACTAGTCCATATCCAAAATAACATCAAAACTAGACATATCCAGCAATACAAATTCAAAGGGAAGACGACGATCGGCAACCTCCATGTTACAACCCTGACACCCCTGTTTCAAAATAACCTCACCACCAATAGGTGACTCTACACATATAAGAGATGCTAACTGTGCCAACTCCAACCCCAAAATTGATGCAAATGCAGACGAAATAAATGAATGGGATGCACCCGTATCGATCAATACACTAGCAACTAAATTGTAAAACAAAAAGGTACCTCTCACAACAGATGGAGTCGGTACAAGATTTGGCACGGTAACAATATACACACACCCTATTGGCCTCTAGTCTACTTGCTCACCCCTTGGAGCATAAGCCTGCTGGACGGATTGAGCCGAAGAGGCTCCTTGATTTGCCCTTAAGGCCTGTGCTGACTGTGCTGGATGGTGACTCTGTGTCTGCCTCAAACTAGACACACCAGATGTGCCACCCAACTGTGGACAAAACCACTTCAGATGTCCTGTCTGACCACACTGATAGCAAGTGGGCGGCTACCCTCTACCCTGACTCTAGCCCTGAGAACAAGCTGAAGATAAAGCTGCTCGCTACCCTCTTCCTCTTTGCGGGCAACCTGGAGACTTGTGGCCTAACTAACCACACTTGAAACAAGTTACATCTCCCAGACCACCTCTCCTAGAACCCGAACTTGGAATTGGAAACGAAGACCTCGATTGCACTCCCTGGGACTACTGAGGGTTAGAACCCCTCTACTTCTTACTGTCTCCCTGACTATCCTGACTTCTGTTGGAGCCCCTCATCCTCTCCTCCTCAGCTTGCATAATGGTCTCGAGATGGGCGACAGCCTCCACAAGGCGTCCATAGTCTCTAATCATAGACCCGGTTACTCGGAACATGAGACCGGTCCTTAACCTCTTCTCAAACTCCAAACAACGACGCTTCTGTCGCCAATGCTACTAGGCTGTGGCTCACCCTATTTGGGAAAAACATTTTTAGGTAATGATGGCATGCCTCCACCAAGGCAAAAGCATTGGAAGGATCTTCGAAAAGCAAGAGCTTCTTGTTTTGTTATATTTTGTATAGCCTAGGGCTTTAATTGTAAAGGCTAGTCTTATCAAGGCTTGAAAAGGTGTAAGTCCAAAGGGCATTTATTTGTGTAAACTCTTTGTAATATTAACTTCATGTAATGAAAGAACCTTATATTCTGATGCATGTCGTTATTTATATGTGCTTATGGGTGTATATCTATGGTTATATTTTGAGGGCGTTACAACTTGGTATCAAAGCGTACCGGGTTTGAATACTTTGGGTACATGGGAAGTGGTTAGTACCACAATGGGTTTGTCTCGCTTGTTAGAGACTAGGTATGGACGATATGTGCTTATATGATAACATACTTATGTGATTATACGAGTATGGGATTTAGTTCCTAAGATGTTGGTTGAGTCTATGGGTTTCTGGAAGTCCTATTAGAAAAGCACTTGATCACTGCTGTTTCTAATTGAAACTCTAGCAACGTCGCGGGACGGTCATTATCTAGGAAGGAAATTCGTAGGTGTTTATGTGACTATGTGCTTACGTGGAGTGAATTACTGTGGTCTATCGTATTAGGACGCGAGTGAATTAGCTTCAACACATTTGTGAATGTGCTAATCCTTTGTTACCTTTATTAGGATGTCAGGATATGGTCGTGGAGGTAGGCGTGGTAGGCCTAGGAGGCACGAGATGCCTATACCGGATGAAATTCCGGCACAGGAGGAGGGAGTTGGTCAGGCCAATGTGGCCGAACCGGTTGGACAACAGGCCATAGACGCCTTAGCTCGTGAAATGGCAGGAGTATTGTGGGAATCCATGGACATTCTCAGGGCTAAGAATCAAGTCTAGGCCCAAGCAACTGAGGCAGGGCCTTCATTTCTGAAGAGAGTTTTTTCGATCTAATCCGGACGAGTTTTTGGGCAATCCAAAGGAGCCACTAAAGGCAGATGAGTGGCTTGAGTAGACAATGAAGACGTTCAAGATGCTTGGCATCGAGGACGATCGGTTGAGGGTGACCTTGGCGTCTTTCCAGCTGAAGGGGGATGCGGGTCAGTGGTGGAAGAATGAGCGTGGGCGCATTGGAGGGACTTGGAAGGCTTTTTCCAGTACCTTCCGGACAAGTTTTTACCTTCCACGGTTAGGGAGAAGTTAAGAGATCAGTTCTCCAAGTTGGTGCAATTAAACACACATGTGGTAGAGTTCAAAGCCACGGTCACTAGCTTGTCAAGGTTTGCTGCCGAGCTTGTGGCGACAAAGGAACGCCAGTGTTTGGAGTTTGAGAAGAGGTTAAGGACCAGTCTCATGCTCTGAGTAGTCGGGTCCATGATTAGAGACTATGGACGCCTTGCGGAGGCTGCAACCCATTTCGAGACCATTATACAAGCTGAGGAGGAGAGGATAAGGGGCTCCAACAGAAGTCAAGATAATCAGGGAGACGGTAAGAAGCAGAGGGGTTCTAACCCTCAGCAGTCCTAGGGAGTGCAATCGGGGTCTACCTTTCCAGTTCCAAGTTCAGGTTCTGGGAGAGGTGGTCTGGGGGATGTAACTTGTTTTAAGTGTGGTCAGTTGGGCCACAAGTCTCCAACTTGCCCACAGAGAGGAGGAGGGCAGCGAGCAGCTTCACCTTCGTCTTGTTCTCAGGGCTAGAGTCAGGGTAGAGGGTAGCCGCCCACTTGCTATCAGTGTGGTCAAGCGGGACATCTGAAGCGGTTTTGTCCACAGTTGGGTGGCACATCTGGTGCATTTGGTTTGAGGCAGACACAGTGTCACCATTCAGTACAGTCAGCACAGGCCTCAAGGGCCAATCAGGGAGCCTCTTCGGCTCAATCCGTACAGCAGGCTTATACTCCAAGGGGTGAGCAAGTAGACCAGAGGCCAATAGGGTGTATGTATGTTGTTACCGCGCCAAATCTTGTACCGACTCCATCTGTTGTGAGAGGTACCTTTTTGTTTTGCAATTTAGTTGCTAGTGTATTGATCGATATGGGTGCATTCCATTCATTTATTTCGTCTGCATTTGCATCGATTTTGGGGTTGGAGTTGGCATAGTTAGCATCTCCTATATGTGTAGAGTCACCTATTGGTGGTGAGGTTATTTTGAAACAGGAGTGTCGGGGTTGTGACATAGAGGTTGTCGGTCGTCGTGTTCCCTTTGCATTTGTATTGCTTAATATGTCTAGTTTTGACATTGTTTTGGGTATGGACTGGTTATCGTCATACCGGGTTGTTATAGATTGCTACCGGCAGAGGGTTACTGTATGTACCTCGAGTGGTGACTGCTTTTATTTCTTGGGGGACCAGGTGGATAGAATTTTATCACTAGTATATGATCCGCGTAGGCGGAGTGAACTCAGTTGTCTCCTTGCTAGCTTCTTGAGTGGTGAGTGTGAGGAAGTCCGGGTTGAGTTGCCAAGGATAGTTTGTGACTACCCGAATGTCTTTCTTGAGGTCCTTGCTAGTTTACCACCTTACCGAGATATTGAGTTCTCTATTGATTTAGTGCCTGGCGCGACACTGATTTCTATGGCACCGTATCGGTTTGCACTTCCTGAGTTGAGTGAGTGTAAGGTTCAACTCCAAGAATTGTTAGATAAGGGTTTTATTCGCCCTAGTACATCACCTTGGGGAGCACTGGCCCTCTTTGCTAAAAAGAAAGATGGAGCCTTGAGACTTTGCATCGATTACCGAAAATTGAACTAGGTTACTGTTAAGAACAAGTACCCAATGCCTTGAATAGATGATCTATTTGATCAGTTGAAAGGGTCTTGCTGTTTTTTAAGATAGACCGGAGATCAAGTTATCATTAGTTAAGGGTAAGGGAGAAGGACATCCCAAATACAGCATTTCGTACGCGGTATGGCCATTATAAGTTTCTAGTGATGCCTTTTGGGCTAAACAATGCTCCGGCTGTATTTATGGATTTAATGAAACGGATCTTCCTGGAGTTCCTAGATCGTTTCATGGTCGTCTTTATGGACGACAATCTGGTTTACTCACTCTTTGAGGAGGAACACGAGGAACACGAGGAACACTTGCGAATGGTGCTTGAATTGCTTAGAGCCCACAAACTGTATGCTAAGTTTGGGAAGTGTGAGTTCTGGTTGAAAGAGGTTAAGTTCTTAGGCCATGTGATATCCGAGGAAGGGGTGACCGTAGATTCATCCAAGATAGAGGTAGTGCAAGATTGGGCACAACCTAAGAATGCCTTTGAGATCCGTAGTTTTCTTGGGTTGGTCGGGTATTATCGGAGATTTGTAAGGGATTTTTCTAAGCTAGTTTCACCTTTGACAAGACTGACGAGGAAAGGAATCAAATTTGTGTGGGATGAGACTTGTGAAAAGTCATTCCATGAACTTAAGGTTAGACTCACCACTGCTTCAGTTTGATTATTCCGGAGAAGGGTTTGGGTTATTCAGTATATTGTGATGCCTCACGGGAAGGTCTGGGCTGCGTATTGATGTAAGAGAAGAAGGTAGTAGCCTATGGCTCGCGGCAGTTGAAAACCCACGAGAAAAATTACCCTACTCATGATTTAGAATTAGCAGCAGTAATATTTGCCTTGAAAATCTGGAGGCATTATCTGTATGGTGAGAGATTTGAAGTATTTTCTGACCATAAGAGTCTAAAGTATCTGTTTACTCAAAAAGACTTGAATTTGTGGCAGAGAAGGTGGATGAAATTCGTAGAGGATTATGATTTTGAGTTACATTATCATCTTGAGAAGGCCAATGTTGTGGCCGACGCCGTGAGTAGGAAGTCAATTAGCGGTATAGCTTGAATCGCCATTCGGGAATAGGAGATGCTGGGTACTCTTGGGGAGTTCGACTTGCATCATGGCGAGTCTGTTGAATCTGCAGCTTTGTTTTCAGTAGTTGCTAAACCTACACTTGTGAACCGAGTGTTGGAAGCGCAGATGGGTGATCTTAAGGTAGAAACCCTCAGGGAGAAGATTTCCAATGGAAAGGTCAAGAAGGATTTGAATGTGTATCCCGACTAGAGTGTGAGATACCGTGACCGTTTGTTCGTGCCGGAGTATTGTCGAGAGGAAGTACTACGTGAGTTTCACCATTCACGCCTTGGGCAGGTTTCATCTCAGGACGTTTTCATCTTGAGATTCTGAACCCGAGCGGTTTTCTTTTATCTTAGGACGCGTGACGTGTGGCCCTGGGCGTGTTTTATCTCAGGACATGCAAAGCATGAGCACGAGCCTGAGCGATTTTTATGTTGTATCTCGGGACGCGTGAACGCGGGCCCGAGTGGGTTCTTTGGTTTCTCAGGACGTGTGAAACACAACCCCGAGTAGTTCTCTCAGTTTCTTAGGGTGCATGAAACGCAAACCTGAGCGATGTTTTCTTTCCTCGTCTCTTATTTTGGCATGGTTAGAGTGCGGTTTTATCTTCTTTGCTTGAAGCTACTCATTCATGTGTTGTTAGCTTGCTTATTGTATTCATCCTCGCTCATCGCATTTGTTATTGCCTATTGCATCATCTCGCATGATCTTGAGTTTTCAACATAGTTGGCTTCACGAAGCGTGTGAGTCCAGCTTTCAAAGTTTTTATGCATATCATTTGCATTTTGCCCCAAAACTACGCTGGTTTGATTCCTTGCAAAGGGATATGTAGGCAACTTGCAGACGCAACCATTTCTTTTTGTCTTGATTGTTGGTCCAAGTCTTGCGGCCTTGTCAAAATGGGTCGTCTTCGGGCTTTGATATTCACTCATGTCATTTCATAACTCCAAGTTTTGTCAAAGAGGGGCAACTGTAGACACCTAATTTTTGACGGCCCTTACGACTTGGACGTCCATGCATGCACACCCGATGATGAGTTTAAATGCTCGTCCAAAGCTCGAAGTCCTCAATAGAATGCCCTAACTTTGAGCCTTTCAAGCCCTACACCCTTGTTGCCTCATTTTTGGACCAAGCCTTTGTCTTTCAACCATACAGCTCCTGGTGGCCTGCCGTCTACCTTTTGAGGCTGCTGGCCATCACTTTTTGGCTGTTAGCCACTGATGTGGCTTGCCGACCACCAGTGTATTTGGCAGATATTTTATGCCAACTGTTTGCACAGATGCATGCATCTGGGCTGGATCTCCTTGAGGGAATTTCATGTTTTCTATATAGAAGAGGCCTCTCTCTCATGTTTGGAGGCTAGAAAATTTTGAGATAAAATTTTTTTCTCTCTCTACCAAATCTTTACACTTTTACCTACAAATCTTCAACCTTTGCTTATACACCCTTAACCAAATCTTCTCATCTTTGGGCTGAGGTATTCTTGAGCTTGGTTTGAGCTCTTGAGGGTGTTATTTGCTTGGTTTTGTTAGTTGAATTGCTTCTTCTCTTCAAGAGGTATAAGGCTTTATATATTTGCTTGCTTTCTCTACTATTTTTCCTACTGTTTTTCAATTGTTTTGGGCTATCAAAACTCTGTTTTTTTTGGGCTAAAGCTTGGGTTTAAGGCCATTAAGGGTTAGGGGGTGGTTCACCCTTCTTTGTACCTTGTTTTTGAGGCTTTTGCCCTTATGTTTCCCACCCTTTTACTATCTTTTTCCAAGCTTTTAAACACTGATTTCCAGAGCTTTTTCAGTAGCCAAAATCATGTTTTGAAGTTCAAATTTGGAGGGATTGGCCTTCTCTCTTTGTGTCTTGCTTACTAGCCTAGTTGGTGCCACGTTTTAGCATGTTAATCTAGCTATTTTTAGCTCAAGTCTAGCATGTTTTAGGACTTATTTTGGACTATTTTAGCACTGTTTTGGGCTAATAGTTACATTTGAGCTTTATTTTGCATGCATATAGTGTAATAATCCTCATAAGCTTGGTGTTCTAGGCCTTAGACACCATCTTATTGGAGTTGATAACATTTATTTATGCTTTTCTCACTCATTTTCAGCACTTAATCATCTCTGCAACGTCCCTTCTTTCTTGGCTTTTATTTTGCTTTAAAAGTGGTTCAAACTATTTGTTTGTTTAAAGTATGAGATTGAGATGTCATGCTTAATGGTTTAATCCCTTAGTGGATTCATTACCAACGGTATGATGTCTCTTTCATGCCTACAATAACTTTTGGTTTGAGCCCTCTTTCCATTAGAGGACTTAAACTCACCCTTGGACTCAATTGAATTAAAGGATGGAAAGGTAACTAAAATGGGGTAATTAAAACTTGGAATTAAAAGTGAGCAAGATAATAATTTGGTTGTGTTCAATCGGACGTTAATTGAACACATGGAAACTTGAAACATTTCATCAATGAGTATGAAATGGTTCAAGTTTTCAAGGTCACCACTTCCCTTGATCATTCATGAAATGGAGGAGGTTTGTGTCTTACTTTGCATTTATTGAACTTGCACACTTGGTTTCACAATCCATCAAGCAATGAAATTGCATCCATTGATGGTTTGTAAACCGAACTTGTTACTCCTTTGATTTGCTCATTAAAAGGAGGGGTGAGTTGTGCAAACATACCCTTGAAATACCCTATATATGCTCTGTTTGTCCTCTGTTGTAGCAAGATGAACATGTGCATCAGTGGCCGGCAGGCCACTTTCCATGGCCGGTATGTGGCCGGCAGACCACCATTGATGACTGGCCAGCCATCATTGGTGGTCGGCAACCTTCATCATTGGCCGGCCGGCTACTAATGAAAAATTGAACAGTGTGTTTCTGAGGGCAAGGAGAGTTGTCCTGGAAGTGGGCAACGATATTGGGTTCAATTGTGCAAACACAAGCATTCAGAAGCAAAACAGTGGCTTTTCGGGTGGAAACTGAGCATGAGCGTGAGCATTCTTCGTATCTCGAAACTTTTTAGCTTAAATATTTAGCTTACATATTGTTGTATTTAATTAGTTGTAGCTAATTAATTTTGTCAATTGTTGTAATTAATTAGTTAGTCAATTTAGCTAAATTAATTAACTAGAATAGTTAGTTAATTCAAGTGTTGTAACAATTAGTTAAGTAGTTTAGCCGATTATTCATTTTGGTTTGTAATAATTAGCTTAATTAGTTAGCCATAATTAGTTAGCTAGTTAGCTAGTTTATTCATTCGGACTCTCTTTCGCGAGAACGCAATGTAATAATGTTTATGTCTTCCAACCCCACGTCTTTCTCCCTTTTATTTAACTATTTGTGATGGTTAGTGTAGGGACATCATGTTTCAATTAGCATTCTTCATGATTGCATCCATTTGTATTGCATGCACCGAGGCACGGTTCATCATTCTAACTGCATCGTTAGTTCAATACTTCTTTGAATACGTGTTTAGACCGCATGTTATCAAATTGTTTCATATGCCATGTTAAGTAGCCGAGCCTATTTAGATTGCATATCGCATGTGTTGTATTAGTCATATTGCATAAGTTAGGATCATGCATTTTTTGTCGGCTTTGTGCAGTCTTAATACGTTCCCGAATAATGTTTACCTTCTCTATGATCTCTCTTACTACCTCTGGCCCCAACAACGGCGCATCACCTACCTCTAAACTCTGCATTAATATTTAATGTTGTAATTAATAAATTTAATGTATATATATTTAATCTTATATATATAGTAACATAGAAGTATTCAACTAGGTTGAGGAGATCAAAAGAAAAGAGAAGAAAGAAAACAAAAACGAGAGAGAGAGAGAGAGAGAGAGAGAGAGAGAGAGAGAGAGAAATCAAAGAGAGGGACAGTGGCAAGGAAGAAAGAGGAGAGGGAAGAAAAGGAAAGATTAGGGTTTTGTTTTGGTGGCTCTATTAGTTTTCCAAATATTCTTTGATCTTCTATAAAATATTGTGAGTACAAAACCCACTTCCTTTGATGTATGTTTAATTCGTTGTTTTTATTTATTTATTTTTATTTATTTAATGTTAGTTTGATTTTGTATTTATATAAAATGATAGATTGATTTTAATTATTTTGATTAGTTGTGTTTGTAAGGTTTAGGGTTTTTAGATGATTGATTGATTTTAATTATTTTGTTTAGTTGTGTATGTAAGATTTAGGGTTATTAGTTGATTGATTGATTTTAATTATTTTGATTAGTTGTGTATGCCATGTTTCGGGTTTTTATATGGATTTATTTTATGGTTGTAATCACACTCATGGTTATATGAAATTAAAATTAATTAGGAACCCATAGATAAATTCCTTATACTCCACCATGACTCCATGGATTGTTGTTTTATTTGAGTGATAGTGAGATAGAGTGTATAAAATGTGAGGATTATGAGATTTATTGGAATTCCTTAGGCTTGGCATTGTTATGTTATTCTCATGAGTGAGATGTTATGTAAATATATATTGTTGCCTCATTCTCATAAGTAGACGAGTGCTTTGATTTACGCGCGTACGTATATGATAACCATCCGGGGAGTGTGAGTCGAACTCGGGACGAGATCCCCGTGCAAGTTTGGCTTCGGAGCGGTGCTAGGTATACGGGAGGCACATGGGATATATGTCCAGGCCGGAAGTGGAGGGCCGAAGTGATGGAGTTAAGGTAAAAAGAATTTAATTACGAGGTTATTGGTATAGTGTGAATTGTGTTGTTTTGTATATCCTGAAAAATAGTAAACGATCTCAGTAAATTATGAAATTGGAGCAGAGGCATGTATACGTGATTCTAGACAACTTTTGTGTTTTAAGTTGTTATTAAAAAGATCGATTAGAACTTATAATTGGATGATCTTGATTATTGTAGTTTTGATTTATTTTAGCAATGCAGAGTTTAGAGGTTATTTTTAGGAAATTTAATTCTGTACAACTTTCGTTCTTTGAGTTTTGGTCAATTCGAATTATTTAAACATGAAACGGTGCATTTTTATACTTCTTTAGCAAATTGCTTATGTTTAAATTATAATAACTTTATTTTGCAGGATGGTGGGTCTTACTAACTTTTCATGCAAGGTTGACCCACCATATTTTTATTTCTATTTTGTCTATTTTATAATCAATTTATATTTCGTTGTGTACGGGAAAGAAACTAAATGCCACTGTATCTTGAGAAACTACCCATTTGTCTCGGTGCGGTTGGAACTACTTGTCTTGTCTTGTAACAAGAATTAAATGTATTTTGGTTTGTGTCTGGTGGACACGTCGGTGTCAATTCTTGTACTCATACTAGTATACCTGTATAGTGACCCGTTTTGTCTCTTGGCAACTCGGGTGCGTTCTGTTTGAGTGTAGCCGAGCTTCCTTTGCAGGATTAGTTGAGGCTACGGTGGTGACGTGGAATTACTTTAGTTGTTGGACTTGTCATTTGGATTTCTTTTGTTCTCTTGAGCTTAGGGTTGATAATAGTTTATGTATTTATTATTTGTTTTTATGACTTTAGTATTGGAATAATTTGGCATGGTTTCTAACCGTACTTTATTTAAGTTGTTTTGACTATTTATTGTTACCTTGATGTTGAGGTATTGGTTAGTTATGAATTTATGGTGGATGGTTTGGTTTACGTTTAGTTTTTTTGTTTCACCCCTAGGATTTGGATAATGGAATATTGATTGGGGTTAGTTCTAAAACAACGAATTAAACATACATCAAAGGAAGTGGGTTTTGTACTCACAATATTTTATAGAAGATCAAAGAATATTTGGAAAATTAATAGAGCCACCAAAACAAAACCCTAATCTTTCCTTTTCTTCCCGCTCCTCTTTCTTCCTTGCCACCGTCCCTCTCTTTGATTTCTCTTTCTCGTTTTTGTTTTCTTTCTTCTCTTTTCTTTTGATCTCCTCAACCTAGTTGAATACTTCTATGTTACTATATATATAAGATTAAATATATATACATTAAATTTATTAATTACAACATTAAATTCATTAAATATCCCATTAAATCTCATGTAACCACCCAATTAATAATTACAACATTCAATTCATTAAATATCACATCAAATTTCATGTAACCACCCAATTAACAAAGCCAAAAATAAAATAAGATAACAATAACCATAATAATAATAAAATTATGACTTAAGAAAATTAGGGTCGCTACAATATACACACCTTAAAAGAATCTCGTCCCGAGATTCGATAGGAGAGAGTACTAAGCAAAAAGTTCCGGGTGCATACGCCGAACTTTCTCTTCTAACTCCTAGGTAATATCGTTCTCATCCTCGCTCCATTGCACTTTCACCAAGTTCACTTTCTTGCGCCGCAATTGCTTTACATCCCGATCTAGAATAGTAACCGGTCGCACCACATATGTTAGATCGTCACTAATCTCCAATACTTCTGGTGATACTACTTGGGAAGGGTCTTGTACACACTTCTGCAATAAAAATACATGGAACACATTGTGAATCATAGATAACGCAAGTGGTAGGGCTAATTTGTAAGCCACATTACCAATCTTCTCAGTGATCTCATATGGTCCCACAAATCTAGGTGCCAATTTTCCCTTTTTTCCAAATCGCATGATACCCTTCATCAGTGAGACCTTTAAAAACACGAAATCTCCAACATTCAACTCAATCCCCTTACGTTTTCTATCAGCGTAATTCTTCTGTCGAAGTCTTAATACGTTCCCGAATAATGTTTACCTTCTTCGTGGTCTCTCTCACTAACTCTGGCCCCAACAACAACGCATCACCTACTTCCATCCAACAAGCAGGTGATCGACATGGCCTCCCATACAAGGCCTCAAAAGAGGCCATCCCGATACTGGAGTGATAGCTATTATTATAAGCAAACTCCACCAATGGCAAGTGTTCTTCCCAATTACCACCAAGATCGAGGACACAAACTCGCAACATATCTTCCAAGATCTGATTTACCCGCTCAGTTTGCCCATCTGTCTGAGGATGGTAAGCCGTACTCAAGTCTAACCTAGCACCCAAAGCATGCTGAAAACTCTCCCAAAACTCTATCACAAACAACAGATCATGATCCGCAACTATAGAAATGGGTGCGCCATGCAGTCGCACTGCCTCTCGAATATACAGCCTAGCCAGTTTATTCGCAGTTCGGTGAACACTGATAGGAATAAAATGAGCAGACTTGGTAAGTCAATCCACTATCACCCAAATAGATTCATTTCCTCGCTTAGACCGCGGCAATCCATCCACGAAGTCCATAGAGATGTACTCCCATTTCCATGTAGGAATCTCAAGAGGCTGCAAAAGTCCAAACGGTCGTTGGTGTTCTGCCTTAACCTGTTGGCACACATAACATCGAGAAACATACTCTCCTATGTCTTTCTTCATACCTTCCCACCAAAATGTCCTCTTTAGGTCATGATACATCTTAGTCCCACCAGGGTGAATGGTATATCGGGACCTATGGGCATCATCCATAATCTCTTTCCTCAATTCAACAATGTTAGGGACACATAACCTGCCCTTGAATCGCAATCCCCCATCGGAGTCCACAAGCCAATCAGTAGGACAATCATCGATCAAATCCACTACCAGGTCATCGACCTTGCTGGCGAGAATCCCATCTAAATTCTACATTTGATGAACTTTACCTAGTAACGTCGGCTACACGGTCAAACTACCCATGTATGCCTTCTCAGCACTCTCTATTGGTTGAACACCATGCGTCGAAATTAACTCCAAGGACTTCCATTCCTAAATCATCAAAGAAGCTATAACCCCATGTTGTTGACTAAGTGCATCAGTGACCACATTTCCTTTCCCCGGGTGATAAAGGATCTCGAAATCATAACTACTGACGAATTTAACCCACCTCTGCTGCCTCATGTTCAACTCTTTTTGAGAAAAGAGATATTTGAGGCTCTTGTGATATGTGTACAACTCAAAGTGTTCCCCAAACAAGTAGTGTCGCCACACTTTCAACGCAAAAACAACTGCTGCCAACTCTAAGTCATGAGTAGGGTATCGTCTCTCATGAGGTTTTAATTGTTGGGAAGCATAAGATACAACCTTCTGATGTTGCATCAACACACATCCCAACCTAGTTCCACTCGCATCAGTAAACACTACTAACTTTTCCCCTTGTACCGGTATAGTTAACACCGGTGCTGTAGTCAACCGCTGCTTTAACTCCTGGAAAGCTTTCTCGCAATCATCTGTCCATACAAACTTCACATTCTTGCGGGTCAGCCTGGTCATGGGTACTACAATAGTGGAAAACTTCTCTATAAATCTCCTGTAATAACCAGCTAGCCCTAAAAAACTTCTCACCTCTGTAGGGTTCGTGGGCTGCTTCCATTCTTTGACCGCAACAACTTTCTCCGGATCTACCGCTATCCCTTGATTGGATAAAACATGACCCAAAAATCGAACTTCTTTTTCCCAAAAGTGACACTTACTGAACTTAGCGTATAACTGCTGCTCCCTCAAAGTTTGCAACACGACTTTTAAGTGTTCTCTGTGTTCCTCCTTATTCTTAGAATACACCAGGATATCATCTATGAAGATAATCACAAACTTATCTAGATACAGTTGAAAAATTCTATTCATCAAGTCCATGAAATAGGCAGGAGCATTGGTCAAACCAAAAGGCATTACAGGAAATTCGTACAACCCATACCGGGTCCGAAAAGCAGTAAGCGGTATACTTTCCTCTGACACACCCATCTGATGGTAACCCATTCTGAGATCAAATTGAGAGAAAATGGCTGCCCCCTTCAGCTGATCAAACAAGTCATCAATTCTAGGTAGCGGATACTTGTTCTTGATAGTCACCTTGTTCAGCTCTCTGTAATCTATGCACATGCGGAGAGTGCCATCTTTCTTGGAGACAAAGATCGCAGGTGCTCCCCACGGAGAGTTACTTGAACGAATGAACTCTTCCTGAAGCATCTCTTCCAGCTGCTTTTTCATCTCCACCAGCTCCTTAGGCGCCATTCTGTATGCCGCCTTAGAAATCGGTGCAGTTCCTGGCATTAGGTCAATGCGAAATTCTACTACCCGTCAAGGTGGAGGTCCATGTATCTCTTGAAATACATCCTCAAACTCACGTACCACATTTACCTCACTAATATCCTGCTTAGGGATCTCTACCGAGCACAGAAAACTCATCATCACCGACTCTTCTCCATCGCTAGAGGTGTGGGTAAGCTGCGGCATACCGGGAATATCTATATTTACAGTCCTTCCAGCACAATCTAGAGTCACAAAGTGTTTCTGCAGCCAATCCATACCCAAAATAATTGTAAACCCCTCAAACCCTAAAGCAATTAGGTCCGTATACAAGACTTTTCCCGCAAAGTCAATCTCAAAATCTTTACACATCTCATAAAGAGTAACGACCCCTCCTAAAGGGGTCTCAACACGAATAGGTCTAGACAAGGAGGTAGTTACAATACGTTCTCTTTCTACAAACTGCCTAGATATGAAACAATGAGAGATACGAGTATCAAAAAATACTCTAATGGGTTCTTAAAAAAAATTAAAGATACCTTCTAGCCATCACCTTCAAGTTAAATACAAAAAAAATTCGTTCAAAAATATTTAGAATAAACTCAACCACCAACCTAAACCAGCTAACCCATGCTTCCACCATCCGAGGATCACCTAAACTCTCACAAGTCTAGGGTAACCTAGCGCTTTGATACCAAACTGTCACGCCCCAAAATTCAGACAATTAAATATTATATTAAGACTAACCCTAATCAATATTCCATTATCCAAATTCTAGGGGTGAAACAAAAAAACTAAACGCAAATCAAACCATCCACCATAAATTCATAACTAACCAATACCTCAACATCAAGGTAACAATAAATAGTCAAAACAACTTAAATAAAGTACGGTTAGAAACCATGCCAAATTATTCCAATACTAAAGTCATAAAAACAAATAATAAATACATAAACTATTATCAACCCTAAGCTCAAGAGAACAAAAGAAATCCAAATGACAAGTCCAACAACTTAAGTAATTCCACGTCACCACCGTAGCCTCAACTAATCCTGCAAAGGAAGCTCGGCTGTGCCCAAACAGAACGCACCCGAGTTGCCAAGAGACAAAACGGGTCAGTAAACAGGTATCCTAGTATGAGTACAAGAATTAACACCCACGTGTCCACCAAACACAAACCAAAATACATTTAATTCTTGTTACGAGACAAGACAAGTAGTTCAAACTGCACCGAGACAAATGGGTAGTTTCTTAAGATACAGTGGCATTTAGTTTCTTTCCCATACACAACGAAATATAAATTGATTATAAAATAGACAAAATAGAAATAAAAATATGGTGGGTCAGCCCTGTATGAAAAGTTAGTAAGACCCACCATCCTGCAAAATAAAGTTAGTATAATTTAAACATAAGCAATTTGCTAAAGAAGTATAAAAATGCACCGTTTCATACTTAAATAATTTGAATTGACCAAAACTCAAAGAACGAAAGTTGTACAGAATTAAATTTCCTAAAAACAACCTCTAAACTCTACATTGCTAAAATAAATCAAAACTACAATAATCAAAGATCATCCGATTATAAGTTCTAATCGATCTTTTTAATAACAACTTAAAACACAAAAGTTGTCTAGAATCACGTATACATGCCTCTGCTCCAATTTCATAATTTATTGAGGTCGTTTACTATTTTTCAGGATATACAAAACAACACAATTCACACTATACCAATAACCTCGTAATTAAATTCTTTGTACCTTAACTCCACCACTTCGGCCCTCCACTTCCGGCCTACACATATATCCCATGTGCCTCCCGTATACCTAACACCGCTCCGAAGCCAAACTTGCACGGGGATATCGTCCCGAGTTTGACTCACACTCCCCGGATGGTTAGCATATACGTATGCGCGTAAATCAAAGCACTTGTCTACTCATGAGAACGAGGCAACAATATATATTTACATAACATCTCACTCATGAGAATAACATAACAATGTCAAGCCTAAGGAATTCCAATAAATCTCATAATTCTCACATTTTTATACACTCTATCTCACCATCACTCAAATAAAACAACAATCCATGGAGCCATGGTGGAGTATAAGGAATTTATCTATGGGTTCCTAATTAATTTTAATTTCATATAACCATGAGTGTGATTACAACCATAAAATAAATCTATATAAAAACCCGAAACATGGCATATGCAACTAATCAAAATAATTAAAATCAATCAATCAACTAATAACCCTAAATCTTACATACACAACTAAACAAAATAATTAAAATCAATCAATTATCTAAAAACCCTAAACCTTACAAACACAACTGATCAAAATAATTAAAATCAATCTATCATATTTATATAAATACAAAATCAAACAAACATCAAATAAATAAAAACAATGAATTAAACATACATCAAAGGAAGTGGGTTTTGTACTCACAATATTTTATAGAAGATCAAAGAATATTTGGAAAACTAATAGAGCCACCAAAACAAAACCCTAATCTTTCCTTTTCTTCCCTCTCCTCTTTCTTCCTTGCCACCGTCCCTCTCTTTGATTTCTCTCTCTCGTTTTTGTTTTCTTTCTTCTCTTTTCTTTTGATCTCCTCAACCTAGTTGAATACTTCTATGTTACTATATATATAAGATTAAATATATATACATTAAATTTATTAATTACAACATTAAATTCATTAAATATCTCATTAATTCTCATGTAACCACCCAATTAATAATTACAACATTCAAGTCATTAAATATCACATTAAATTTCATGCAACCACCCAATTAATAAAGACAAAAATAAAATAAGATAACAATAACCATAATAATAATAAAATTATGACTTAAGAAAATTAGGGTCGCTACATTTTTCTAACTCAATTCTCCTTATTTTGGCTTGGAGTACTAGGTGAGCATTTACTCATTTTAGCATACTTTCCTAAGTGTTGATGTTGCCATGTTTCGCATGCTTACCATGAGGCTAAGTGCTTAAATGCTAAACTGTTTGTATGCCTGTGGATGAAGGCTTGTTGCTTGAATTGGAATAATTTGAGCAATGTTCATATGCAATCACTTTTTCAAGTGGTATATATTTCGAAACAATTTTCAAAACAAACATGACTCGAAGTGTTCCAATTCTTGCGATTTAGTCTATACTTGTGTGTGTATCACATAGTAAATGCTAGCTTAATAACTGGAACAAGATCATATGATGTACATAAGATTCATATCATGATTAGTAGAGGCCGATCTTTGATTGGGGGGGCGGGGGTGCTCAATTCATGACCTTTCCTTCTCGTACCTAAGTTCCCGAGCCAAGACAATCTTGGTGATGACGGACACGTGACTTTTGGCACGAGTCATGGGTTTCCTAAATTTCTCCAAAATAAAATATTTTGGTGGCGACTCTGTATCTGGCAAAGTAGTCCAACTTTGTCATTTTTTATTCAAAATCAATTTTTCAAACGATTTGTCGGATTTGGACTCTTTGGTGTTTATCAATTTCACATTGCACTTGTGAGATTAGATTCAGAACCGCAGGAGTCTGAACTATAGGGCTGTTTTTAAGCTTCCGAAAGGAGGCGCGAAAAAGTCGAGCTACAGTTTCTGGCGACTCTGCTGGGGATTTAGAGAACTTGACTTGAAATTCATGATATGAAATTTTATTTACACTTATATGTTTCTTTGCATTTCACTTGCATTGATGTGCTTAAGTCACTGTGTTTGCCATCTACTATTCCTGGACGGTTTGCCGGAGGCTTGCTTGAAAAGCTTGCCAAAAGGCTGACTGGTCGCTGGCTCTGCCTTGATGGGAACACAACCCTTGGATTAGGACTACCACTGTACCATTTGATCCTCCTTTCACTTCTCAGTATTAGGTGTGAGAGGTATATTAGGTAATCTTTCTTAGGTACCCTTTTTGACCATTTGGCCTAGTTGCATATCAAAAGCCATAGAGACTGTTCTAAACTAGGATAGGATGCTCACCCGAATACAGGATTGCATGAAACCGCTTTGTTTGAATTGTGAACCCTAGTTCCTGATGAAACTAGGACAGGGTAACCCTACCCCCTCATAGGGGTGTTTTTGTTCTCATTTAACTAGTATGTGCTTCATAGTGAGACTATACAAGAACGTATGTATCAGTTGCAAGTTGAGTATCAGTTTTGGGAGCAGAATTCAATGTTGAGTGCAGTCTTACAGCTTTGATTACATCTGTGTGTTGTTAACATTTGCGCTGAGGTACTGTGCATTTTTTGATTTTTGCTTTCTTTTTGCTTTATTTCTTTTTGCTAGGTAGTTTATCACAATAGCTTCAGACAGTTCGGATATCCCCCAAGCACTATGGAACCGTGTCAAAAGGCTTTACAGATCCGGAGATCTTGTTAGGGGACAACCTGTGTTTGATTCGCTCCCACCGGTTACTAGACGGAGAAGAGTTAGGCACCATTCACCAGTCTAACGATCACCTGCGTCTAGTTAGGCTTAGTCTTCTACATGTAGTTCAGTACGAGATCATTCGCCCATTCTGATGGCACAGTATCCCCCGATTAGCATGGAGGACTTGTGTGATAACCATGTTCCGTATTATGCTAATTGATCCTTATTATGAATATGATTATGTGTTTGATATGATTTTGTGTGCCATTTATGCGAATATATGTGGTTTTGAATTTCTATCTGTTCACCATAGGAATATATGTTCAACTTACTGTTTTAAACTGAAAATTGATTCGAATCAAAATAATTGGATTCAGAACGATTAATTAAGTGCCATTAATTAGCTATAATCAAATTTGAGTTAGTGGGACTATAAAAGGACCTTTATACACTCAATTCCTCTCTTTTATTTCATTTTGGCTGATTTTGGCTCTTTAGAAAGTGAGAGAATCGAATTAGAGAGAGAGTGTGTAGGAGATTGAAGGTTTGATCAAGAAGATTGAATAATTTGAAGACCAACTCAAGATTTGACCATAAATCGGGAAGATTGAGTTCCTAGGTGAGTAATCAACCCTTAATTCATAAGTTTGAGCTTGTGATTTTGTGAATTCAAGATTAAATGGTGAGTTAGATCATGAGTTGTGTTGATTTTGATAAGATATGTTCATGCGTGCATAGAATTGCTATCAATTGCCATGAGTTTGCATAATCTAACATGTAGCATGCCAATTATGCAAGATTGGGAGTTTGATCATACATGCAAGCATGGTTTTGTTGAGTTTCATGAGAATAGACACCATTTGCATCATTTGAAATGAAATTGAAGTCAAAAATTGGCATTAGGGCTGCTCACGGGTCGGTTTTGGCGGGTTGCGGGTCAAAACCGACCCGACCCGCACTTATGCGGTTGGGAAAAAATGGACCCGCAACCGCCCGCGATGCGGTTCGCGGTTTGTGCGGGCGGGTGCGGTTCGGTTTGCGGTTTAGATTTTTTTTTTTTTTTTTTTTTTTTTTTTTTTTTAAACTTACGCAAATTTGACATTTTTTGTTACTTTCTAAACACTTTTTTTTTTTTATAGAAGAGTTATAAATTAAATTACAAGATATACAATTCATGATCATAATAAATAGTCCACATGTTAGATAAGATGATATGGAACCATACTTGAGGATAGTGGATTAATCTTCCTCCTTAGCTTGCAAAAACAAATCCTTAAAAGTCAAACTAGTAACACTAATTTAAATATGCAAAAACAAACCCTTAAAAGTCAAACTAGTAACACTAATTTTAATAGTGGATTAATCTTCACTATTTAGTTTTTAATATGCAATAATGTGATAATAGAATGACAATTCAAAATATCATATTTAACTGTGTCTACTAGACTAATGGAATATAATGATTTTTTTTATATATATATAAATAAAAGTCAAACTAGTAACACTAATTTAAATATCATTAGATTATGATAATGTATATAAGTACCCATATAATAAATTTTACTTTCATCCAAAATGTAAAAATAAAAATAATAACTAGTTATCTCCATCTATCCAAAATGCAAAAAATAATAATAATAACTAGTAATTTTTTCTTTAAATTTAAAAAAAAAAAAAAAAAAAAAAAAAAAAAAAAAAAACTGCGGGTTGCGGGCGGGTCGGGTTCGACCCGAACCCGAACTTTTGTGAATTTCTTGACCCGCACCCGCCCGCCTACCTACATCGAAACCGCCCAAAGCACTGCGGGTAGGGTAGGGTCGGGCGGTTTGTGCGGGCGGGTGGGTTGGTTGCCCAGCCCTAATTGGCATGCATGTTTGAATATTGGAGATATGGAGATTATATGAAATTTGAATGCATGAACTTTGATTTGTACAAAACAAGTGTTGAATGATTTGAGAATGTGACCATGATCTTGAGCAATTGACCTCATCATACTTGTATATCCATGATATATGATGGTGCCGTTTGGTAACACTTACGTTTTCTGTTTTTTGTTTATATTTACAAAAATTTAAAAAACTCAAATAAAAACTTGTTTGGTAAAAATTTTGATTTATAAATCAGTGGTCTCAGTTTATGAATTTGGTCAAAAAATGAAAACACAAAGAATGTGTTTTCGTTTTGAATTTTGAGTTTTTTTTTTTTTTTTACCACCCAACACTAGCCACCATCCGCCACCATTTTCCACTACCGTCTTCCGCTACTACCACCCACCCTCCACCACAAACCACCCACCTGCCACCACCACTCACTACTCGCCACCACCACCCACCAGCCACCACCCACCCACCTGCCACTCACTCACCACCACCACCCATCCTTCGCTGCCACCACCATCACCACTACAACCACTACCCACCACCCACCACCCACCTGCCATCCACCCGTCACCACCCACCACCCACTACCCGCTACTACCATCCACCGCCTGCCACCACCACCACAACCGCCACCCACCTGCCATCACCACCCGCCATCCACCACCACCACCTACTCGTTACCACCTACCACCCGCCACCGTCACCCACCCATCCACCACCACCACCACCACCACCCGCCACCTACCCGCCGCCACTCGCTATCCGCCACCCGTCTACTACCACCAACCACCACCCACCACCACCACCACCACCACCACCACCCATTCACTACCACCTACCACCACCCACCGTCACCCACCCACCCACCACCACCACCACCACCACCACCACCACCCGCCATCCGCCACCCACCTGGCACCACCACCCACCACCTGCCACCACCACCACTACCCACTCACTACCACCCACCACCCGCCACCGTCACCCATCCACCCACCATTACCACCTACCACCCACTCGCCACCACCCACCACCACCCGCCATTCGCCACCCACCTGTCACCACCAACCACTCGCCACCACTCGCCATTCGCCACCCATCTGCCACCACCACCCACCACAGCCACTACCACCACCACCCACTCGCTACCACCTACCACTCGCCACAGCCACCATCACTCACCCACCCGCCATTGTCACCCGCCACCACCCGCCATCCGCCACCCACCTGCTACTACCACCCGCCACCACCACCACCACCCGCCACCGTCACCCACCCACCTACCATCACCACCCATCACCTACCTGCCACCACCACCCACTCGCCATCCGCCACCCGCCACCCACCTGCCACCACCACCACTACCCATTCGCTACCACCTGCCACTGTCACCCACCCACCCACCGTCACCACCCGCCACCACCCACCACTACCCGCCATGCGCCACCCACCTACCACCACCACCCACCACCCGTCACAACCACCACCACTATCACCACCCACTCGCTACCACCCACCACTCGCCACCGTCACCCACCCACCCACCATCACCACCTGCCACCCACCCGCCACCACCACTCACCACCCGCCATTCGCCACCCACCCACCACCACAACCGCCACCGTCACCCACCCACCACCTACCCGTCACCACCACTCACCCACCACCACACGCCACCCACCTACCACCACAACCCACCACCCGCTACCGCCACCACCCACTCGCTACCACCCGCTACCCACCACCCACCATCACCACTTTCCACCACCATTTTCCGCCGACACTCGTCGCCATTTTCTATTTCTCACTCTTTTTTATATTTTTTAAAACATTTTGTCAATTACCAAATGCATTTGTAGTTTATATTTTTCTAAAAATAAACAAAAAATAAACAAAAACCAGTTTATAAAATTTTTGTAAATATAAACTGAAAACATAAACGTTACCAAACAGACCCGATGTGTTTGCATGTTTGGGAACCAAAATTATGGGTTTTGAACCTTGGGATGTCGAATTTGAGCTCAAGAACAAGTTCTAGAAAACCCAGAATTCATGATGTCCGCTCGAGCAGGGAAACTGTCGCTCGAGCGTAAAATGCGAGCTCCCAGTATTTTTGCAGACATTGATGTCCGCTCGAGCGGGTAAGTTCATGCTCAAGTGGGGAGCTATGTAGAATGACCTTTCAGCTTGAGCGCCTGACTTCACGCTCGAGCGTAAAAATGATGTAACCAGTACTTTTGCAGACCTAATGGGTCCGCTCGAGCGGGGACCCCTGTTTCTGAAATTTTGTAAATGCATTCTGTGTTTCGTTTTCCGTTCTCTTTCACTTCTAAGCACTCTTACACATGCATTGAGCATTGTAAAAGAGTTAAAAGGATAAGAATGAAGCCTAAAGAGGAATATGTGAATTAAGAACGAATTGAATTGTTTGTGACCCATTGTGTTCATGGAATGTGTAGAGTCGGGCTCCAGGGCAAAGCATCCAGCCGATCACTGTGAGTAATGTCTTAATAAAGATATATGAAATATGCTATTTGTCCAATTGCTCGCCTTTCTATAAGTCTGTTAATTTAAATTGTGGACAAATGTTTGCTATGCCAAAAGAATAAAAGTATGAACGGGCCAAAGGCCAATTTGACAAGAATAAAAGCATGAATAGGCCAAAGGCTAGTTTGACATGAATGTATGAATGGGCCAAAGGCCAGTTTGACATGAAAGTATGAATGGGCCAAAGGCCAGTCTGATATGAATGAATGAATGAATAGGCCAAAGGCCAGTTTGACATGAAAGTATGAATGGGCCAAAGGCCAGTGTGACATGAAAGTATGAATGGGCCAAAGGCCAATTTGACATGAAAGTATGAATGGGCCAAAGGCCAGTTTGACATGAATGAAAGATAAATGGGCCAAAGGCCAGTTTGACATGAATGGATTGGGCCCGAGGCCGTCTGATGTGTTTGGAACCGCAATTACTTGACCTACATATGTATATATGTACGTATTAGATAGAAATATGAATCGGGCCAAAGGCCGTCGGATGTATATTGTTCCAATGTATTTTCTTTATTTGATATTATTCACTGGGCTTTCTCTTACGCTCATTCATGTGTTTGTAGGTGAGCCAAGAGAGGTCCAAACCCAGCCTCAGTGAAGTTTGTGTGGGACAACCGAGGTTGTGAAGAGTTAGCCCTTACATCTCACGTACGAGACTCGTCTTCGCCCTTTTGCTATCTTGTTTTATTTTGTCAAGTTGGCGAGGATTTTGGTTTATGATTGTATATAGTTTTGATCGGCTGACCTAGACTTGAATGATCCTGTATGTACAGAGCTTTGTGTTAGTACATATTTCAATGTCAGTTATTAACATGTATGTGCATGGTTTGTTATGATGTGCCATGTAAGCACAGCTCTATGGACAAAGTTTTAAATTTGCTTCCGTTTGGCCCTTTTACTCTGATAAGTTATGTCTTGTTTGGTTTGAGGCCATAGGTAATCCCTTGATTACTGGCCGGTTATGTCCTTAACCCATATGAGCGGGTTCGGGTCATGACAACTTGATTCACCACCTTCAGCAAATAGTTGAAACCATGAAGCAGGACGCTGCTCGTCAAACTGAGGTCACGACACGTCGGGCAGAGGTCTTAAATAGGCTACAACAACAAAAAAAAGCCACAACCGACAGCAACTTTTGCATCACATGCACCTTTTACAGGTATCCCAGCACCCGTAGCCACAGTCCATACTACTAATGCCCAGGCTGAGAATCAGGGCAACCTAGCAGAGCCGATCCCACCACAAGCCTCTAAAGCACTTGTGTATCAAACCGAGGCTCCATTTGAGTTTGAAGTTGACCTGACTGTGCTTAAGGTCAACAAGCTCGAGAAGCTCTTCAAGAGAGCGCAGGGTGTGAACTCTATCCTCAACATAGAAGATAGGTATACTGACTCTGCAGTGACATTGCCAGACCAGTTCAAAATGCCACATATCAATTGATTCGATGGCTTTGGAGACCCTATGGTTCATCTACGGCTGTTTTTAGACATTCTACGGTTGATGGACCTTACCAGATTGCAGAACCTTTCGCTTTTTGGCCGAACCCTATCTGGTATAGCCGCCATATGGTATGCAAAGCTGGAAGATTCTGTGAAGCAGAGTTGGGAGGAAATGGCTTAGGCCTTTATTGAACAGTACTCTTATAATACCCAAATCGAGCTCACAACTCGTGACCTCGAGGCAACACGCCAGGAGCCAATAGAGGGCTTCTCAGAATTGATGACAAGGTGGAGGGCCAAAGCTTCAATGATGACCACACGACCTTCTGAGAAAGATCAGATAAGAATGTTAGTTCGCAATCTGCATGGAAAACTGTTACAGAAAATGATCATCCTACCCTTGTTCATGTTCATCGAGCTCCATGAGATTGGAGTCCAAATTGAAGACGCCATGAAACAAGGCTTGATAACTGATGAGAAAGAGCAGGCCAAGAGGCCTTTTGTGCGCAGTTCCAATGCAACCACCAGTGGTAGCACAACTGCGCGGTCGTCTGATGTAAGTGTTGTCACCACCACAACCAAGACCGCCAATCCCTTTGCCAGTACAACTCCACAAACTTCAAACAACCCGACCCAATCCCAGAAGACCTTTACCCCACTACCTGATCCTCTTCTACCAAAACACAACCTAGCCAAGTACTATGCATTTCATCAGTAGCACGGTCACGACATCGACTAATGCTTTAGGTTGCGTTATGAGATTCAAGACCTCATCGACAACAAGGTGACTGTACCACCCCTAAAGCCAAATGTAACTACCAACCCTCTCCTGGCCCATAATCAAGTTCCTTCACCTTACAGTCTAAACCTAATCCATACACTGGCCATCTCCTACAACCCCAGCACACATATTACCCCTTCCCACCTACCTAGGCCGACGGTGTTCATTCCTGAAAGCATAGATTTGTACAAATTTGTGCACGATGGACATGTCCACGCTTCAACCTGAGCCCGTGGTGGTAACAGTGACAGAAGAAGGGAGGCTAGTTTTGGAGGAAAGTGTCAGTCCATTGCCAGAGAGCTCTGAGGACTTACCACATGGGGTGTATGACCTGTGCTGCTACATTGTGCCTGTTGATCAAGCCAAGCCAGAAGTGGTATTGCCAACAGCAGTAAAGGTCAATGTGGTTAGAGAGGATGGCCCGAGCCAAGGTTTGGATGATCTGGCGGAGCTAGAGAAGGACTTAGACAACTTGCAGTTCTTTGACGAACAAGATCAATGACATGTGCAAATTGACTAGTTCGATTTGAATGGATCGACGGACAACTCTGGGTGGTTGAGTGATGAACCTGACAGAGAGGAAGAAATTGAAACAAAACCGGAAGAAAAGGGAGTAAGAATTGCTGTAGTGGCCGAAATGGCCAATGAAAAGCGAAAACTGCCGAACAGCACCGGTGTTGAGAATTTAGCTCAAGAATTGGGCACTGTAAGTACTGCGGACATAGAACAGGAAGCTGCATTGAAGCAGTTTGAACAAGAGATGGTTGAAGACAACCAGAAAGCTGGAAAAGCCCAACACCTTGCAAGGGATACTTGTGATATGAGAATGATTAGAATGGAGCCGAAGAATTGTTTGTCGGTTGCCAGAGGTGTATGGTGGGAGGATGACGATCTACATCTGGCCCACACCGATGAATACTAGGATGAGTCTTTGCCAGACAATACGTGGTACGTTGAAGAGATAGACCACATGACAAGAAGTGGGCGGTATTTCAAACCCCCACATTTAGACCAAGCTGAGGCCTCGGGGAAAGATAGGGAGGCTGAAAAGCAGAAAGAGAAGCAATTGGAAGAAGAGGCAGTGCTGAAGTAGTTGAAGAAAATTTAAGCCAACATTTCAATCTGGGGGCTACTAATGGCCTCCTAGGTGCATCGACAGGCTATGCTATCAGCAATGGACAAAGCCAAACTGTCCATTAACACTACTCCTAAACAGCTTGTGGGATTGGTCTTCCCAGGTGGCGTCGCGCTAACTTTAACCTTCTCGGACAAAGAAATGCTGCCAGAAGGCTCAGCACACAACAAACCCCTATATATTTCTATTGAGTGCAGAGAAAAATGGGTGCCAGTGGTGTTGGTCGACACCGGGTCAGCTATCAATGTATGTCCTTCCTGCACAGCTTATGCTATCAGCCTGAAACCAGTAGACTTCGTGCCCACAGCCCAAGTGATTTGGGCATATGACAACACAAGCAGGGAGGTTATGGGCACTATACAAATCAGAGTTCAAGTGGGCCCAGCTCAACAAGATGTCAAGTTCTATGTCCTGGATGTGCTGGCCACTTTTAACTTACTGCTAGGCAGGCCCTGGTTGCACCTTGTGAAAGCAGTCTCCTTTACCCTCCACCAAATGTTGAAATACCGTCGCGAGAAGGGAGTGGTGATTATGTTCGGGAATTTGTCCATACATCCTCTGCCATAGGTAATTACACTGGTGCTGGAGATCGTTCATGGCGCGGAGGATGTTTTCCTCTCAGGGTTTACTCTAGCTGTGGCCCGGACAATACAAACCATCTTGGTAGTAGATGAGGGCATGTATGTCAGCGCTCAATCTATTTATTTCATGAACAAACTACAACATATGCCAGGAATGGGGGTTGGAAGAAGTGGCCGGAAAGGCGTCACAACATTGGCTGATGTGCCGCATAATCCACATGCCTTGGTCTTGGCAGTGTGCCCACCAAAGAGGATTGGGTCAAGAAAAGAGAAAAGATGGCAGGCAGAGCTAGAGCCAAGAAGGTCGGGAAACACTATGAGCTCGTTCACAGGTCGATCCGGGGAACACTGAATGGCCACTTTGTTTAGAAGGGAGAAGATTTTCCCTTTTGTGGCTTTCCCGAGCCTTAGATGAATTCTGAGAAACAGTGTGTTCCGGGCTTCAAAATCTTCTTTGACTTGCAACTGCAAGACAGTGACACCGAGGAAAAGGTTGATCCAAGTGCTGAAGTTGAACAAAGCATAGAAAGTGACTTGGACAACAGCGAGCTTGAAGTAGGGACAGCACTGGCGTGTCTCCTTTTAGATCTTCCGGCCGACTCATAGAGCTTGGGGGATAACCTTACCATCTCTATGATCGAGGAACAACCGGGTATGAACTCGTCAAGCAGCATTTTGGATGCATCTGAAGCACCATCTCTTGTCTGGCAGCTGGAGGAGGGCTACCTGTCTAGTTCTAAGTCGTGTAGTGAACCAGAATCTGATTCCACAGAGTCTATGAAGTCGAATCAGATTCCGGTTCTTCTGAGTCTAAGTTAGGTATTCCTGGGGGTGAACCTGGATGCCAAGGTCTTGTCCAAGTCCTTATTTCCTTTTGCTTTTGAGTCGGTTGTAACCGAAGAGTTAGATGAGCTAGACTTTATGAATGAGAACGTTGTCGATTCTGAGTATTTCTCTGTGCCACTTGTTTATTGCATTGGCCAAGATTTTCAGAATTTTAATGAAAACAAAGAGGAAGAAATTCCTCTGGTTTTGAAAAACTTGATTAATCGAGAGAATGAGAGATTTGCAAAACCCCTTGCTGATGAAATCATTGCTATTAATGTGGGTACTGAGAAGGATCCACGTCTGGTCTAGATCAGGTCCACGTTGTCTTTGGAAGAGCGTGAGCGCTTAGTCACTTTATTAAAAGATTTCAAAGATGTTTTTGCGTAGTCCTATGAAGACATACCTAGAATCGATCCTGAGATTGTATAGCATCAGATCCCTCTTGACCCCAAGGCTCGGCCTGTCAAGCAGAAGTTACGAAGAATCCGTCTGGATTGGGCATTGAAAATCAAGGAGGAGCTCACCAAGCAGATCGAAGCAGGTTTCTTGTTAGTATCTGAATATCTGACTTGGTTGGCCAACATCATCCCAGTGCCAAAAAAGGACGAAAGAATCCGGGTGTGTGTGGACTTTAGAGATTTGAACAAAGCCAGTCCGAATGACGACTTTCATCTAGCGCACATCGATGAATTATTGGACTTCACCGCGGGCCATGCATTGCTCTCCTTCATGGATGGATTTTACAGGTATAACCAGATTCTGTTGGCACCCGAAGACAAAGAGAAAACCACATTGACTACGTCGTGGGGTACCTACTACTATCGGGTGATGTCGTTTGGGCTAAAGAATGCCGAGGCTACCTATCAATAGGCTGCAACCACTATTCTGCATGACATGATCCATAAAGAGGTCGAGGTGTACATGGACGACATGATTGTAAAGTCTAAAGAAAGAGAGGGCCACTATACCACCTTGAAGAAATTCTTTTAACAGATTAGAGAATATAGACTGAGGTTGAATTCGAAGAAATGTACTTTCAGTGCAATAGTAGGAAAAATGCTAGGTTTCTTGATCACACAGAGGGGCAACGAAGTAGATCCTTCCAAAATCAAGGCCATCCTAGAAATGCCACCACCAAGGACTGAAAAGGAGATGTGAGGCTTTCTGGGTAAAGTGTAATTCATAAGATGGTTTATTTCCAAATTAACCTTGACTTGTGAACCACTATTTGGTCTCCTGAAGAAAGGAAAGAAATTTCAATGGGATGATCGATGTCAATTCACTTTTGAACAAATTAAGTAGTATTTTCAGAATCTGCCTGTGTTATCGCCGCTAGAGCCGTGGAAGCCTTTGATTCTATATCTGTCAGTAACAGACACAACAATGGGATACATGCTCGCTCAGGAATCTGAGGATAGGGTAAAGAAAGCCATCTATTACCAGAGCAAGAAAATGCTGGAGTACGAGACCCGTTACACACCGCTGGAGAAAGCTTGCCTAGCCTTGGTATGGGCTATTAGAAAGTTGAGGCACTACTTGTTAGCTCACTCTGTAATTTTGGTTTCGAGATTAGATCCCATTAAATATCTCTTTCAGAAGCCAGCGCTTACGGGTAGGCTAGCTCGTTGGTTGCTTCTCCTCTCTGAATTTGATCTCAAGTATGTTACTCGCAAGTCGGTCAGGGGGAGAGCTGTAGCGGAGTTCTTGGAAGATCACCCAGTAGAGAGGGATGAATTGGTGAAATACCTATTCCCAGATAAAACCATTCTGCAAGTTGAGGAAGAGACTTGGACAACGTACTTTGACAGAGCGTCCAATCAATATGGTTATAGGATAGGTGTGTTGCTAATAACACCCGTTGACTCCCATGAACCTTTAACCTTTAAACTCCGGTTCAAGGTGTCCAATAACGAAGCAGAGTATGAGGCATGTATCGCTGGTCTAGAAGCCGCCCTGGAACTAGGGGTAAAAAGATTAGATGTTATCGGGGACTCGAACCTAGTTATTTTTCAAGCAAATGGAGACTGGAAAGTTAAAGAAGAAAATATGAAGATTTATCACCAAACCCTGGACATTCTGATTCCTAGGTTTGAGAAATTGACTTTCACACATCTACTGAAAGAGAACAACAGGTTTGCTGACGCCTTATCAACTCTATCTTCTATGATAGACTTCCTACTAGAAGTTCGGATGTGTTCGATTATCATTAAGTAGAGATACACGCTGGCATATGAGACTATCGCCGCAATATATGAAGTGCAAGACAAGAACCCTTGGTACTACGATATCTGGAACTTCTTGGAAAATGAAGTTTATCCACCAGGGGCAAATGCCAAGGACAAAAGAGGCATACGGTGAATAGCCGTTCAATTTATCATCTGCGAAGGTAAACTATACAAGAGAGGTCATCTGGGAATGCACAAGTTGTGTATTGAAGAAGAGGAATCAAAGCACCTGATGGAGGCCATCCACGAGGGAGAATGCGGAGCGCACATGAACGGAGTAATGTTAGCCCGGAAGATTTTCAGGCAAGGTTACTACTAGTCCACCATGGAGGAGGATTATATTGGTTTTGTTCAGCGATGCCACAAATGCCAAATTCATGCTAATTGCATGAACATCTTACTGTCAAAACTATACAACATGACTTCACCATGGCCTTTCTCAGTCTGAGGAATTGACGTCATCGGCTTGGTGACACCAAAAGGGTCGAATGGGCATGAATACATTCTGGTGGCAATTAATTACTTCACAAAATGGGTGGAAGCTTAGTCCTACGCAATGTTGAAAGCAGTGCATGCGGCTAAGTTCATCCGGAATAACATCATTTGCCGGTATTAAGTCCCAAATAAGATCATTTCAAATAATGGCTCCCACTTTATGAAGGAGGTGATAGACTTGTTGGAGAAATACAATGTGGCTTTCCATAAGTCATCTACATACCGGCCGCAAACCAACAGAGCTGTTGAGGCCGCCAACAAGAACATCAAGCATATTTTGCAAAAGATGGTTGAGACCTACAGGGATTGGCCAGATAAATTGCCATTCACACTCTGGGGTTACAAAACTTTAATTCGGACGTCTACAGGGGCAACTCCTTACTCTTTCGTCTATGGTATGAAGGCTATTCTGCCAATTGAAATAAAAGTCCCATTGCTGCGAGTTATGGCTAAGTGTCAAATAGCCGAGGCGGACTGGCAGCAGCGCAGGTTTGAGGAGTTGATGCTGTTCGATGAGAGAAGGCTCAAAGCATTGTACCATGTTCAGGGCTATCAACGCAGGATTGCTAGGGCTTTTAACAAGAAGGTTAAGTCCTAGAATCTCAAAGAGGGAGATATGGTGCTGAAAGACAACCGAGCTCCTATCCATGACCCTAGGGGTAAGTTCAGACCCAATTGGACTAGTCCTTGCATCATCAAAACTATTTGGTAGGGTGGAACTGTTATTCTCATGGACCTGGATGGCCTAGAATTTTCCCAACCGATCAACATGGACAAGTTGAAGAAATACTATACCTAAGAGGCTCGCTAGGCCGAAAACCTGGAAGGGTGACCTAGGCAAAAGTTAGAGCATGAAAAATTAGAAATAAAGAAAAACTGAGCTCATAAGGTTGAAAACCCTAAATGGCGGCATTAGCAAAAGTTAGAGCGCAAAAGGAGAGAGTTAATACTCGAGTGAACCTGAACCGAACTACGTAAGGCCTGATTCCCATCTTTGGGATACGTAGGCAAATTCATCCTGAAGTTTGGCCGTAAGTACCTCTAACTTAACTGTCCTATCCATGTGTCTGATCAGGTCATCTTTGTCTGTCCTTTATCTGAGGGTTCGATTGTGATCTTTACTCTACGAGAAGAGCTGGTTACAGTGCAGAGCAGTGTTATTCAGTCAAGGGGCAAGATGTGATCTTATGGATTCGGGGTTAGGATTGATTCCATGCGTGTCAAGTGGTGATCCTTTTCGAAAATGGTTTTGGAAAGTTTTGATAAAAGTTAATTTTGTTCAAATCTTATGGATAACCCAGTCCCGTATTATGCTAATTGGTCCTTATTTTGAATATGATTATGTGTTTGATGTGATTTTAAGTGCCATCTATATGAATATATGTGGTTTTGAATTTCTATCTGTTCACCATAGGAAAATCTACTTGATTATCTGCTTTAGAATTTAAATTGAAGGCCTTATCGGCAACAGAACCCGGAATTGACTACGCCATTGTGATTAGCGTAATTTTTAGAGCCTACGGTAAAATTTAATTGAAAATTGATTTGGATCAGATTAAATAGATTAAATTGATAAAATAGTGCTCAATTAATTAGTATTAAAACAATGTGATTAGAGGAGCTTATATAAAGGGCCAATTTACACTCTCATTTTGTTGTCTGGAGCTCAACATCTGAAAATTATACTCTAGAGAGAGAGAGAGAGAGAGAGAGAGAGGGAGGGGCCGGATTTAGAGAGAGAGAGAGCTCAAGATAGAGATTTGACTAAGGAACTTGGTGATCTTGAAGCTACACTCAAGAATTTACCATAATTTGGAAGATTTGAGCCTCTAGGTGAGTAAATTCATGGATTTTAGTTTGTAACTTTGTGAATTCAAAGTTGAATGATGATCAAGAACATAACTTGAATTGAATTTGTTGAATTTGGAGCTTGTATGTACATGCATGTGTATAATTACCATGAAATTGCATAATCTAACATGTAGCATGTTAATTATGAGAAGTTAAGCATTTAATCATACATGCAAGCATGGTTTTGTTGAGTTTCATGACTATAGACACCATTAGTGTCATTTAAAATGGAATTAGAGTCAGAAATAAGCATGCATGTATAATTCAAGGAGTTTATGGAGTTGAGTATATGTATAATGAAATTGAATTTTTAAGCTATGTGTTTTGTTGTGATGAATTAAGGTTTGGATTATGATGTTGAGCAATTGGCTTCATATTGCTTGTATACTCATGATGTACAATGTGTTTCCATGTTTTTGAGCCAAAATCATGTGTTTAAAGCCTTTGAATATCGAATTTAAGCCTCAAGAACAGTTCTGGAAAACCCAGAATTTGGCATGTTCGCTCAAGCGGGGAAAGCTCCGCTCGACCGTGAAATGCGAGCTCCCAGAACTTTTTGCAGACATTGATGTCCGCTCGAGCGGGGAAGTTCACGCTCGAGCGGGGAGCTATGTAGAATGACTTTCAACTCAAGCGTCCGAAGTCACGCTCAAGCGTAAAAATGAGGCAACCAGTACTTTTGCAGACCAAAAGGGGTCCGCTCGAGCGGGGAAACCTGCGCTCCAGTGGGGAACCCCTGTTTCTAAAATTTTGTAAAGTTGAATTGAGTTTTATTTTCCGTTCTCTTTTACTTCTAAGTACCCTTAGGCATGCATTGAACATAATGAAAGAATTAAAAGATAAGAATGAAGCCTAAGAGGAATATATGAATTAAGAACGGAATGAATCGTTTGTGACCCATTATGTTCATGAAATGTATAGGGTCAAGCACGAGGGCAAATCCACCGGCAGATCACTGTGAGTAATATCTTAGTAAAGATATCTGAAGTGTGTTATTTGTCCAATTGCTTACTTTCATATAAGTCTTGTAAGTTTGTTACATTAAATTGGGGATAAATATTTGTTATGTCATACGATTGGGCCGAAGGCCGATTGACATGAACGATTAGGCCGAGGCCGATTGACATGAACGATTGGGCCGAAGGCCGATTGATATGAACGATTGGGCCGAAGGCCGATTGACATGAACGATTGGGCTAAAGGCCGATTGACATGAATGATTGGGCTAAAGGCCGATTGACATGAATTGATAGGCCGAAGGCCGTCGGGTATGAGTTAATTGGGCCCGAGGCGTTTGATACGTCTAGAACTTCAGTCGATTGATACATTAAATAGAAACATGAATTGGGCCCAAGGCCGTCTGATGTAACTGTTTCAAAGATTGTTCATGTATCTTCCTTATTTGATATTATTCACTAGGCTTTCGCTCACGCTCATTCGTGTGTCTGTAGGTGAGCCAAGGGAGGTCTGAACCCAGCCTCAGGGAAGTTTGTGTGAGACAGTCAAGGTTTTGAAGAGTCAGCCCATATGTCTCACACACGAGACTTGTTTTTGCCCTTTTGCTATTTTGTTATATTTTTGTCATGTTGGCGGGAACTTTGGATTACGGTTGTATATAGTTTTTGATCGGCTGACCATGACTTGGATGATCCTGTTGTGTAAAGCTCATATGTTAACTTCCCTTGATGTGAGTTGTTAATGTGCTTTTGTGAAATGTTATAACATGCCATGTAAGCACAGCTCTATGGACAAAAGTTTGAAATTGTTTCCGTTTGGCCCTCTTAACTCTGTTAAAATATATCTGATTTGGTTTGAGGCCGTAGGTAATCTCGTGATTACTGGCCGGTTATGTCCTTAACCCGTGGGAGCAGGTTCGGGTCATGACAAAATGGCATCAGAGCACGAGTTAATAACTCACACACTTGTCTAAATGAGCAATAAGCGTCTAAGAAAGATCTTGGATGTATTCATGTGATAGGTATGTGTCACGACCCAAACCCGGCCCTATGGGTTTAGTACCGTAGCCGGCCAGTAATTCGAGATTATCGAAGGCCTGCTTAACAGTAAGACAGTAAAACAGAGTACAGGGCCTGGCGGAAGCCAATACAGTAAATAACTAGTTTCCATTGAGCTGTGACAGTCTGCATGCCAAAAGATTTTTCATGCATTCATACATTTCAGAACAGTACAGTCTATACAACCATTTACAAGCATTCAGTATAGGGACCTAATCCCTTGATAACAGTACAGTAAAGTAAGTAACAGTCTATACAGTGATCCACAACAGTACGGAGACAGACGGGGGGAAAACAAAACTCTCCAAGCCATGGCATGGCAAAACGGAACCTCGCAGTGAGGCACATGGGCTGGCTTGACAAAACTGGAGTAACCCTGACGCTCCTAGCTGCGGTCTGGTGCCTGTACACCTACATATATATATAAGCAGTGAGCTAAAGCCCAGTGAATAATATAATGCGTAAAGAGGTTTGGAATGAATGTCCTTACAGTAATGAAAACAGTTCAATTCAATCAGTAGCTCAGTTGTTCAGTACAGTAAGCAGTCATATGTGGTACATCCATAGCATAACAGTAACAGTAGGTCTGAAAGACCGAACAGTAATGATGGCCATCAATCAGTAAACAGTAGTGGTTCCACGAGGGAACCGACAGAGATCTCTGTAACAGTACAGTAACAGTAAACAGTAAGCTGCTAAGGATGCCACAATACCGTTCAGAATATAGGACATACATTCATTCAGTAAACAATTCAGTTTAGTAAACAGTTCAGTTCAGTGTTTCAGAAGATAATCATTTGAACATATCTTTACACAAAAGTTACTCACAGAGTTTGGGCTACAGTATGCTAGAGCGTGCCTCCCCAGTCGCCAACCCTACACAGTTAACAGATCGAACACACTAAGCTACACAGTTGGGATAGATATGACGTAACCCCTAATTTGCCTCGGTGTGTTCTACATCTAAGTCCTCATTAAGATGCCTTAAACTAGGCCTAAGAATGCCTAGGATGAAATGAGGTTGCAAAGATGTACCTAGAAAGCAGTTCCAGAATTTTCAGAAAAACAGGACTCCGCTCGAGCGGACATGCAACAAAGGTACCCGCTCGAGCGTCAACTTCCCCGCTCGAGCGTACTGTAAAAGTATTGGATAGGTGAAAATCTTCCGCTCGATTGGACGCTCGACGTCCGCTCGAGCGTAAGACACATACCTCCGCTCGAGCGTCCAATACTCCGCTCGAGCGGACTGTAAAACAGTGCAAGATGCTGGGAGCTCGATTTTCCCGCTCGAGCGCTACTTCCCTCCGCTCGAGCGGAAGTGCAAAATCTGGGAATTCTAGATTGCACCACCAAGCTCAAAACCAAGTTCAAAAGCAATATTTTCGATCCTCTTGGGCCATTTTCTGGGAAAAACTCTTGCAAACTCAATGTATAACAAGTTTCAAAGCTCAATTTAAGAAATCAAAGCCCCAAGGGTGTTTAATCAAACTCATTTTCAAACCATTTTACATGAACATGTAAGAACAACACTCAAGCATGACATGCAAGTTCTTTAAACAATTTCCAAGCTTCAAATCGTGCTCAAATGAGCTCAACACTTTGAAAACATGATGAAAACATGAACTACAACAATGTCATGAACATGCATGTGCCAATTTCCATGTAATCAACCTCAAAATGCAACAATATGGCCAATGCATGTAACAATTAAGGTCTAATTCAACACATTTGGGCTTAAACCAAGACTTAGCTCTACAACTATCATGGACCGTGCAAGATGGAGCTTTAAGACAACAATAAAGAGATGAATTTCTTACCTAGGTCTTGAATTACTAGGTTTGGAAGCACAATTTAACAATCAACCTTCAAGTCTTCAAACAATTCCACAACAATGCAAGATGAGCTCAAGTCTCTCTAAACTCTCTCTCACTCTATAATTCGGTGGCCTTAAGAAGCAAAGTTGAAGAAGTGGTGTCTCTAAGTGTAAGATAGGATTAGAGTATTGGCATAGTGGGCCACTATGTGTGGCAAATTAGTAAATAAGTGTAACAATGTAGTTTAACTCACTTTAATCTAATTTAATCACACCTAATCAATTTTCAGATAATTATAGCATAAAATCACATAAATTATGGTGATTATAAAACACTAGTCAGTTTCTAATTCGGCCGCCGATAAGGCCTTCAATTAGCGGTTTAAACACATAAACTCAAACAGATATATGATCAATCAAACAGGTAGAAATGCAATACAATGAATAAGCTTAATCAATTCAGTTTTCAATTTCAGTCAGTCAGTTCAGTATTTGATTCAGTTCACTTATCAGTCATAATCAGTTCAGTTTATCGGTAATCAGTACTTATTCGGTAAACAGTGACGAGGGTTGTTACAGTACGGATCTGAAGGCATCGAGAATACGCTTAAATGTTTTAATGTGAACGATTATGTGTTATAGGTTGTGATTTGCTTGCATTATAAATTATTTGAATATGTATGCTTTTTAGTATATGTATACCTGCGAATATTTTGTATAAAGTATAATGCAAGTCTAATCAGATGGTGAGAACAAAAGGTGATGAAATAGAGGAGTCCTCTACTGCCAGAATCGATAGGATTGAGAGATTGATCCAGGAAATGGCAGAAACATTGAGGCAACAACAACAGTGGCAGCAACCACACCCTCCACCTCCTCCTCCGGCACCACCCGTGCCAGACTTACAGAATGATGACCGAATAATAGCTCTGACCAAAAAGTTTAAGAAAATGAAACCGCCACAGTTTCATGGGGGATTAGATCTGTTAAAGGCCGAAGCATGGGTTCTCGGCATTTAAAACCTATTTGAGTTGTTTCCTTGTACGGAGACACAAAAAGTACTTCTAGCCACCTTTATGCTAGAAGATGAGGTAAGAAGATGGTGGATGTTAATGCGTGAGAATCATAAAGATGTTAACTGGGCGAAATTCCTTGAAGTCTTCTGCGATAAGTACTTCCCTCAGTGTGTCTGTGACAGGAAGGAATCGGAGTTCATGGAACTAAAACAAGACAACATGACAGTAGCTAAATATGAGGCCAGATTCACTGAATTGGCCAGGTTTGCACTACATGTGATCGATACTGACTATAAGAAAGCGAGCATTTTGAAGGTGGGCTATGAAGCGATGTTTTAGAAAGGGTGAATGTCTTGAAGCTGGAAACCTATATTGGGGTGCTAGACCAGGCCATAATATCAGAAGCTAACGTAGCTAGATAGGCTAAACCAACAACTGACTGGAAAGGTAGTAAGAGACAGGGCTTCTTTTCAAAGAAGAAGTTTTCAAAGAAGCAAAATACGGGCTCTTCAAGTACTTCTAATTCTTCTCGAGATACAACCCCAATGTGTAATATTTGTAGTAAAAGGCATCGTGGGGTTTGTTACCGTGTGTCAGGAGCTTGTTTTAAATGTGGAAGAACAGCGCATATGGCCAGAGAATGTAGTCAGAATAGTGGAAGATAGCTGCTAGTTCCACTACATCAATCCTAAAACCGGGAAATGCTATGAGATCTACTACCGCCGGAGATACCGTGAGGCAAGGGAGAGTTTTCGCGCTTGTTCCGGGAAATACACGGAATGCTAACGCAGTTGTCTCAGGTACTATTTCTATATGTAATCAGGATACTTTTGTGTTAATTAACTCCGGATCAACACACTCTTTCGTAACATGTGCATTTGCATCTAGACTGAGTAGACCTCTAGAATTATTGCCATATCTACTATGTGTATCTGCTCCATCCGGGGAATCTGTATTGTGTGAATTTGTATATCGTTTTTGTGACATGCGAATTGGGAATGCTATTCTGTATGTGGATTTGTTGCCCTTGAACTTTAGGCACTTTGATATAATTCTGGGCATGGATTGGTTAACTAAATATTGTGCCACCATTGACTGTGTAACAAAACGGGTTGTGTTTAAACCACCAGAACAGGAAGAAATTGTGTTTGTGGGTAACGGGGTAGTGCCTTCACCTTATTTGATATCTGCCATGAAAGCATGTAAATTAATCAGGAAAGGGTGCCAGGGTTATTTGTGTTGTGTGTTATCTGAACAATCTGTGAATGTTGAATTGAACAGTATCCCTATTGTTAGAGGATTTCCAGATGTGTTTCCAAATGAATTACCAGGGAAATTGGTAGACAGGGAGATAGAGTTTACGATTGAAATTATGCCAGGCACCCAGCCTATTTGTAAAACTCCTTATAGAATGGCTACTGCTGAAATGAAAGAACTGAAAGAACAGTTGCAAGACCTGCTTGACAAAGGGTTTATCTGACCTAGCACTTCACCATGGGGTGCACCAGTGTTGTTTGTGAAAAAGAAAGATGGAACCATGCGTTTATGTATCGACTATTGAGAATTGAACAAGGTAACAATAAAGAATAAATATCGCCTACCTCGTATTGATGACCTGTTTGACCAGTTGCAGGGATCACAAGTGTTTTCCAAAATTGGTTTGAGATCCGGGTATCACCAGTTGAAAGTGAAAGCAGAAGATGTTGAGAAAACCGCATTTCGAACAAGGTATGGCCATTGTGAATTTCTTGTTATGCCATTTGCGGTAACTAATGCTTCGGCAACGTTTATGGACTTAATGAACCGAATTTTTAAAACCCACCTTGATGAATTTGTTGTGGTTTTTATTGATGGCATTTTGATATACTCCAAGAATAGACTTGAACACGAACAACATCTGAGGACTGTGTTACAGATACTTAGAGAAAAGAAGTTATTTGCTAAACTAAAGAAATGTGAATTTTGGCTGGATGAAGTAATCTTTTTAGGGCATGTGATCAACAAGGAAGGAATTTTAGTGGACCCACAGAAGATAGAGGCAATTGTGAATTGGCCTACACCGACAAATGTGACAGAAGTCCGCAGTTTTATGGGCTTAACTGGGTATTATAGGAGGTTTGTGAAAGACTTTTCAAGAATAACTGTACCTCTTACCCAACTGACACGCAAAGGGAAACCATTTGAATGGAATGGCGAAAGAGAATATGCCTTTCATGAACTAAAAACGAGACTGACCACTGCACCAGTATTGACATTGCCTGCAGGTATGGAAAACTTTGTAATTTTCAGTGATGCATCTTATAAAAGTTTGGGTTATGTACTAACGCAGAACGGAAGGGTAATTGTCGACGCCTCTCGGCAATTGAGGCCACATGAGAAGAACTACCCAACACATGATTTAGAATTGGCTGCAGTTGTGTTTGCTTTGAAAATTTGATGACACTATCTGTATGGAGCAAAATGTGAAGTCTACACAGATCATAAAAGTCCGAAGTACTTCTTTACGCAGAAAGAGCTAAATATGCGGCAGAGGAGATGGCTTGAATTGATAAAGGATTATGATCTTGAAATCCAATATCACCCCGGGAAAGCTAATACAATTGCTGATGCCCTAAGAAGAAAGTCGATGGGGGGTATAGCTTGTTTGCTTACTGAACAGAAAGAGATATTGCAAGATTTTGAGAAGTTTGAAATTGAAGTGGTATTGTGTGAACATGGTAGATTGATAACTGCTATTTTAGCCGAACCAGTAATCATTGATGAGATTAAACAGAAACAAAAAGATGATGAATTCCTCAAGAAAGTGATTGATGAATTTGAGACAAATCCGAAAGCAAAGTTCAGCATTGAAGGCGAAGTGTTGAGGTTTCAAAACCAAATGTGTATCCCAGATATTCCGGAGCTAAAGAAAAGAGTTCTGGATGAAGCTCACAAGTCAGTATTTGCTATGCATCCGGGCAATAACAAAATGTATCGGGATCTGAAACAAAGCTATTGGTGGCCTAAAATGAACAAAGAAATTGCAGAATATGTGTCCAAATGCCATCAGTGTCAGCAAGTTAAAGCTGAATATCAGAAACCGGGCGGTCTACTTCAACCTCTCCCTATTCCCGAATGGAAGTTGGAGCATGTGACTATGGATTTTGTTGTTGGTCTACCTCGGACTCCTCGAGGTATGGATTCTATTTGGGTTATAGTTGATAGAATGACTAAATCTGCACATTTTCTACCTGTTAGAACCACATTTGATACTTATAGACTAGCTACTATATATGTTGATGAAATTGTACGTTTACACGGAGTTCTGGTATCTATTATGTCGGATAGAGATCTGAAATTTGTATTTAGATTGTGGAAGAGTTTGCAGAAAGCTATGGGGATAGAATTGAGGTTTAGTACCGCATTCCACCCACAGACAGATGGATAATCAGAACGGACAATACAGACTTTGGAAGATATGTTAAGGATGCGTGCCTTGGATTTTCAAGGGAGTTGGGAAGATTATTTGCCACTCGTAGAGTTTGCGTACAATAACAACTTCCACTCTAGCATCGGTATGGCACCATACGAGTCTTTGTATGGTAAAAAGTGTAGGTCACCAATTTGTTAGACAAAAGTCGGGGATAGAGCTTTAGTTGGGCCTGAAATTGTACAAGACACTTCTGAGAAGATCAAAACCCTTCAGCAAAGGCTCAAAACAACTTAGGACCGACAAAAGAATTATGCAGATGTTCGAAGAAGACCTATTGAGTATGAGGTTGGTGACCATATGTTTATCCGTGTGACGCCGATGAAAGGCCAAGTCAGGTTTGGAAAGAAGGGTTAAGTTGTCGCCCTGTTACGTTAGGCCATTTCAAATTCTAGAAAAGCTTGGTCCAGTCGCTTATAGAGTTGCTTTGCCACTGGGATTCGAGCAAATCCATAATGTGTTTCATGTGTCAATGTTAAGGGGTTATCTTCCAGACCTGTTTCATGTGATTGATTATCACCGGGTAGCTCTTGATGAAAATATAGAGTACGCTGAATGGCCGGAACGAATCATCGACCGGCAAGTAAAACAATTGAGAAGCAAGCCCATCCCAATGGTGAAAGTGGAATGGAAAGAACACTATGGGACGGATGCCACATGGGAAAAAGAGGATGAAATGCGACTGCGCAACCCACATTTGTTTCCCGACGAAGGTAAAATAAGTTTGGAGGACCAAACTTCCTAAAGGGGGGAAGACTGTGATAACCCTATCCCGTATTAGGATAATTGATCCTTATTTTGAATATGATTATGTGTTTGATGTGATTTTGAGTGCCATCTATATGAATATATGTGGTTTTGAATTTCTATCTGTTCACCATAGGAAAATCTGTTTGATTATCTGCTTTAGAATTTAAATTGAAGGCCTTATCGGCAACAGAACCCAGAATTGACTACGCCATTGTGATTAGTGTAATTTTTAGAGCCTACGATAAAATTTAATTGAAAATTGATTCGGATCAGATTAAATAGCTTAAATTGATGAAATAGTGCTCAATTAATTAGTATTAAAACAATGTGATTAGAGGAGCTTATATAAAGGGCCAATTTACACTCTCATTTTGTTGTTTGGAGCTCAACATCTGAAAATTATACTCTAGAGAGAGAGAGGGGCCGGATTTAGAGAGAGAGGGAGCTTAAGATAGAGATTTGACTAAGGAACTTGGTGATCTTGAAGCTACACTCAAGAATTTACCATAATTTGGAAGATTTGAGCCTCTAGGTGAGTAAATTCATGGATCTTAGTTTGTAACTTTGTGAATTCAAAGTTGAATGATGATCAAGAACATAACTTGAATTGAATTTGTTGAATTTGGAGCTTGTATGTACATGCATGTGTATAATTACCATGAAATTGCATAATCTAACATGTAGCATGTTAATTATGAGAAGTTGAGCATTTAATCATACATACAAGCATGGTTTTGTTGAGTTTCATGACTATAGACACCATTGGTGTCATTTAAAATGGAATTGGAGTCAGAAATAAGCATGCATGTATAATTCAAGGAGTTTATGGAGTTGTGTATATGTATATTGAAATTGGATTTTGAAGCTGTGTTTTGTTGTGATGAATTGAGGGTTGGATTATGATGTTGGGCAATTGGCCTCATATTGCTTGTATATTCATGATATGCAATGTGTTTCCATGTTTTTGAGCCAAAATCATGTGTTTAAAGCCTTTGAATATCGAATTTGAGCCTCAAGAACAGTTCTGGAAAACCCAAAATTTGGCATGTCCGCTCGAGCGAGGAAAGCGCTGCTCGATCGTGAAATGCGAGCTCCTAGAACTTTTTGCAGACATTGATGTCCACTCGAGCGGGGAAGTTCACACTCGAACGGGGAGCTATGTAGAATGACTTTCAGCTCGAGCGTCCGAAGTCACGCTCAAACGTAAAAATGAGGCAACCAGTACTTTTGCAGGCCAAAGGGGGTCCGCTCGAGCGGGGAAACTTGAGCTCGAGCGGGGAACCCTGTTTCTGAAATTTTGTAAAGTTGAATTGAGTTTTATTTTCCGTTCTCTTTTGCTTCTAAGTACTCTTAGGCATGCATTGAACATCATGAACGAATTAAAAGGATATGAATGAAGCCTAAAAGGAATATATGAATTAAGAACGGAATGAATCGTTTGTGACCCATTATGTTCATGAAATGTGTAGGGTCAAGCACGAGGGCAAATCCACCGGCAGATCACTGTGAGTAATATCTTAATAAAGATATTTGCAGTATGTTATTTGTCCAATTGCTTACTTTCATATAAGTCTTGTAAGTTTGTTACATTGAATTGGGGACAAATATTTGTTATGCCATATGATTGGGCCGAAGGCCGATTGACATGAACGATTGGGCCGGAGGCCGATTGACATGAACGATTGGGCCGGAGGCCGATTGACATGAATGATGGGGCCGAAGGCCGATTGACATGAATGATTGGGCCGAAGGCTGATTGACATGAATGGAAGGGCCAAAGGCCGTCGAGTATGAGTTAATTGGGCCCGAGGCCGTTTGATACGTCTAGAACTTAAGTCGATTGATACATTAAATAGAAACATGAAGTAGAAACATGAATTGGGCCCAAGGCCATCTGATGTAACTGTTTCAAAGATTGTTCATGTATCTTCCTTATTTGATATTATTCACCGGGCTTTCGCTCACGCTCATTCGTGTGTCTATAGGTGAGCCAAAGGAGGTCCGAACCCAACCTCAGTGAAGTTTGTGTTAGACAGTCAAGGTTTTGAACAGTCAGCCCATACGTCTCATGCACGAGACTTGTTTTCACCCTTTTGCTATTTTATTATATTTTTGTCTTGTTGGCGGGAACTTTGGATTACGGTTGTATATAGTTTTGATCGGCTGACCATGACTTGAATGATCCTGTTGTGTAAAGCTCATATGTTAACTTCCCTTGATATGAGTTGTTAATGTACTTTTGTGAAATGTTATAACGTGCCATGTAAGCATAGCTCTATGGACAAAAGTTTGAAATTGCTTCCGTTTGGCCCCCTTAACTCTGTTAAAATATATTTGATTTGGTTTGAGGACGTAGGTAATCTCGTGGTTACTGGCCGGTTATGTCCTTCCCATTGGGGCGGGTTCGGGTCATGACATTTTACTTTTTACAATTTAAACTATTTATGGACCAAAAGGAAAATTTTCAGTGCTCACAACTCTAATTTCATTGATTTCAACATAAAAGTTCTCCAACTCTGTGATGCAAATCAAAGTTTCTTTTATTACATTGAAAAAAACTTGAAAAGAAAGGTCAAAGCAATAAACTAGGGGCATAGATGAGTCAGGTGCTCCTGCGTCCCCAACTCGTGCTTGTGGAAGCTTTTGATGCTAAAGTGGGCTTGGTTTGTGCTTCATCCTCGAGCCAAGCCAATGCAGCTCTTGCCTTCTTTGAAACCTTACGCCATTTTGACCAACCGAATGTTGAACCCGCGAAAACTTGGAACAAGAAGGAAATGAGCAAGCATACATAAGCAAAGGGCGTGTTGCCGAAAACCCCACCAAAGAAGGTCGCCTCGGTCACCGACGTCAGAAAATCGATGAATCAAACTGGGAATGTCTAGCTCTTCGTTGTGAACCAAGGATCGAGCCTCGTGTAGAGTGAACCCACACATCCGTCCCAAAGCTTGGACGTTGTCAAAACGGGGTTGAGGTATGATTTCCTCATCGCACCGGGATTCCATTAATGCCTGAAATTCTTTAATTGTTGGGCATATTTCTTATCCCCCGAAGCTGAAAACATGTGTAATCGGGTCCCAACATCTAGCCGCAGTATGAAAGAATGGAATACAAAGTGCAGTTTGGCTCAATGGAAAAAGTGCATTTATGTCGAAACCCCGAAAATTCACCTTTTTTGAGCCGTTCAAAGTCGCGATCCAGTCTGAGAGTTTTTCGACGAAAAATGGTTTCATTTGTGAAAAATCACAGCTGAAATGAAGTTCTGAAGAGAAATCACGAAGCTGAACCCTTTTGTAGAAGATAAGGCAATGAGTGGAAGCCAACCGTCAACAATCTGGAGGTGCTTCACATTGATGGCCGGCAGGCCACCTCTTGTGGCCAGCAGCCTTTTTTTGTGGTTTGCCGTCCACCTATGTGTTGTACCATGCTGAAAGCATGTGTTTTGTTATGCTCTTTGTGTGTTTTAAAGTCTTGTTTTGAATCCTTTTAGTTTTAGCAAGTTTGTCGAGTTGTATTTAAGTTGTTTTTTTTTGTTTATTTGAGTTGTTTTGTTCTTGTTTATCGAGTTATATGTTGTGTTAATTGAGTTATATTTTGGTTGTTGGTCGGTTCATTACCTAATTAAGAATTTTGTTTCAATCAAGTGCTCTTGGCTATTTCAATTCCATGTCCATTTCATGTAATATGGTGCTTATGATGCAAAAATAACAACATTTTTTTATAAAACTACAAAGGTTTTATTCCGAGCATGGTTTTTTTTTTTTTTTTTATACAAAAGAGGAGTACAAGTTTTAAAATAAATAAAACCTATCTGAAGTTATACATGTGCTAATACTACTAGCAAAAATAAACTGAGCAAAAGTTTAAAAAAAAAAAAGCGCCGGTCGCCTTATGCTCAGGAGGCCCTCTTCGCCCTCTTCCTCGGAGGAGAGGACTCTAGGGCACTATCTCCATCAGCTCCGCTGTCTGAATTAGTCTCTAAGTCAAAACCAGAGCCGTCATCGCTCCGCTCTCTCCCCCAAAGCCTGCCTCAGCATCGCCTCCGCTCTCAGAACCCGAGCCGGCATCATCATCTCCACTCTCGGACGACTCAGAATGCTGACTCGTTGCCTCCTCGGAGTCACTGGTCTCATTATCATTACTCAAGATGGGCTCTGGGGGACTACTCCGGTCTCGAGTGCCCCTATCTCTGCCTCTCTTCCCTGTTACTAGAGGTACTGCCGCTAGAGCCATCGATATAGGTGGGATCTAAAAATGATAGTTGTCAACATGTTAGTTTCAGTGTGTGTATCAGATGCAAGCGTACAATGCAGAATGAGTGTATGCAGAAGTCAGATATAGTGTGTAAGTGCAGTGTGTGAATACAATGTGCCAATGCAGTGTATTAGTGTACTTTGGGAAGTTTACAGTTGAAATGTCAATGTCAGTGTATCAGTGGAAATTTGATAACATAAAGTGCAAACTGAAGAAATTATCGGGATGTCGTAGAGACCGAGCAGCGTCTCCCTTCTCTGTATCATATCATCAAAGAGGCTATCAGCTCAAGAACACTCTCTGTGTACTCAATGGATGCCTGCAAATGCATTTCGATGATCAGTTTTCGCAGTAAATATATCTGAAATGAAATGTGGGGTGCAAGTGGTAAAGAGTGATCCATACCTGAGTCGGGCCTCTAACCCTGACAAGTTCGTACCCGACCGCTGCAGGCTCAGTCGAAACCTAGTAAGCATCCCCAGTATGCCGCCAGCATGTCAGCGTGGTGGGAAGCTCTGGCCAACCAGTCGTCTACCTCGCCCGGGAAGTCCCTCTAGCACGAGCCCTGGTCGCTTTAAGCGTCTCTCTCACAGTAGGAGCTCTCGTCTCCTCACCTCCACGAGTGCCTGTCAAGGGTCGCATGAGATGTGTCTGGATAAAGGTCATGTAGTCGCCCTCTGCTCAGAAATAATCAGCATCCAAGCCCACCATAAATTGAGTGACCTCATCAACGGATAGGCTGTCAGCTGATCTCATGGACTCTGGAGGAGGCATCGGAATGATCAGGTTTCGTAAGCCCACAGTTTAGCGCACGAACCACTCACTCAGGAACCAGGCCCGGCAAACTGGCCCCTCAAGTAGGATGCGGAAGCGAGAAGTAGCCCAGGCCCCGGCGTACTGGTCCCGAATCCCAGCCGGCATCATGGTCCATGGCTGCCATATGATCTACAAATAGAGGTTGCACAAATTATTAGTTATTATTAGTTGCTAAATGTGAATCAGAACAGTTATAAAGCAAAAATGACTATGTTTCGGGTTACCTCATGAGCAGCTACTGTGTCGAAGTAATGGTGGAAGAATGTGAAGGTCTCGCGGGTCTAACGCTGAAGCCGGCTATCATACCTCCGTGAGTAAAGGACTGCCAGTGAAAACTCCTCTATGAGCTATGGAGCTAGAGTCGGAAAATAAGCATACACCCACAGCTGTAGAGAAAATGCAGTGATATGTGATTAATACAGTATGAAGATATACAGAAAGTGCAAAGCAAAAAGCACAATGGATGAACAAATGCAGAAAGTGCAAAGTAGAAAGCACGGGTGTTGAACAGATATGAAGCAGAAAATGTAAAGTGCAAAGAGAGAACTGAGATGCATACCTCCCAGGCTCGCTAGTAGCCTCCGATCAAGTCTCATTTCAGACAAGAGGTCGAGCTCATGTAGCCATATAGGGTAGCGAGGCCAGCTCTGCCCCAATCATAAAAGCGTACTTGAGGAAGGGTCACCAGGGCGCTCAACAGATATAAGCCTACAGTGTTCCACCTATTCGAAAACAAAGTGGTACCGAAGACGAACATCAGAAAGCCTCTGGCGTACTGCTCCATCGCCTCTATGGTCTCCGGCTCGCTCCCTCTGAACTGCTCCGCGAACCAGGTATATTTGACCATGTCTGCCCAGTATAAGGGTGGATGTTATAACAGCCCCGACCCATGATTAACGCTAATTCATGTTTAAGTACGCCAAATAAGTAATTAAGAAGAAATTTTGAGTTAATTATATGTGCATTGCATCATTTCGTGTTTATATCTATTTGACGTAGAAAGATCTATTCATGTTTTAGTTTCGATTTGCGAATTTAAGGCCTTATCGGCATCCGATTCAGAAATTGACTTGGTTTATGTGTTAAATAGAATTTTAGAATTTTATGGTAGGTTTAATTGAAATTCAGTTTGGAACGATTAAATTGGATTAATTTAATACCCATTTGATTAGCCTTATTAAACCAACACTAAGGAAGCCTATATAAGGCTCCATATAAGCCTCACTCAACTCTTTTCTTGATTGTTAATCATATTTGAGCTGTCACATACACACAAACGTGTGAGAGAGGAAGGGACCAAGAGAGGGAGTTGAATTCAAGAAGATTTTGGCTTGGAAACTTAAGGAATTGGTGGTGTTGAACAAGATTTCTTGAGAATTTAGGGGAATTAAGACTTCTAGGTAAGAATTCAACCTTGCAATCTTGAGATTAAACTACTTAGTCCAAGAAACCAAAGAATGAGGCCATGTAATGCTTGAGTTGAGCTTGAATTGAAGAAAACTAAGTTACACCATGCATGCATGCACCTTTTCTCACATTTTGAGTTAAATTTCCAAGAACTCACTCATGCATGTCTTGAATTCACTTTGATTGTGGGAAATTATCAAGCTTAATGTTGTCTTGTAGCATTTGATCATGTTTTGGGATGATTGAGTTCAAAGAAAATGCATGTATGTCATATTCATGGGTCATTCATGAATTTTGAGTTGAATTTTGCACAATTGACAAGTTTTTGAGCCATGATTTCTTGAAATAAACCTTCATTCTTGTTGTTTTAAGAGTTTTCATGTATTTCCTCAAGTTTTTGGCCCAAAATGTTGAGTTTTGAACTGTTTGGTTTGAGTTTGAAGCTTGGAGATCAAATTTGGAAATTCCAGAATTTGAATCCACGCTCGAGCGTAGGAGTTCACGCTCAAGCGAGCACTCTGAATACGTGCACTTCCGCTCTAGTGACCTGATGCCCGCTCGAGCGCAGCATGCTCGAGCAACAGAAGCCACACTCGAGCGAGGGTCTGAGTCTCACGCTCAAGTAGGGATCAAGCATCCGTCGAGCGTGAAAATCAAGCAACCAGTACTTTTCTAACGTTTAGAGTCCGCTCGAGCAAAGGAAGTTACACTCGAGCGAACCATTACTTTTTGCATGTCTGCTCGAGCGAGGAAAGCAACACTCGAGCGTGGACCCTGTTTTTAGCAAGTTTTGGGAAATGTTTTCAGGTGCATTGTTGCATCCTCATCCCATCCTAAGCATTCCTAGGCCATGATTAAGACATTATAATAAGGATAAAGGTTAGAAACACACTTAGGACATGAAAATGTGTTATGTGCAATTCGAGCATGTGTTTCAATGTATGTCTCTGTCATATTATGTAGGTCACGCGCCACGAGTTAAGTGAATTACCTACTCTACTCGTTTACTTGGAGCTATCTGTTAACTATAAGTAATAACTCTGTAAAGCTATGTTTAATTACAAGTATTTTCTAATTGATACGATACGATACTTGGGCGAGAAAATAACAGATAGCTCAAGTAATAACTCGAGCGAACCTTCACTATTTTATGAATTATGAATGAATGTCCATTTTTTTGAAATGTATTTGTGGCATCCTTAGTTCACATGGCCCTCACCCGGGGGTAACAAACCGTGGCCAATATGCACGTGGCCCTCGCCTAGGGGTAACAATACTGTGGCGTATATTCACGTGGCCCCGCCCGGGGGTAACAATACCGAGGCCTATATTCATATGTAGCTACTTGCGCGCAAGATATGGACCTTTATGGTTGTCGGTATCGAATATACGTGTGGGTCTCAGGACCAAGTTGATATGATAGCTAATGGGTGTACCACGTATAATTTTATGCAAAATCTGAATATGAATATGAGCATGTATCTGAATCCAATTCTGATTTGAAATCTAAATATGCGTAAGACTCTGTTTTCGATAAGAATATGTTTTTGATATAAACTCTGATTTCTAACTCTGTGATGGGCATCATTCATTAAAACCATTTACCTTGTTATTATTCATTAAGCTTCCGCTCACTATTTATTTGTATATATGTAGGTGAACAGGCATGTGACCAGGCCTAAGTTGCTGCCTGGCGAGTTTTGGTGTCAGCCAGCCATCATGCCTCCCATGGACGTTCTGCTCAAGTTTTGTGTCTTTGGGACTTTTGTACTTGCTAAATGCTTATGTCTGGTCTTAACACATTTGGAAGTTTTGTATAAGTGGCTTGGGTGACATAGGACTAATGTATTTTTCAATGCCACATTTGTATGTATATATATATATATAAGTTTGTTCAAAAATTTCCTGTTTCATGTATGTCTGTATAGCTCTATGGACTATGTATGTTTAATATAATTTCTTCCGTAGCCCCTATTTATATATTATTCTGTTTAGAGGCCTTTGGTAATCCAAGGATTACTGGCCGGTTACGATGCCAAACCCATAGGGACGGGTTCGGGTCGCGACAGATGCGCTCCCAGTAGCTTAACCTAGGCCGCCTCCCACTCCCTCATGTCTATATCGAAAGGGATCGGATCGCCCCTACTCCTAAGCCAGTGATCATGGCGAAGTCGTAGAGAGTCATCGTCATCTCCCTAGTAGTGGAAAAGTGAAAGGAGTTGGTGGTGTCTCACCACCTCTCCATAAGTGCTCCCAAAAAAGGACGGCTAGCGATGACTTGCGTTAGGCCAGAGCAGAATAGGCTGAAGCCGATCTTATCTACAATGTCGCGAACTCCAGCGGGGAGCTCGTCGTACCAATCTCGTGCGGTCATAGCTCCGTACCCTCTGAAGGCACGAGACTCACCATGTGGCAAAGAACAAGTATAATCAAATAACGCAATAATGAAAGTACAGTCCGAAAATGTAGTGCAAGAAATGCAAGTAAAGACAAGCAGGAATGCATGAAAATAAAGCTCATACCTCAACGGCGATGGATGAAAGGTGAGAAGTCGACTCCCTCAGTAAGAGATCCTCCGGCACACCAAGAACGAAGTCGCTAAAGCGCCTAATGCCACCTGCTGGCAAGATATGTGTGCGAGGATTATACCTCTCCAGATCAAATGGTCGTACTCTCATTGGTAGTGGCTCAGGCTCAGGCTCAAACTCTGCCTATCATGACCCAAACCCGTCCATCTGGGTTTAGGCCATAACCGGCCAATAATCACGAGATTACCTACGGCCTTAAAACAAATCAGGCATAACTCATCAGAGTAAAAGGGGCCAAACGGAAGCAAAATTTAAAACTTTGTCCATAGAGCTGTGCTTACATGGCACATCATAACAAACCATACCTATGCACATTAATAACTCACAATAGAAATACAGTACCATAAAGTTCTGTACAGACAGGATCATCCAAAACTAAGTTAACGTATGAGAACTATATACAAACATGTTCAAAGACTTCACCAATCATGACAACATTAAACAAAATGACAAAAAGACGAAGATGAGTCTCATGCGTGAGACGCAAGGGTTGACTCTCCAAAACCTTTGTTGTTCCTCATAGACTTCACTGGGGCTCGGTTTGGATTTCTCTTGGCTCACCTACAAACACATGAATGAGAGTTAGCGAAAGCCCAGTGAATAATATCAAATAAAGGAGTTGTACAAACGGTATATAGAACAACATGCTTCAAACGGTCTCGGGCCCAATTCATATGTTCATTTATGTCAAACTAGCCTTTGGCCCATTCATTTATTCGTATCAAACTGGCCTTCGGCCCATCAATTTATTCATGTCGAAACGGCCTCTAGCCCATTCATTCTGTCAAAACGGCCTCTAGCCCATTCATTCATGTCAAAACGGCCTCTGGCCCATTCATTCTTGTCAAAACGGCCTCTGGCCCATTCATTCATGTCAAAACGGCCTTTGGCCCATTCATTCATTCTGGTCAAAACGACCTCTGGCCCATTCATTCTATCATTCAGATCGAACTTATAAAACTTACATAGAAGTAAGTAATTTAGACAACAACATATTTCAGATATCTTTGTTAAGATATTACTCACTGTGATCGGCTTGTGGATTTGCCCTAGAGCTTGACCCCACACATTCCATGAACACAAAAGGGTCACAAACAATTCAATCCGTTCTAAATTCACATTTTCCTCTTTAGGCTTCATTCTTATCTCTTTAACTCATTTACAATGCTCAATGCATGCCTAAGAGTGCTTACAAGTGAAAGAGAATGGAAAACGAAACACAGAATGCATAAACAGAATTTCAGAAAACAAGGTCCCCACTCGAGCGTGGACTTCCCCGCTTGAGCGGACCCAAGAGGCCTGCAAAAGTACTGGCTATGTCAAATTTACGCTCGAGCATGCATTGTGGCGCTCGAGCGGAAGGCCTCTCTACATGGCTCCCTGCTCGAGCGTAAACTTCCACGCTCGAGCGAACATCCATGTTTGCAAAAATACTGGGAGCACGAATTTCATGCTCGAGCGGCGGTTTCCCCGCTCGAGTGGACATCAAAATTCTAGAAAATCCAGAACATGTTCTTGAGCTTCAATTTGATGTTCAAAGGTTCCAAATGCATTATTTGACTCAAACTTCACACATACATATTCTAACATGGCATAAACACCAAATTACAACATAATGTAGCTCAATTTCACAATTTAATCACATGCATGTCTCAATTTACACCAAATTCCTTACCAACATAATAATTTCATGCAATCAACACTTACACCCTTGTGGATTGTATATGCATGTGGCAAATTACTCTCATTCTCAACTTAGATGATGAAGAGAAGGTCAAAATAAGAGTTTTAATCAAAATCTCCCATGGATTATACATCTTGTGCTTAAACATGCAATTTCAAAACAATTCTTCACATGAATGTGCATATAGACTACCAAATAAACAAAACCAACTCAAATCACGTTAACTCTTACTCTTGATCACTAAACTAACTTGAATACACAAAATCACAAGTTCAACTTATGAACCAAGGGGTGATTACTCACCTAGGAGCTTAATCCTTACAATTTATGGTAAATTCTTGGGTGTGCCTTCAAGATCACCAAGCTTTGAGGCCAAAACTCCAATTTCCTTCACTCCCTCTCTCTCTAGCCGACCCTCTCCTTTTCCTTAGAGTTTATAATCAGTCAAGTTAAGCTAAAGAAGAGAAATTGAGTGTGTAGTGCTCATATAAAAGCCCCTCTTGTTATATTATTTTAGTATATAATAATAGAGCACTAATTCACTAATTAAATCAATTTTCAATTAAATTTCACTGTGGGCTCTAAAAATTACACTGATCATCAAGGCGTAATCAATTTTGGGTTCCATGGTCGATAAGGCCTTCAATTTAAATTCCAAAGCAGATTATCAAACAGATATTCCTACGATGAACAGATAGAAATTCAAAACCACATATTTTCACATAATGGCACACAAAATCATATCAAACACATAACCATACTCATATTAAGTACCAATTAACATAATACAGAACAGGGGTATTACACTGCCTCGAGGTCAGCCTCAATATCTCCAGCCACCTCGGCAACGATCGGCTCATCTACCTCGGGAATAGGTGAGAATATGGGGGGAAACCTCTAGAGAGGCCTCGTCGTGTGGGAAATCATCTGCCATCTGGAAAATGGGTGAAAAGTGGGTGAAAATGATGAAAAACGGAGAAAATATGGCAAACTGGGAAAAAGTCAACCCTATGAGAGAGAAAATGAAAGAAGGTTTAGCGAATAAAGTGTGAAAATGAGGAAAAGTGTGTCGAAATCAAACTCCAATCGGTTCAAAGTGAAGAGAACTAAGAGGGTTTAGCGAATAAAGTTTGTGTGGGGCATTGGAAAATGCGTAAAAAGCTAGGATCTAGAGTGGGAAAGGGTCTAGAGAGAGAGAGAGAGAGAGAGAGAGAGAGAGAGAAAGAGAGAGAGAGAGCAATTTTGGATGTATGGTAGTGAGGAAATGAAAGGCCTTCACTTATATTTAAAGACTTGAGGAGAAATGTCCAAAAAATCCCTGAGCTGCCATCGTTGGCCGACAGGTGACCGACAAGGCTCATCCGTAGCCGGCAAGGTTCTTCTGTGGCCGGCAGATGGCCGGTGGCCTCCCTCCGAGTCTTGATGCTGTTTTGTGTCTTTGTTTCCCGAGAGGTGTAGGGAAGGTTCGCAGTTGGGTTCAAATTGTCTCTGCGGAAGCTCAAAACTGTGTTTTGGCGCACGATGTTCGTCGCTTGTCAACATGAACGAGGTGTATCCTTTTAAACATAATCGGAAGTTGCTACTGAATTCATTTTTTTGTCAAGTTACGCTTTTGTTCCTTGCATAGAATATGCATTTCACATCCTTGCATAGAATATGCATTTCACGTTGTTGCTTAGAATATACATTTCACTTCACATCTATATTGCACGCGTGTCTTGCATCAGTTATGAGTTGTGTATAGAATATGCTTTCGCACTTGTTTCACGCATAGAATATGCATCTTGTTTCATGCATAAAACATTGTATCTCGGTTGTTTATCTCGCATAGAACATGCATTGTCACTGTATCGTACTTGTTAAGTTCTTTACTTTCTTCCTTTGCCAGCACAAGAAAACGATATTGTATGTACGGTTCATTCGGAGGAGTTCCGGATAAGGCATCTGTGTCTCGGTAAGAGAACCTACACTTTCACTTTTGTGCATCTATCGCACTTGTTCACTTTTGTGCATCTATCGCACTAGTTTTCTTTGTGCATCTATTGTACACCTCTCTTTGACTGTTTCTCAAGACGCATGAAATGCGGCCATGGTTGGGTTTTACCACGGGACGTGCGAAGCACGCACCCGAGCGATTGTTTCTCAGGACGTGTGAAACGCGGCCCTAGGCGGGTTTTACCTCATGACGTGCGAAGCACGCACCTGAGTGGTTGTTTCTCAAGACGTGTGAAACGCAGCCCTGGGCGGGTTTCATCTCAGGATACGTGAAACGCGACCCGAAGCGGTTTTCTTTTATCTTAGGACATGTGACGCGCGACCTTGGGCGTGTTTTATCTCGGGACATGCGAAGCACGAGCTCGAGCAGTTTTTCGTGTTGTATCTCAGGATGTGTGAAACGCGGGCCCGAGCGGGTTCTCTTGTTTCTCGGGACATGTGTGAAACACAATCCCGAGTGGTTCTCTTAGTTTCTCAGGGTGCGTGAAATGCAACCGAAACACAACCTTGAGCTGTGTTTTCTTTCCTCGTCTCTTATTTTGGCATGGTTAGAGTGTGATTTTATCTTCTTTGCTTGAAGCTACTCATTCATGTGTTATTATCTTGCTTATTGTATTCATCCTTGCTTATTGCATTTGTTATTGCCTATTGCATCATCTCGCATGATCTTGAGTTTTCAACATAGTCGGCTTTGCAAAGTGTGTGAGTCCAGCGTTCAAAGTTTTTGTGCATATCATTTGCATTTTACCCCAGAACTACGCTGGTTTGATTCCTTGCAAAGGGATACGTAGGCAACCTGCAGGCGCAACCATTTCTTTATGTCTTGATTATTTGTCCAAGTCTTACGGCTTTGTCAAAATTGGTCGTCTTCAAGCTTTGACATTCACTCGCGTCATTTCATGACTCCGAGTTCTGTCAAAGAGGGGCAACTGTAGACACTCCATTGTTTACGGCCCTTACAACTTAGAAGTCCTCGCATGCACACGCGATGATGAGTCTAAATGCTCGTCCAAAGCTTGAGGTCCTCAACGGAATGCCCTAGCTTTGAGCCTTTCAAACCCTGTACCCTTGTTGCCTCATTCTTGGACCAAGCCTTGGTCTTTCAAGCCTGCAGCTCCTACTGGCCTGCCGACCACCTTTTGAGGGTGCTGGCCATCACTTTTTAGTTGTCGGCCACTGATGTGACTTGCCGGCCACCACTGTATTTTGCAGATATTTTATGTCAGCTGTATCAGCTGTTTGCACAGATGTATGCATTTATCCCCACGTGTAGTACTGGATCTCTTTGAGGGAATTTCATGTTTTCTATATATAAGAGGCCTCTCTCTCATGTTTAGAGATTAGAAAATTTTGAGATCAAAAATTTTCCTCTCTCTGTACAATTCTCTCTCTCTCTCTACCAAATCTCTACACTTTTGCGTACAAATCTTCAGCCTTTGCCTATACACCCTTAACCAAATCTTCTCATCTTTGAGCTGAGGTATTCTTGAGCTTGGTTTGAGCTCTTGAGGGTGTTATTTGCTTGGTTTTGTTGCTTGAATTATTTGTTCTCTTCAAGAGGTATAAGGCTTTAGCTATTTCCTTGCTTTCTCTACTATTTTTCCTACTGTTTTTCAATTGTTTTGGGCTATCAAAACTTTGTGTTTTTTACACTGAAGCTTGGGTTTAAAGTCATTAAGGATTAAAGGGTAGTTCACCCTTCTTTGTACCTTGTTTTGGAGGCCTTTGCCCTTGTGTTTCCCACCCTTTTACTATCTTTTTTTCAAACTTTTAAACACTGATTTTCCAGAGCTTTTTCAGTGGCCAAAATCATGTTTTGAAGTTCAGATTTGGAGGGCTTACCCTCCCCTCCTTGTGTCTTGCTTACTAGCCTAGTTGATGCCATGTTTTAGCATGTTAATCTAGCTATTTTTAGCTCATGTCCAGCATATTTTAGGACTTATTTTAGACTGTTTTAGCACTATTTTGGGCTGTTAGTTGCATTTGAGCTTTATTTTGCATGCTTATAGTGTAATAGTTCTCATAAGCTTGGTGTTCTAGGCCTTAGACACCATCTTATTGGACTTGATAGCATTTATTTATGCTTTTCTCACTCATTTTCAGCACTTAATCATCTCTGCAACCTCCCTTATTTCTTGGCTTTTATTTTGCTTTGAAAGTGGTTCAAACTATTTATTTGTTTAAAGCATAAGATCGAGATGTCATGCTTAATGGTTTAATCCCTTAGGGGGTTCATTACCAACGGTATGATGTCTCTTTCATGCCTACAACAACTTCCCTTGATCATTCATGAAAGGGAGGAGGTTTGTGTCTTGTTTTGCATTTATTGAACTTGCACACTTGGTTTCATAAGCCATCATGCAATGAAATTGCATCCATTGATGGTTTGTGAACCGAACTTGCTACTCCTTTGATTTGCTTATGAAAAGGAGGGGTGAGTTGTGCAAACATACCCTTGAAATACCCTGTATATGCTCTATTTGTCCTCTGTTGTAGCAAGATGAACCTGTGCATCAGTGGCCGGCAGGCCACTTTCCATGGCCGATAGGTGGCCGGCAAGTGGCCAGCAGACCACCATTGATGGCCAGCCAACCATCACTGGTGGCCGGCAACCTTCATCACTGGCCGGCTGGCCACTGATGAAAAATTGAGCAATGTGTTTCTGAGGCCAAGCAGAGCTGTTCTGGAAATGGGCAATAATGTTAGTATTCAACTGTGCAAACAAAGGCATTTAGAAGCAAAACAGTGGCTTTTCGAGTGGAAACCGAGCATGAGCATGAGCATTCTTCGCATCTCGAGCCTTTTTAGCTTAAATATTTAGCTTACATATTGTTGTACTTAATTAGTTGTAGCTAATTAACTTTTTCAATTGTTGTAATTAATTAGTTAGTTAATTGTGCTAAATTAATTAACTAAAATAGTTAGTTAATTCAAGTGTTGTAATAATTAGTTAAGTAGTTTAGTTGATTATTCATTTCGGTTTGTAATAATTAGTTTAATTAGCTTAGCCCAAATTAATTAGCTAGTTAGCTAGTTTATTCATTCGGACTCTCCTTCGCGAGAACGCAATGTAATAATGTGTATGTCTTCCAATCCCACGTCTTTCTCCCTTTTATTTAACTATTTATGATGGTTAGTTTAGGGACATCATGTTTCAATTAGCATTCTTCATGATTGCATCCATTTGTATTGCATGCACCGAGGCACGGTTCATCGTTCTAACTGCATCGTTAGTTTAATACTTCTTTGAATACGTGCTTAGACCGCATGTTATCAAATTGTTTCATAGGCCATGTTAAGTAGCCGAGCCTATTTAGATTGCATATCGCATGTGTTGCATTAGTCATATTGCATAAGTTAGGATCATGCATTTTTCTAACTCAATTATCTTTATTTTGGCTTGGAGTACTAGGTGAGCCTTTACTCGTTTTAGCAAAATTGCCTGAGTGTTGATGTTGCTTTGTTTCGCATGCTTACCATGAGGCTAAGTGCGTAAATGCTAAACTGCTTGTATGCCTGTGGATGAAGGCTTATTATTTGAATTGGAATAATTTGAGCAATGTTCATATGCGATCACTTTTTCAAGTGGTACATATTTCGAAACAATTTTCAAAACAAACATGACTCGAAGTGTTCCAATTCTTGCGATTTAGTCTATACTTGTGTGTGTGCGCATCACATAGTAAATGCTAGCTTAATAACCGAAACAAGAGCATATGATGTACATAAGATTCATATCATGATTAGTAGAGACCGATCTTTGATCAGGCGAGCGGGGGTGCTCAATTCATGACCTTCCCCTCTTGTACCTAAGCTCTCGAGTCGAGATAATCTTGGTAATGACAGACACGTGGCCTTTGGCAGGAGTCATGGGTTTCCTAAATTTTTCCAAAATAAAATATTTAGGCAGCGACTCTGTATCTGGCAAAACAGTCCAACTTTGGCATTTTTTATTCAAAATTAATTTTCCAAACGATTTGTCGGATTTGAACTCTTTGGTGTTTATAAATTTCACATTGCACTTGTGATATTAGATTCAAAACCGCGAGAGACTGAACTGTATGACTCCGAAAGGAGGTGCGAAAAAGTCAAACTACAAATACCTTAACACGTGTTTTCCTAATAAATAAAAAAAGTCAAAAGAATAAATGAGGGTTGGTTTGGGATGTCCTAAAAAAGTGCACTTTTTAACTTATTGGTGGGTTTGGGTTGGGTTTGATGTGATGTGTTAGAGGGGTGATGTGATTTAAATAAGATGATGTGACTTAAATAAGATAGTGACTTTTTGACTTTTTGACTTATTTAGTACATGCCAAACTAGCCCTGAATGTTGAGTTTTACAAATGTGAGTTATCAGTGATTTTTTGTTTTATTCAAATTAAAAAATGGTCATGTTTAAACGGAAGTTGAATAAAAATTATAATTTTTATTTATTATTTAGGAAAACACGTGTAAATAAACAGATTTGAAAATAGAGCTTTTATTGAATCAACTTTCTTTTTTATTAAACTTCTATTTTTATTTTTATTCAACTTCCGTTTTTATTTAACTTTCATTTTTATTTTTATTTACACGTGTTTTCCTAATAAATAAATAAAAAATGGAAGTTTAATTAATATGTTGATAAAATTTGATATTCAACATCCAAATAATTTTTATATTTTATCCAAGTTGATTAAAAAATAAATCTGTTTTTATTAAATGGAAGTTGAATAAAAATAATGAAACTTATTGGAAGCATTAGAACACGTGTATCTGTGGTTTATTTTTTAATTTTAATATTTATTGGTTTGAAATTTTATTTTTATTCATGGAGTTCTTACTCTCTAAATTAGTGAGTGTGTGGGTAAAATTTATTCTTTTGACTTTTTTATTTATTAGGAAAAAACGTTTAAATAAAAATTTTATTTTTTGAGTGTTAAAAAATTTAAAATTATTTTTTAATATTTATTTTTGTCAAATTAATTTTCATTTTATCAAAACAATTTCAAAAAAAAATTAAAAATCAAACTGAACATGACCATTGATTAATTTATTTTTTGAGTGTAAAAAAATTAAAAATTATGTTTTTAATATCTTTGTTGAGTATAATGTAGTGAGTGTTAAGGTATCAGTTTCTTAAAAGAATGAATTTATTTTTATTTAATAAATATTTTCAACTTCCATTTTTGACTTTTTATTTTTGATTTTTTTGAAATTTTTTTAAATAAAATAAAAAAATTCATGTTTGCTGTTTTTATTATAATGGGTAAAAATTATTTTTGAAAGTTGAAAATTATAAATAAAATAATTTTCTGAAGTTGATTTTACCCAAGCACTTCCATTTTATTTTTACCCATTATAATAAAAATTATTTTTTATTCAACTTCAAAACAATGGTATTCAACTTTTAGGAAACAGTGGGTCATGTTTCAAACATTATTAAAACTTCCAAAAGTAATTATAATTATTCTTGACTTTTTTATTATTAGGAAGTTGAATCAACTGCAGAAAACATAAAAATGAAAGTTGAATAAAAATAATTTTACTACATTTACTCTCTATATCAAATTAAACATGACCATTATTGTTGAGTTTATACTTTAACGTTCTATTTGGAAGTTGAATAAAAATAAATAATTTAAAAAAAAATTAAAAATCAAACTAAATATGACCATTTTTTAATTTATTTTTGTAAAACTCAACATTCATTTTTACTAGACTCACTCTCTAAATTAGTGAGTGTTTGGGTAAAATTTATTCTTTTGACTTTTTATTTATTAAATGGAAGTTGAATAAACGTGTAAATAAAAAAGTTGAGTGTTTGGGTAAAATTTACTCTCTTGACTTTTTTATTTATTAGGAAAACACGTGTAAATAAAAATAAAAATAAAAGTTGAATAAAAATAAAAATAGAAGTTGAATAATAACGCAAGTTGATTCAAGAAATCACTGACACCTTAATACTCTATTTGGAAGTTGAATAAAAATGAAAGTTAAATAAATTTTTACTTTTATTTACACGTATTTTCCTAAAAAATAAAAAAGTCAAAAGAATTAATCAAATAAACTTAACGCTCACCAACAGTAAAAGTTTGACCAATTATAATTATACACGTGTTTTGTTTGATTTACACGTATAATTGCGTTTTTATTTACAATTTCAACTGTTTAAACATGACCATTTTTTTTACACTCAGATTAATTTTTTATTTATTAAAAATTAAAAATTAATTTGACAAGTTGAATAAACAGTTTTCATTTTTAACTACACTTACTAAAATTAAAAAAATTATAATTTTCTACATGGACATTGTTCAACATTCATTTTTACTACACTTACTCTCTAAATTAACTTGCGTTTGACAATTTAATTTTATACAACTTCCATCTTAAAAAGTATTAGGTAAAATAAAAACGCAAGTTGATTCAAGAAACCATCGATACCTTAACGCCCTATTTGGAAATTGAATAAAAATGGAAGTTGAATAAAAATTAAAAGTGTAGAAAAAATTAATGTTGAGTTTTATAAAAATAAATTAAAAAATAAACTTCCATTTTATCCTTTCGTCAAATTAAACATGACCAAAATGGAAGTTGAATAAAAATGTATTAGTGAACATGATAATTTTCGTTTTAACAATTTCAACTTGCGTTTTTATTTGCACGTGTTTTCCTAATAAATATTAAAAAAACAATTTCACAAGTTGATTTTAAAATTAAAAATCAATGTTTGACTAAACGCAACTTTGAACTTTTTTTTTTAAATTGATTTGATAAAATGAAAAATAATTTGATAAAAATAAATATTAAAAAAATTATTTTCATTTATTTAACTTTTATTTTTATTCAACTTCCAAATAGAGCATTAAAGTATTAGTAATTTCTTGAATCAACTTACGGTTTTATTAAACTTCCTTTTTTAGTTTGATTCAACTTCCATTTTTATTTTTAAAAAAAAATTATTCCTTGAAATTTAAAAATGGAAGTTGAAAGTTGAATAAATTACCTTAACTAAATCAATTAGAACTAAATCAATTAGAGCGTTAAGGTATAAAAATCAAACTAAATATGACCATTGTACAATAAATTAATTTTATGAAAATTAATTTTTGATTTTAAAAAAATTAAAAATTATTTTTTTAAAAATGAATGTCGAGTTTTACTACACATTTAAAAAACTTATAAAAATGAAAGTTGAATAAAAATAAAAATAGAAATTTAATAAAAACACAAGTTGATTCAAGAAACTACTGATACCTTAACGCTCTATTTGGAAGTTGAATAAAAATAAAAACAGAAGTTGAATAAAACGTAAGTGGATTCAACTTCCATTTTTAAATCAATTTTTTATTAAACTTCATTTTTATTTGTATAATTAAGTCAAAAGTTGAAATTATAATTATTTTTATTCAACTTCCATTTTTATTCAACTTCTATTTTTTATAATTTTAAAAACACTTTAATAAAAATCAAACTAAACATTCATTTTTTTTTTATTTTATCAAATTTTTTCCAAACTAAACATAACCATTGATACCTTAACACTTTATTTAGAAGTTGAATAAAAATGAAAGTTGAAAACCTTTGTTGAAGTACTACACTTACGATAACAATCCTCAATTTTTTGTATTACTCTTGTGCATTCAACGCTTTTCATGTAGATTCAAGAACTTTCGTCTACTAAGATAACTAGCATATCACCCGTGCTATGCACGAATTGTATTTACAATCTATCTATATCTATACTATATATTAAGTAAAATGAGGTTTTTAACCCCCAAGGCCTGTAGGAACTTCAATATCCCAATCTGAATTTTCTAAATTTTTTATTTAAAAAAAAAAAAAAAACCTCAGCATTTATTGATTTGGTCAAAATTCCTTGATCAGCATTTATTAACTTTTTTCAATCCACATGTCTTTCTACATGCCTGCATTTATTGATAAAATCTCCTGATCAGCATTTAAAATCCCCTCATACAAATAATTATAGATACAATCCGTGTATAGTTACTGCAGTACCCTTTTCAACTTCTCCCATACACTATGGTTAATGATAAGATTGTTAAATTATTTTTATAAAAAATCTTAAAAAACATAATTTATATATTAAAAAAATCTAAAATAAATATAAATATCTATAATTATCCTGTGCATAGTACGGGTGATAGGCTAGTTATCTATATATGTGAATTGCGATTTTTAAATGTCTTTTTTTTTTAAATGCCTTATTTTTTTCCCTTTTTTATATTATATTCAAGTTTAATATTTTGATAATAATCATATGTGTTAGACTTTTCAAGAAATTAAATGTCTTTTTTTTATTATTATATTATATTAAAGTTTAATATTTTGATAATAATCATATGTGTTAGACTTTTCAAGAAATTTTTTTTATGTTTGTTCTTAATGCATTAAAGTGTTATTATGAGGGTAAGACTTGGGGGTTAGGAGAAGCTAATAAATACTAAGATTTTTTTTTTTAAATCAAAAATCAAGAAATTTAGATTGAGAGATTGGGGTAGCGTTTGGTAGAGTTTTGTAAATGTGATTTGAGAGTATGAGCTGTGTTTTGAGTTTGTGTGTTGTGGAATTATGATTTGAGTATAGAAAATTTGTTTGGTAAAGAGTTTTGAAAATAGTTTTGGAAAAGAGGTTTGATTTGAGTGGGGAATTGTTGATGTGACATTTGATATGTGATACAAAAATTTATAACTCATAACTAAACATACAACTCAAAATTATTTTAAAGCACATAAAAAATTTAAAAAATTTCAGAAAATATTTTTCCCGATTATATAAATCAATTGCAAAAAAAAAAATAAAAAAAATATATATTTATTGTTCCGGACAGTCGGCCGGTCAACCGGCCGGACATCCCGTTCCCTCACAGAATGTTACAGAATGTTAAAGCTTTTGGCAGAATGTTACAGAGCTCTCGGCAGAGTTTTGGAAAATTAATTCCAAAACTCCTACCAAACACCATGCTCAAACTCACATGTTGAAAACGATTTCCAGAATCGCTCCAAACAGAGAACTCTCACAAAACTTGAGGTTAAAAACTCTCTTTCACTTAATATATAGTATATAGAGTATAGATATCTAGTCTTGTTTCAATAATACCGTTGTGTCAAGAAGCTATAATTATGTTCTTAAGAAAAGAATAACTGTTTTAACTTCAAAGTACAAAACAATTTGGTCACACCATTGTGATGACTGAAAACAGATCTGCTCTGTACCTTAATCACTCAAAAGGCACACTTTTTTTTTTTTTTTTTTTTTTTTTTTTTTTTTTTTTAACAAAGAAAAATTTCATTAACACAATGAAATTAAAGGTAGAAGAAAATGACATGCATCGAGAGAGATTTGAAAAGTACAAATTACCCTTACTACTGCTACTTGCATCCATACAACCAACCCTTAGGCCTCACGATTTTATTTATTTATTTATTTATTTTTTGAAACAATTAAGAAGGATTTAACTAGAAAATAAAATACATGAGTCCCCACAAAATCAACCCACACAACCCAAAACCAAAAACCAACATTAAAACACCCAAGCTGCTCCTGAATTCCTCACAAAATCAACAAATCACACACTACTATTCAACTTGAATATTTTATTCGCCCATGCTGCTACACTCCCAATGCCTACACCACCCAAACTAGAATCTTTTCAACAGCCCAAGACCCACGCCAGACAACACTTCTACACTCTCATGCTGTTACACACATGCTGCTACACTCCTAATGCATGCTAGACCCACCAAACTCACAACACTTCAACAGCCCAAGACCCACCAAAGCCGAGACCCACGCCATACAACACTTCTACTTCATTGGTCGGACTCATTCCGCACGCTCCGCACCCAGCCAAGACCCACCAAACTCATTCCGCACGCTCCGCACTCAGCTCCACTTCCATGGCTGGAAAAAGCTCCACACCCAGCTCCACTTCCATGGTCGGAAACTTCTTTTCTGATTCAAAAACTCCGAGCACTCATTGCAACCGAACACACCCAAGGACGATCAAAACTCATGACCACATCCGAACAAGACCTACTGCCATCTCCACTTCCATGGTCGAACACATCTTTTCCGATCCAAACTTCGAACACACCCACTGCAGAAGCTCCGATGTTGACAACCCAAAACATCGAACAACTGCCGAAAGACCTCCATATATCTGGATGAAGTTCACCCCTCAAACTCCCACTCGAAAAGGAGCACTCGAATGAAATCTTAGATAGATCTGGATTAACTTCAACACCCATGTTTCCCCCCAAACAAGCACTGAAGCAACTCCATAGATCAGAACTAGAGCTCATTCCTTAAACTTCCACTCACAAAGGAGCGCCCGAATGAAGATCCAAACCAGATCTGAACATCCTCTATTCCGGTCCAAAACCGACCTCCTTCTACTCTGTTATGACCCTTATTCCAAGCACCCCTGTTGAAACAAAACATACAACCCCAATGCATCTACCAAAAAACGGAAATAACAAACACCAAAAATTTTAAGATCAGCAGCACACAAAACACAACTATGTGGGAATCAAGTTTATTAAAAGCAAAAACCAGCACACAAACACAAGAGAGAGCTGGGCCAGCCGACCACCATAGCCAAAGGCGGCAGTCAGCTGGCCAAAAGTGAGACCTAGGGGTGGAGGTTTTTAGAGAGAGAGAGAGGGAGGTTTGTACTCAAAAGGCACTTAACATACACTAAGGCCCGGTTTGTACTGAAAAAGATAAAAAGTCAAAAAAACTATTAAAAAATTAAAAAGTTATCATTATTCACAAAAAATATATATATAAAAAAACAAATTACACAGGCGCCAAGTACAAGCATACACAGTGGTGAAGTGATGTCAGTGATGGCCAAGTACAAGCCATACATATTGAAGTGATGGTCAGTGGTACAAATTTACAATGTGGGGTGCACAAAAAAATTAATCCGGAATGGTGTTGTTCGGCCTTTAGGGGCCCATCACGGATCCCGTTTTGATATTTTGAACCGTTTAATGTGTAGAACTCGTTGAATACTATATACTTGTAAAAAATCACGTTGATCGGATATCTCTAACTACATGATCAAATCAATTTTGTATAAAAAAAATGAATGGTGTTATAGTTAACGGTTGACAAAAAATTAATCCAATTAGATAGCTATCGATATCCGATCAATATGATTTTTTACAAGCATATAGTACTCGACGAGTTCTACATATTGATTGGTCCTCCAATTAGCAAAACAAGACCCGTGGTGGCCCTCACGGGCCGAACAATACCGTCCAATTCAATGCCCCAAAAAGAGACAAGCATCTCCTATACTGCTTTTTGCAAACCTTGCTATCTACCGTACAACCTACAATGCACAAACTTCTCCTATACACTAATTTATACAATTTTTAATACACATTTTTTGGTAAAAAGTCAAAAAATTAACCAAAACAACCATATTTTTTTCTCAATTTTTTAATCTAAAAAATCAAAAAATACACTTATTTAAGACATCCCAAACAACTCCTAAATTAGTGAAAACAACAGTAGGTAGGGTAGGGAAATTATTCAATATTCCCGGAACACTACGTGTCTATACTCCAAACTAATTACCAATTAGTTAGCCCCATGTTATTCTCTCATCCCAACATAAATTGTGAGCCCTTATATTTCTCCATCAATCAAAATCTTATGAAATACCACGTATTCATACTCTAAAAATACTTAATAATCACCCGAAAGGGTAAGTTAAGAATTTCAAAAGCGATGTCGGCAGCCCTAGAATTACATAGACGGTTCTTTCTCACCCTACAAAATGGCCCTTTCAGCAATGGCAGAGTGACAACTTCTTGGGATTTGGATTTCGCTTTAATAAAGCAATTGAAAAGTGGTGTGCACTATTCGATTGAAAATCAGATTGTCATTGTGCTCCTTAGATATGAGATAAGCTTCTTGTTATTTGTCCATAAAAAATGCTTTAGATTTCTAAATTGTGAATTTTAGAGGAGTTTTAACCTGTGAGTTTTAGTGTGTGATTTAATGTTTTGATTTTTGTTTTGTAATTTTTTTTTAAATTGTCACGTCACTAATATTCTTATTAGAACTTTTAATCATCACTGTTTATCCATTACTAATTGTTAGGCATGAGGGTATACGCCTGGGAAAATTTCAGTCACACTGACGTGTCTAAATGACGAAAAAGTGAGTATCCGCTTTTGTCAATTCTTGAAAAAACACTCCAAACTTCACAGCTATACATATTACTTTATTTCAAATCTAAAACTAACCAACTCATTATGGACTTAACACTAGTAATATACTTTTTGACCCCACGGAGATCAACATGCAAATCATTAGCAATGACAAAAGCAAAAGAATTATTAGAATTTCTTCAAAATTTTCGGGAAATTATAGTTGCTAGCTAGCCTCTGTTAAGGTTTGAAGGAGAGCGTGTAATATTTTTCACATCATCAAAATCTCAATCGAATGGCAATAGAGATGGTAATATTTTCAGAACTTAAATTTACTTAGATGGTGTAAAAGTTGCATGGAAGGAACTTCATTGAATAAAACCCAAGAAAATTTGGAACCTAGAAGAACTTTGTGATGAAACAAATACACAAGAAAATTAAAATAAAGTAATAAAAAAATGTAAAAGCACCTTCAGAAATGATAATGGGGATGTGAAAATAAATGTTTAGTCAAATTTAAGAAGGAAAAAAAATTCAAGCTGTCATTTGATTCTCCATCATGGTGACAATTACGAAACCATGTTGAAATCTCTAATATGGCCCAGAACTACTAGAGAATTTGAAAAAGCTACAGAAATTGATTAAATTACAAAAGCAATTGGAAACATTGTCAAGCATGAAACTTAGGATCCACTAAGGAATGAAAAAGAACAGGTACCATCACTTTATTTACACTTTTCTTTTTTAGATTTATTTTTTTATTTTTATTTTTATATTTATATTTTTTTTGCAATTATACAAGCAAGCAAAAGATGCAAACGTATGAAAATATTAAGTCACCATGCAATAGTTAACGGTAGGCAAACTTGTATGACGGGGACTGTCTACTATGAAGCACGAATACTCCGAAATAGGCCACGTATGCGTATCGGATACAGATACGTGCCCGATATGGTGGGATACGTATCAGATACGGGAAATGAAGTATCCGATTTTTTTTTTTAATTTTTGAATTTCGGATACGCGAGGATACGGTGAGGATACGGCGGGGCAAAAAAATAATTTAAAAAACTTAAAATGGGGTGAAATTGTAAAATATGAAAAAAAGATGAAATAAAACATAAAAAAGAGAAAAATAATAAACCAAACTCTCTCTTACCTGGGTCGAACAGCAGCCGCGAAGGAGGAGGAGAAGCAGCTCGCCGATCGTCGATCAGGTTCGTCCCTCTCTCTCTCTCTCCCTTTCGCTCTCTCTGTCTGCCTTTCACGAACTCTCTCTCTCTCTTCCTCTCCCTCTCGATCTCGCTCGATCTGTCTGTCTGGTTGGAGATCTGGATCTCATCTCCCCCTCCTCTTCGTCGATTTGTCTCTCCCTCTCCTTTACCCATGTCTGTTTTGCATATTTATTTGTATTATTTTAATTTTTTTTATTTTAATTTTTTATATGTAGACTCTGCAAATCACATAAGATATTTAAAAAAAAAAAAAAAACTTATATATTCGGTTTACTTGAATCTGATAAAACAAACAAATAAATAAACTTATTAATAAATAAATAAACTTATTAAAAATAAAATTTGTCAACTTATAAAATTATAAACTTTGTAAACTTATTAATAAATCAAATAAGGTAAAAAAAACTTATTAATAAATAAATAAATAAACTTATTGATAAATAAATGAACTTTGTAAATTTTTTCCCCTTAATTTGGGATTGAATTGCATTATGGATGTTATGGATGATGCTATATTGTTGAAATTGTTGAAATTTAATTGAATTGATGAAGTTTTATTGAATTGATGAAGTTTTAATTTAATTGATGCTATATTGGTGATGCTATGGGTGATGCATTATGAATGTTATGTATATTACATTACTAAAAATTGTTGAAGTTTTATTTTTATGTATGCTACATTACTAAAAATTGTAAAAAAAATATTTTTTATGAATGTATTCCCGCCGTATCCGTATCTTACTTTTTTGAATTTTGTCGTATCGCCGTATCCGTATCGTATCATATCCGTATCCCTATCCGTGCTTCCTACACTGTCTATCAAGGCACCGATCATGAACTTTGACTCAAAAACACATGTTTCGCGTACACTACATTATTTCAAATAAAGAGAAGCATTCAGAATTATACCATAGGTTGTTTGGGAGCCTTGCCCACTAAAATGAACCAGTAAACTTCCCTACACTCTCCAAGTTTTTCAAGGAGATGATAACAGTAGTTAGCAAACCTAACCAGGAAATTTCAATAAAATCTTGGTTTTGAGAAGAACAATTATGAACTCTGAATCATTTCCCACATCCATTTTCTAGAATTCTAATTTAAAATTGATCATAATAGAAATTAATAGACTGTTTATCTAATCATTTTGCTTGGCCTAACCAGGAAATTTCAATAAAATCTTGGTTTTGAGAATAACAATTCTGAACTATGAATCATTTCCCACATCCATTTTCTAGAATTCTAATGTAAAATTGATCATAATAGAAACTACTAGACTGTTTATCTAATCATTTTGCTTAGCCAGTAGAAAACCAAGAAAAGTCAGTGATGTGCTACTACAAGAATCTGCACTTTTTGCGACCACTTTTCGCGACTAATATAAAAGTTGGTAGCTAAAAGTTACCTTTTGGTGACCAAATATTTATTAGTCACGAATGATCATTATTTATTAATCACGAATGATCATTATTAGCCAGTAGAAAACCAAGAAAAGTCAGTGAGGTGCATGCATTGCAGATGGACAGTGTAACTTGGAAAATGAGTGGGAGCACTAATTAGTGCTCCCACTAATGAGGTGGCAGTAGGTCCCACCAGTAATGATGTGATGTTTTGGTCTTGGAATTGTATTTTTTTTTTTTTTTTTTACTTTTTTAATGCATTAGTGCTATTAGTGGTGGTGTTTTTAGTGGGATGAATCATTGTTGGTGTAACTTTTATAGCCAATGACCATTAATCCAACAGGACTCATAACCAAGTATTACCCAATGAATAAATCCCTTTCTTTTCAATGAAATTTGGGGAAGCAGAACTAAAAATTTTGCATATAAATTTTGCAATATAATACAATAAAATAAAAAAGTAGTTAGCTTGTCAGTTCATTGCAATTTTCCTATCCACAAACTCCTATTTTTCCTTCGAATTTTTATCCTATGTCAGAAATGTTTCCAATTCAGATGCCCTATAACATGGGTATGTACTTTATATTGCTCCCCTCATAAAAACCCACAAAAAGGATCCTTCCCGTAAATTTTAGGATTGTAAAATATGGAGGTTGGGTGAATTTAACCCCTATGAAGGACTCAACACACCCAGCTAGAATCCTGTAACATGATTCCATTCAATCTGGGAAATACGTGTGATTTATTCAACTACATTCCTCTTCGCTGAATGTTACTTCATATACTACAAGAAAATACATTTTTGACGATCACTTTTGTCGACTAAAATTATTTTTGTTGCCAAAAGTTGTGGAATTGGAGACCAAAAATTATGTTAGTCAGTAAAATACAATATTTAGCTACTAAATTTTTTTAGTCGGGGTATATTGATTATTGGCAACTAAAAAAAAATTTAGTCGCTAAAAATGTCACAATTGGCGACTAAAAAAAAATTTAGTCACTAAATTTGCCACAATTGGCGACTAAAAAAGTGTTTTAGTCGTTGTATAGATAATTTAAGCAACTAAAATAATTTAGTCGCGGAATGAAAAATAAAAATTTACTTTTTATCTTTGGCGACTAAAAGTTTGGTCGGCAAAAATTTAATTTCAGCGACAAAAAAAAAATTAGTCGTTGTATAGATAGTTTTGGCAACTAAAATAATTTAGTCGTTGATTGAAAAATAAAAATTTACTTTTTATCATTCGCGACCAAAAGTTGGTCGGCAAAAATTTAATTTCAGTGACTAAAAAATGTTTTAGTCGCTGTATAGATAGTTTTAGCAACTAAAATAATTTAGTCGCTGACTGAAAAATAAAAATTTACTTTTTATCATTGGCGACCAAAAGTTTGGTCGGCAAAAATTTATTTTCAGCGACTAATAAATATTTTAGTCGCTGTTGTGGGAGCTGAATTTCATCAGATCCATAGGGACGAATGAGCGTGTCCGGTTCAGAATGTAACATCTATTCGGCAAATACCCTAGTCAATCGAAGAGCCGAATAAAGTAACAAGTACCCCAACTAGTAGAACAGAGGCCGAGTAGAGGTACATGTAACGGATCAAGGATGGGCCCAGCCCAAAGGCCCAAAAAGAATACTATAAATACGAGATCACCTATCAGAGAAAAGTATGTGAGAACCATTACATTTAACTTAGAATACAAGTAATCTTGAGTGTAGAGACTGATTTGCCCGTCGGAGTGCTAATTCCAGCACCCCCGACCGGAGTGTTTATTCCTTTTTAGGTGACTAGCAGAGGATCACGAGCGTCCTCCAAGATCAGAAGAGTATTTCCAAACCACTTCTCCACAATTGGCACCGTCTGTGGGAATACTCAAATACATCCATGGCGAGCGTAACGAAAACCCTCTAATAGTTATTGATGAAACCACGCAGAGAAACGACCTCACTCCAACAAACATGCTTGGACCAGAGACTATCCCCGTAAGACGCGCTCTGAACTTCTCCTCACCCTCGACTTCAGAGCATGAGGCAATGCAAGCAATCATGGAACAAGCAAAGCAAAACAAACAGAGGTTGGAGAACATGATCGTTGAGAACAAACATCTCCGTCAGGATTTGGCCTTGGAAGTGGCGAAGTCCAAACAAGCTATACGCCAAGATCTGGAACGACCTCTGAAGACAGGTGGTCGACGACCTCGAGCCCGACAACAAGACACTGACAGCGACTTCAACTCATTATTCCTGGAGCCTAAGAAGAAAGGACGATCCGAAACCTCCAGTTCCTCTGAGGAGAGTCCACGTATAAGGTGTAAACGCAGAAGAAACAGCTCAGATGAAGAAGACCAACATAATCCCTTTGTACGATGGATCGCCAGGGCGGTTCTGCCCAAAAAGTTCAAAGCACCATCGTTCACTCTTTATGATGGAAAATCAGACCCCACCGATCATATCCGTCATTACAAGCAAGCCATGACGCTGCATGCAGATGATGAGGCTTTGATGTGCAAAATATTTCCGAGCAGTTTGGGACCACTAGCTGTCAGGTGGTATTATAAACTGGAGCCGGCTTCGATTAAAAGCCTCCATTAACTCCAAAAATCCTTCAGGGCAAGGTTTATCACTAATGAGGTCCAGCCAAAGCAAGCCAATTCCCTCTGGGCAATGCAGATTCAACCAGGAGAAACCCTTCATGCCTACTCGGCGTGGTATTGGGAATGTTTCAATCTGGTAGACGATGTTTGCAATGACTCCATGGCCATCATCGCCTTCAAGATGGGGCTGCATCCCGACAGTGCCCTCCATAGCTCTTTGACCAGACGGCCCCCCAAAACAATTTGGTCGTTGATGAAGAAAGTTGAAGAATAATGTAAAGTGGAAGATGATGCCTTAAGGGTTAAAGCCGGCAATGTGACCAACAAGATGGCTCCTGCTGAAATTGCTCAGCCGTTAAATTCTGTAGCACCTTAGAGCCCTGAACCACGGCATCGGGCGAAACGAGATAAGAGACAAGATTCTTGCCGATCAAGCGACCAATGCTCCCACCGAGCGAATGAACAACTGCAAATCGACAGCAGGCGCATAAGGCGCGCCGACAAGAAATATACTGAGTTGTTAGAACCGATCAGCATGGTCATGTCCAAAATCCAACATCTTCCGTTCTTCAAGTGGCCGTCAAAGATGGTGGGACCTCAAGACACTCGAAGACGGGATAGGCGGTGCGAGTATCACAAGGATCATGGCCATGAAACTGAGAGTTGTTATGCATTGAAGGATCACCTGGAGGACTTGGTATAGGATGGTTGGCTACAACAGTACGTCCGAAAGGGCAACTCAACCAAAGCAATAGCCTTGAGATAGGATTCCCCTCCACTCGGCGTGATCCACATGATATACAGCCTGCCAATTTCATCCGCGGTGCATACGATTCAGTCGAATCCCGACCCTCAAAATCAACTTACTCCGGCTAAACGGCCCCATGAAGCTGCAAGCATTTCTTTTGATGATTCAAATCTGGCCGGAGTGACACTTCCTCACATCGATCCCTTGGTAATTGAGTTACGCGTAAACCGATTCACCGTTGAGCGCGTACTCATTGATCCAGGGAGCACATCAAAGGTTATGTATTACAAGACATTCACCAAACTCGGTTTCTCATAATCGAATCTCTCTCCGGCTCCTTATCCATTATTCGGCTTCAATGCCAATCTAGAATACCCATTGGGGAAAATCACACTACCAGTCCGAGCGGGCTCCTGAACAGTGGATGTGGAATTCTTAGTCGTCAGGCTACCATAGCCGCATAATCTCATCATGGGGCGATCCTGGTTGCATGTTATGCAGGCCGTGCCGAGCACCTATCATCAGCTGCTACGCTTCCCCACAGAACACGGCATTGAGCAAATCTGTGGCTCTCAGAAATCGACACAAGCATGCTATCTCCTTGCTTAAAAGACGCCAAAGGAGTTGCAAGTGAACTTTATTGAGGTAACAAATCGCGAGAGCGTCGACAACTTTGGGCGGCTCCCAAATGAAAAGGCCACGGAAAACCTAGATCGAGCTGAAATCAACGGCAACTTAGACAGGTTCTTCATGGTCGACGCCTCCCTCAATCAAGCCGACCGACAGAAGCTAATTTCCTTCCTGCTCAGCAACCTTGATATATTTGTGTGGATCCATACGAGATGCCGGGTGTAGATCCGTTTGTTTTGCAACACCGTTTAAATGTTGACCCTAAATGCAAGCCGATCATCCAGAAAAGCCGGCGATCAGCCGTAGAGCACACTGCCGCAGTTGTTGAAGAGGTTGAATGGTTGCTTGATGCCAGGGCAATCAGGGAAGTGACCTACCCTACATGGCTCTCTAATACTGTGGTTGTGAAGAAGAAGAATGGGACCTGGCGAGTCTACGTTGATTTCACGGACCTAAACAAAGCTTGCCCCAAAGATTGTTTTCCTCTCCCAATGAGAGACCAACTGGTAGATGCTACAGTACGTCATCAGGGCATGAGCTTTCTCGATGCCTACAGAGGCTACCATCAAATTGCTTTGCATCCGGAGGACCAAGACAAGACTGCATTCCTCACCCCAAGAGGAACCTATTGCTACAAGATTATGCCTTTTGGGCTGAAGAATGCAGGGGCAACTTACCAGAGACTAGTCACCACCATGTTCAAAGAGCAACTCGGCCACACTATGGAAGTATACAATTTTTGACATGGTGGTCAAATCCAAGGAAGAGCATAATCATATAGCCGATCTGGAAGAGACATTCGACATTCTACGCAAATACAAAATGAAGCTGAATGCTTCTAAATGTGCGTTTGGGATCGGCTCTGGCAAGTTCTTGGGTTACATTGTCAACCACCGAGGAATCGAGGCCAACCCGAGGCAAATCACAGCAATCTTGGAACTCGGCTCCCCTCGTTTGGTAAAAGAGGTTCAAAAGTTGATAGGGATGGCCGCCGCACTTAATAGGTTCATTAGTCGGTTTACAGATCGCTGCCGACATTTCTTCCATACACTACGGCAGGGCAAGTCCTTCGAATGGTCCGCCGAGTGTGAAGCCGCTTTCAACGGTATCAAAACCTACCTTCGATCAGTTCCCCTCTTGACAACACCCTCGGCAGGCGACCCGCTCATCTTGTATCTGGCAGTTTCTAACCGGGCCGTTAGCGCCGTACTGATTAAGGAAGAGCTGGAGGAGCAAAAGCCAGTGTATTATGTGAGCAAGGCAATGGTCGACGCCAAAACACGCTACCTGCCGCTAGAGAAACTCATCCTAGCCTTAGTCATGGTGGCAAGAAAACTAATGCATTACTTACAGGGGCACAACATCGGGGTGCTAACAGATTACCCCCTCTGATCAGTACTACGTAGTACGGAAGCATCATGACGCGTTTCAAAATGGGCTCTTGAACTCGGCTAGTACGACATTCAATTTCTACCTAGAACCTCAATCAAGGGGCAAGTGCTTGTCGACTTTGTAGTTGAATTTACCGGGGGTCTTGCCGATTTCAAGTCTGATGAAATTCGACCTAAGTCGAACTGGAGAATCTATGTTGGGGACATTTGGCAGTTGTACTGTGATAGATCATCTAATCAACGGGAAGCGATGCCGGAGTAGTAATCATGGCTCCCGACGGCACAATAATTGAGCAGGTCGTCAAACTCGGCTTCGAAGCATCAAACAACGAGGCCGAATACGAAACCGTTCTGGCCGGTTTGAGGAATGCACACCTTCTGGGTGCTCGGCGTTTGCTGGTATTTTGCGATTCGAAATTAGTGATCAATCAACTAAAGGGGGAGTACGCAGCCAAAAATGACCATATGGAGGCTTACATGAAATCGGCTAGCGTCTTGCTGGCCAAATTTGACCATCATGAATTGAATCAGATAACACGTGACCAGAACACACATGCAGTTGCCCTAGCTTGCCTAGCCTCCACCATGAACTCAGAGATTAAACGGACCATCAAAGTAGGTTTCATCCCGAAGCCAAGCATCGGCCCTTCGGAGGAAATCCAGGTCAATGTCATAGAGTCAAGACTGAGTTGGATGGACCCCATTGATACATTCCTGTCTTCTGAACAGCTCCCAGCGGACAAAAAAGAAGCGCACAAGCTGCGAAACAAAGCCCTGCGATACTACTTGGATTCGCAAGGAAAACTTTATAAAAATCCCTTTCTGGTCCATACTTGGAATGTGTACACCCGGACAAAGTCGAAGAGCTTCTGACTGAAATACATGAGGGTAGTTGTGGTGCCCATTCTGGCAGGCACTCTTTGGCCCATCGAGCTATAACACAAGGGTATTACTGGCCGACAATGAGATCTGATGCCGAATGCTATGTGAATAAATGTGAACAGTGCCAGAAGTTATCCCCGTTAACCCATCTGCTTGCTGAAAGAGTTAAGCTCCATTACCAGTCCTTGGTCGTTCGCCCAGTGGGGACTTGATATCGTAGGACCATTGCCAAGGGCCCCAGGGAACAAGCGATACTTGATCGTCGCGATAGATTATTTCACAAAATGGGTCGAAGCGGAGGCATTAACTCATATTCGAGATGTTGATGTTAAGCGCTTTGTATGGAGAAATATCATAACACGATTCGGCATTCCAAGAGCTCTAATTTCAGACAACGGCACCCAGTTTGATTGTGGCGTCTACCGAGAGCTGTGCAGCAAGTATGGTATCCGGCCTTACTTTTCTACGCCGGCTTACCCACAAAGCAATGGTTAAGCCGAAGCCTCTAATAAATCCATCTTGGACAACATCAAGAAGAGGCTGGAGAAAGCTAAAGGCAAATGGGTCGAAGAATTGTCGAATGTATTGTGGGCTCATCGAACTACGCCGAGGCGATCTACTGGAGAAACGTCGTTTGCTTTATGCTTTGGAACCCAGGCGATCATACCCCTGCAGATCGGCCACCCAACCCTAAAATCTCAAGTTTTTTATATGGGCCGAAACGATATGATGTTGGCTTTGGATTTGATTCTGATCGAAGAACGAAGAGACCGTGCCCTTGCGTCCATGGCGTGGTACCAGCAGCAGCTTGCCAAGTCATATAATCAACGTGTTCAGCTACGCCGCTACACACCAGGAGAGTTGGTCCTGAAGAAGGTACTTCCAGCTGCCAAGAAACTGGCTGATGGAAAATTGGGTCCTAATTGGGACGGCCCCTATCAGATTAATTCGATCGCAGGAGTAGGGGCATATCGGCTCAAGGACATGTCAGGAAGGAGTCTGCCACGGCCTTGGAATGCCACGCATTTACGTAAATTTTATCATTGACCCGACTTGTGGGCCATGATACTTGTTCTGAACGGTTCGCCATGTACATCTCATTTTTTGTAATGCAAAGATCCCTATTTACTCACTACAAAATCCAGTTCAAAGGTGTTCCGATAAAAGCCTCCGAATTCGGAGCGCCCTTCGTGGATATCACGATTGGCCAAGTAAAGCCTCTGGATTCGGAGCCCCATCGGCGCAAAACGTCTTTGGGCCGAAAAAGCCTCTGGATTTGGAGCACCCTTCGTGGATATCACGATTGGCCAAGTAAAGCCTCCGGATTCGGAGCCCCATCGGCGCATGACGTCTTTGGGCCGAAAAAGCCTTCGGATTTGGAGCGCCCTTCGTGGATATCACGATTGGCTAAGTAAAGCCTCCGGATTCGGAGCCCGCTTCATGGATATCACAATTGGCCAAGTAAAGCCTCCGGATTCGGAGCCCCATCGGCGTATGATGCCTTTGGGCCGAAAAAGCCTCCGGATTTGAAGCGCCCTTCATGGATATCATGATTGGCCAAGCCTCCAGATTCGGAGCCCCATCGGCGCATGACGTCTTTGGGGCCGATTAAGCCTCCGGATTCGGAGCGCCCTTCGTGGACATCACGATTGGCGAAGTCTTCGGATTCAGAGCCCCATTGGCGCATGACTCCTTTGGTTGGGGCCGATTAAGCCTCCGGATTCGGAGCGCCTTTCATGGACATCACGATTGGCCAAGTCTCCGGATTCAGAGCCCCATTGGCGCATGACTCCTTTGGGCCGATTAATCGTCCGGATTCGGAGCCCCATCGGCGTATGACATATTTGGGCCAATTAAGTCTCCGAATTCAGAGTGCCCTTCATAGATATCACGATTGGCCAAGTCTCCGGATTCGGAGCCCCATTGGCACATGACTCCTTTGGGCCGATTAAGCCTCCAGATTCAAAGCGCCCTTTGTGGATATCACGATTGGCCAAGTCTCCGAATTCGGAGCCCCATTGGTGCATGACTCCTTTGGGCCGATTAAGCCTCCAGATTCTGAGCGCCCTTTGTAGATATCACGATTGGCCAAGTCTCCAGATTCGGAGCCCCAATGGGGCATGACTCCTTTGGGCCAATTAAGCCTCCGGATTCGGAGCCCCATCGGCGTATGACGTATTTGGGCCGATTAAGTCTCCGGATTCGGAACGCCCTTTGTGGATATCACGATTGGCCAAGTCTTCGGATTCAGAGCCCCATTGGCGTATGACTCCTTTGGGCCGATTAAGCCTCCGGATTCGGAGTGCCATCGGTGTATGACGTATTTGGGCCGATTAAGTCTCCGAATTCGAAGCACCACTCGTAGATATCACGATTGGCCAAAAAGCCTTTGGATTCGGAGCCCCATCGGCATATGACGTATTTGGGCCGATTAAGTCTCTGAATTTGGAGCGCCATTCATAGATATCACAATCGGCCAGACTCCGGATTCAGTGCCCCGTCAGCGCATGACGCCTTTAGGCCGATTAAAGTGTGGCATTCGTACCAACCGAATAAACAAAGGCCGAGAAATGGAATTATTCAAAATGAGATTGTTCAAGTCGCATAAACATAATCTAAAACGTGCGAACATTCAGAATAAAATGTGTACTAAAATAAATTACAAGTACGCTATAAATTGAAAACTAAGCGTTTTATTAAAATCAGCCATTAAATACATAATTTCACTTTCCATCTACATAAGGATTACAAGGTCTTCTTTTGTTAGGCGGCTCCTTCATCATCACTCTTCTTAATTTCGAAAGCGGAGTAGGGGAAATTATTCTGTTGGTACAATGGCAACGCAGAATCCAACCCTGCTGCCTAAAGATCCCCAGCTTGCTGAAGTGCCTTGATCCAGCCGTGCTTAAATCCACGATTTTCACATCGGCAAACTTCTTCGGCGAGTTTCTCCTTGGTCTTCTGAATTCCAACCAGTCGGCTGTCGTGGAAGCCTTTTTCATAGACCGCAGCCCTCGCAGTCTCAATCGTGAACAGGCTAGCCGTGTTCCGATCGGCGATCGCATCACTAATCAGCCTTTGAGTAACCCTCTCTTCCACAACTAGGTTGGGGTGGCTGGCTGATTGAGGCTCGGCAGACTTGATTTTCCTTAGCTCACGTCGGCCTTCTCGGCGCGAGCTTCTAACTTCCGAATACGTTTATCTCTCTGTTCTATATCGCGGCGAGCGGCGCGGAGACGTATGCCGATCTCATAAGTGGTGTACAGTCCCTTCACCGGCCCGTGAACGCCTTCACCAAACACTTCGAAGTCCTGCCGACCTACCATCGATTGCTGAACTTCGGGTGGAAAAATCTGTCGAGTGAACTTGACTGCCACATTTGGATCTCGAACAATCGAATCTGCCTCTGTCATTGGTCTATTACCCACGAAGACCGCAAAACTCAATGGGCGAGGAGTCGCGTCGGATTCCCTTCCAGGACGGGGTTGAGAAGACCTACGCTGTGGCTGCTTGTCCCTCCTGGGTGACCTACTTTGACAATGAGGAGATTGGTGTCTCTCCCGATCCCTCGAAGTCCTACTGCCCGTGAGTGAAGGTTCACCACTTCGACTCATGTGTCCTCTTAGCTCAGCTAGCGTCTTCGCTTCCCCTCCGCTGTTGAAAAAAAGTCTATTTGACATTCGCACTTGTTTAATTTTCCTCAAAGAGCTGGGCTGAGTTACTGACTGAGCACATAAATAGGATCCTCGTTCACGAAGTACACACCCATTTATTACCTACGAAGGCAGCACCTCCGAGGCAATCTCATTAATATCGAAACGTCAACAGCTCGGCACCGACTAAGTCGTATGCCCCAATCGCCCCATCAACAACTGTTATTCGGCACTTAATGTTCATGAACCAGTCAATCTAGTCAGCTTGAGTGCCCCAGCCGTTCCACGAATTCATTTATCAGTACAATATCCATAAGTTCGTATTATTCGGCGTTGTACGTTCATAAACCAGCTGGGGCAATGGCAGAGTCGTCAATCTAGTCGGCTTGAGTGCCCCAGCCGTTCCATGAATTCATTCATCAGTACAATATCCACAAGTTCGTATTATTCGGCATTGTACGTTCATGAACCAGTTGGGGCAAGGGCAGATTTGTCAATCTAGTCGGCTTGAGTGCCCCAGCCGTTCCACGAATTCATTCATCAGTACAATATCCATAAGTTCGTATTATTCGCCGTTGTACGTTCATGAACCAGCTGGGGCAAGGGCAGATTCATCAATCTAGTCGGCTAGAATGCTCCAGCCGTTCCACGAATCGTTTCATCAGAACAATATTCATATAAGTTCGTGTTATTCGGCGTTCTACGTTCGTGAACCAGCCAGGGCAAGGGCAAAGGCTGACCTATCGGCACCTCATGAATTCATTTTATTTATGATTAAATCAAATTCATTAATTTAATCGGCTATTAAGTTTGCCGTCTCTCGTAGTCGTCACATTTTGTTCTAACTGCTGATTCTTTTAATTATGTAGTCATACAGCAAACAATACAAGCAATAACTTGAGAACATAGAAAATTCTCATTCATAAATTGAGTACAGCATAGTCACTATTTTATACACGAAAATTATCCCAAGCAAATAGTTGTCTACTAAGAAAACAAAACATGATTGCAAAAAGATACACTGAAAATAGCTAAAGTGATCCCCAAATCAATCCTCGGCATCAGACTCAAGCGGCTCAACGTCCACTTGCTCGTATGGAATCGACATGTCCAATGTCACTCCAGCGGCAGTAAGGGCTTTAAGCCAGCCATGTTTGAATCCCCGATTCTCGAATTTGGGGACCTCTTCTACATAATTTTCAAGAGCGACGCTCTTTCCAGCCTCAAATGCTTCGAACGCCTCGGAGTCAGTTTTCTCCTTCCCCGCCTTCAACTCTGCTAGCTTGGCCTCCAACTTGGCAAGCGCCTCCTTGGCCAACTTGAGCGATTTCTCATTCGCGTTGGCCCTCTCCTCGGCTTCCGCTCTAAGTTGGTCAGTAGTTCGCACCCTTTCCTTCTTTGCTTCGGCCCGCGCACTTTCCATTGTTTCCCTCATCGCCTCAAACTCAGCCCTACTCCGCTGATCCTCCACTTCTGCAAACGGCTAATCCTTTCAACAGCATCGTGCTGGCGGCAGCCCAAATCGGCAATCCTTCTGACCGTCTGCAAAACAAGTTGGGCCGCTTGCAAACAAAATCAAAACAAGGAATTGGAATGAAGTTACATACCAGGAGGGCCGACTGGGCAGCTAATGCTATCGCTACCAAATCCGGATCCGTTCGAAAGGTTGTCTTGTCAGCCGGCAACGCGACCGAGGCAGCCAAGCTCAAAGCAACAGCTGGATCCTTCAAGGCCGACGCTTCGGAGAAGATCGGCGTATTTTTTATCTTGGGTTGAACAACAAAAGGAACCACATCCGATTCCTCTAAGCGCAGCCGTTTATCGACAGGGTTCTCCTCCTCAGAGCCGGCGTTGCCCTCGGCAGCACGTTTCTATCCCCGATTTGGAATCGGTCGTTCTTCTGGATTCGAAAGATCGGTCGCCTTCTCCTCCACGGCCACGTCAACGTGAGTGATTTCTTCTACAATAGTAGCTATGACAGATTCAGTCAGCACAAGTCTGGAATGAATGGCCTCGGCTTTTTGTCGGGCGGCCATGCGTTCGGCATTTCTCCTTCATCCCACCTACGTGAGATTTTCCTTGGCCATATCCTCAGAATAATCGCCGGGAAAGTCTCCCAGATTTGAAAAAATATCTCCAAAGGCGTCCCCTTTGCCTGATGTAGACGGAGGATTGGAGAAGTTCAACCCGGCTTCCTCAAAGGCCGAGTTAATAGCTTCGTCAACTTGCGCTGCTAACCGGTCAAGGTCCTCAGCGATTGGTTCAGCCTCTTGTTCTTCCACGTGTTCAGAGTTGGATGTTTCTAAACCAATCTGTCTCAAGTTCTTGAAACTGGGGAAGATGAGGGCTGTAAGATGGCTGTCGCCTCGCGCGATCGGAATGTTGTCCGACGCCAAGAATGTCATGTAAGTCGGCTCGTACCGAAGTAGAATATGGGCTGCCCTCCCCTGTTTTTGAAGATTTGGATGGCCGACGAACTGTAGCGCGGTTTTGATTTCTGCAAGAACAATGTCGTCGTCTGAAACCAGCACTCTCTTCAAGTCGCTGCCTGCGCAAACAAAATGGTTAGATGTATGTAGTGCCGAACATGAATATAGATATGAAAATAACAGAAACAAGTGATCTAATCGGCAACCTGGTTTGCCTTTTCGCCTCGGCACCGGGTCTAGGCGATCTTCTCCTTCGCCGAACTCCCAATTGCCATGGACAACGACCATCACGTCGTCGACACACTTGCCAGAGCTGGCGAGCGTAGTCGCTAAGTGATCATCAGTATCCTTGACTCTAAAAAAGTAGCGCCCTAGCCGGCCAGTAGACTTGGCTAGGACGTAATAGTACCGAATGGCGGGTATACCTAAATTGATCCTAAGACGACGATTTAGTTCTACAATCCCCATTATGATGCGAAAGAAATTCACGTTGGGCTGGGAAGGGATTAGACCCCAGTATCTAAGAACGGCCCTCAAAAGTGGGTGAAGAGGAAAGCGGACTCCGCCCTCAGCAATTGATAGGAGAGGAAAGACGATTGTGCTATCATCTTCCCTCTCCATATCAGTGGTGCTATTTGCCAAAAGTGACAGATGGACGTCATCGAGGATGGAGAAATGACGGCGAAAACCGGAGATTCGATCCGCCGAAAAGAGCTCCTTTAGATGTTTTGCCATTTTTTTTGGCCAAACCCAAGGATTATGGAAATTTAAAAGCAAATAAGGAAACGGGATCAAAATGAATGAGGAGAAGACTTACAGGAGACGAAGGGAGAAACGAGAAACAAGAAACAAGAAACAAGAAGTTGTAGAAGCCGCGAAGAGAAGGAGTTGCACTAGAGGGCGAGGAAGATATCTTTGAATATTCAGAACATACATTCGAAGAGACAATTTCAAATCATATTAAATGGAAGCAGTGTATGAAGGGGTGGGAAAGCGTTACAATGACCAAGAAGCGTGTGCGCATTCTAACACACATTGGAAAGAGGGTTAACTGCCGAATTTTTGACTTCCCAGGCTAGAAGCCAAACACGCCGACTAACTGATGCTAGTAGGGTGTTTGGGGGGCAATTGTGGGAGCCGAATCTCATCAGATCCATAGGGACGAATGTGCGTGTCCGGCCCGAAATGTAACATCTATTCGGTACATACCCTAGTCAATCGAAGAGCCGAATAAAGTAACAAGTACCCCAACCAGTAGAACACAGGCCGAGTAGAGGTACATGTAACATATAAATGATGGGCCCAGCCCAAAGGCCCAAAGAGAATGCGATAAATACGGGATCACCCATCAGAGAAAGGTATGTGAGAACCATTATATTTAACTTAGAATACAAGTAATCTTGAGTGTAGAGACTGATTTGCCCGTCGGAGTGCTAATTCCGGCACCCCCGACCGGAGTGTTTATTCCTTTTCAGGTGACTAGCAGAGGATCACGAGCGTCCCCCAAGATCAGAAGAGTATTTCCAAACCACTTCGCCACAACTGTATAGTTACTTTTGGCTACAAAATTTATTTAGTCACTGAATGGAAAATAAAAATTTACTTTTTATCTTTGGCGACCAAAAGTTTGGTCGGCAAAAATTTAATATCAGCGACTAAAAAATGTTTTAGTCACTGTATAGATAGTTTTGGCAACTAAAATAATTTAGTCGCTGAATGAAAAATAAAAATTTACTTTTTTACCTTCGGTGACCAAAAGTTTGGTTGGCAAAAATTTAATATCAGTGACTAAAAAATGTTTTAGTCGCTGTATAGATAGTTTTGGCAACTAAAATAATTTAGTAGCTAAATGAAAAGTAAAAATTTACTTTTTTATCTTTGGAGACCAAAAGTTTGGTCGGCAAAAATTTATTTTGAGCAACTAATAAATATTTTAGTCGCTGTATAGTTACTTTTGGCTACTAAATTTATTTAGTCGCTGAATGGAAAACAAAAATTTACTTTTTATCTTTGGCGACCAAAAGTTTGGTCGGCAAAAATTTAATTTCAACGACAAAAAAATGTTTTAGTCGTTGTATAGATAGTTTTGGCAACTAAAATAATTTAGTCGCTAAATGAAAAATAAAAATTTACTTTTTATCTTTGGTGACCAAAAGTTTGGTCGGCAAAAATTTAATTTTAGCGACTAAAAAATGTTTTAGTCGCTGTATAGATAGTTTTGGCAACTAAAATAATTTAGTCGCTGAATGAAAAATAAAAATTTACTTTTTATCTTTGGCGACCAAAAATTTGGTCGGCAAAAATTTAATTTCAGCGACAAAAAAATGTTTTAGTCGCTATATAGATAGTTTTGGCAACTAAAATAATTTAGTCGCTGAATGAAAAATAAAAATTTACTTTTTATCTTTGGCGACCAAAAGTTTGGTCGGCAAAAATTTAATTTTAGCGACTAAAAAATATTTTATTCGCTGTATAGATAGTTTTGGCAACTAAAATAATTTTGTCACTGAATGAAAAATAAAAATTTATTTTTTATCTTTGGCGACCAAAAGTTTGGTCGGCAAAAATTTAATTTCAGCGACTAAAAAATATTTTAGTCGTTGTATAGATAGTTTTGGCAACTAAAATAATTTAGTCGCTGAATGAAAAATAAAAATTTACTTTTTATCTTTAGCGACCAAAAGTTTGGTCGACAAAAATTTATTTTCAGTGACTAATAAATATTTTAGTCGCTGTATAGTTACTTTTGGCTACTAAATTTATTTAGTCGCTAAATGGAAAACAAAAATTTACTTTTTATCATTGGCGACCAAAAGTTTGGTCGGCAAAAATTTAATATCAGCGACTAAAAAATGTTTTAGTCGCTATATAGATAGTTGTGACAACTAAAATAATTTAGTCGTTGAATGAAAAATAAAAATTTACTTTTTATCTTTGGCCGCCAAAAATTTATTTTCAGCGACTAATAAATATTTTAGTCATTGTATAGTTATTTTTGGCTACTAAATTTATTTAGTTGCTGAATGGAAAACAAAATTTTACTTTTTATTTTTGGCGACTAAAAGTTTGGTCGTCAAAAATTTATTTTCATCGACTAAATAAATTTTAGTCGTCATATACCATCTTTTGCCGACTTAAAGAAATTTAGTCGCCAAATATTTGGTATAATTTTATTTTTAATCTTTGGTGACTACCTCATTTGGTTGGCAAATATACATTTTTGGTGACTAAAACACATTTAGTTGGCAATAAAACTCAATTTTTTTTTGCGGGAACACATACCGCCCAATTTGAGTTCATGTTTAATTTTATTATTATTATCATTATTATTTATTATTATAATTTTATTTTTTATTTATTATCATTTTGGAGGGATGTTTAAATTAATTTGGTGAGGAACTCTGGAGGGATTTTTTATTTAGTCGGCAAAAGTGCGAATTCTTGTAGTGAAATTTTGAGTCTTAGTTTTTGGGTTTTTTTATTGATATAGTTAATTGGATGTGAATTAGAATTTAGATTATAATTTACATTTGGATTAGAATTTAGGAAAAATTGTGTCATCTAGTTCTCTTACTGTGTATAGATTGTTGGAGATGATTCAAACTTTGTGTTCCTTACACTTATTTATATCGTTCTCCCACATTGGTGACCATATATAAATATATATATTATTTTCTGATTTCATACTTACCTATATTTGATTTTTAATATATTAATTTGTTAACATGAGTATTTTACAACTGTTGCTCATGGGTTGGAAATCTTCATTTCCAACTTATAATGGAGCAGATTTGAATCTGGAGATGCTGCTTTAACCCACCAAGCCACTCTACTTTTAAATAGATCGCAAAGCACATTCATATCAGGTTGCGTACCCAAAAACACAATCTCATTCCTACCCTTCCAAATGGACCATAGAACAACCAGAGGTATGGCCTTTCAAATTTGTTGTTCTAATCTTTTAAAGCTAAAACCAGTCCACCACTGCAACACTCCCGTTTATTAAGTTACAAGGTGTAGTAATGTATTATGATTAATGCTATGAATTGGATCTCCTTATTTCTAAGGCGATGATCAAAAAATAGATGTCAACTATACTGAAAATCATGTCACGGTTTTTCAATAATATATTTTCTTACAAATTGCCCTTTCAAATGAAGTGCTACTACACACATCTCCAATTTGAAAACAGTATTTTTCTACTCTCAATATGCCATTAAGTATTTCTAGTTTGACTAACTAAAATAGTTTCTATGTGTTTGAGGCTTTGTCAAAATCTCTAACTGCTTAAACATCCTTGAGATTTGGTCATCGGAAAATATTTAGTGTGTTTGGTTTCAGTTTTCTAAATTCAATTTTTTGAAAACTGAATTTTTTGTTTTTCGTGTTTTTTTTAGTGAATATTTTTAAAATTGTAAGTATTTTTTTTTTACTTTTTTAGATGTCTCTTACTTAAATGTATCTAAAAAGAAAAATATTGTGAAAAAAGTTATTTAAAAATTAATAAATACACAAAATACGAAAAATATACTGAATTTTAGTTTTTTTTTTTTTTTTTGTATTTTTGGTATATAGGGATTTTTTTAAAGTTTTTTTTACGAAATTATACTTTTTGAGTGTATTTATGTTAGGTGTGTCTAAAAATTAAAAAAATTGTTTAAAATAGTAAAAACATTTAGTAAAAACAAAAAAATACGGAAAATAATAAAGCATATTTTTTCAAAAAGTATTTTCGCTGTTGCTTAAGTTCTGGCTACAAGAAGTTTTAGTCGTTCTATATGGGTTATTTGCCGACAAAAAACCAATTTAGTCGCTAAAGGTCTAAAACTTTGAGAGGGAAATTACTTTTAATATTCGCGCCCTCTTCTATTCTCTGTTTAAACAAACACAAAAGTCCTCTCTCTCACACATCACCGCCAAACCTCACCCCACCTCATCTCAGCATAGTCCCTCACCATCGTCGCTCACTGTAGCTCACCGTACATCGCACATCGCCACCGCCGCAACCACAAATCACCACCGCCACCGCCACAGATCACAGGTTCTCTCTCTCCCTCTCTGTCTCGGTCGCGCTCTCTGTCTCGCTCTCGCTCTCTCTCTTTCTCTATCTTGCTCTCGGTCTCTCTCTCTCTCTCTCTCCCTTCCTCTATTTCCCCAACTATCAACACTTGCTATAGGGTTTTATATGATTTATACTAAATAATTTCGTGTTGATTTCTTAAACTGGTTTGATTTCTAGAGCTTAACAGGTTTGATCTCATAAATGGGTTTGATTTTACTGGTAAAATTTAGTTTTGCCCTCTTTTTCCTTTCTCCCTCATTAGTTTCAAAGCCCTAATCCATTGATTGTGTATGTATTCTCATGTGTTCTAATTGTTTGAATTGAAATTTGATTCTATGATAGCAATAGTAAATAATTTATTGGCTTCCCTTTGATGATTATTTCTCAGATTTTGGGCAATACCCCTCATTTTGCTAGTTTTCAGGAGGCTTCTCAGTCTCACTCAATGGTTTTGCTACATTTGTTTTCTTAGATCTTGTGTAGCCTTGGATTTGGTGTTAGAGTAATAGTGTAATTCTCTGAGATATATATCTGGTTTTGCTCAAGCTAATATCTTTGTTTATTGACCTACTTAAGATCTATATATTAAACATATCAGGAAGTCTAACTTATTAAGTCCTCTTATTCACACTCTCCTTTTACAGAACCCTAGAAAATAATCTTGCATGTACATGGAGGTTTTACTTTTTAATTTAAAATTTCAAAATGGCAACAAAATTTTAGTTTATGACTTTTGAAAATTATTCACTATCAATTGTTTCTCATGATTTGTGTGAAGTAATTTGAAGAATTTTTTCTTTCAACAAGCATTGGATAGTAAACAATGATGGCTGACATTTCTTACCTCAAGCATTGGATAGTAAACAATGTAGTTAGGTTCTAACTACTCCTCTGAAATAATGTAGTTGTTTTTCCCAATGAGCTAGAAATAATTGTTATTTCTATTTTCATTTGCAAGTGACTACTTCTCTAAAATGCATCGACATGGCCTTTTAAGTGTTCATTAGATAAAAATATCTCATAAAGGCTTTTGTTGTGGTTTCTCCTTGGTGATCAAGGTGTACAATGTCAGCGGTTTGTTTGGGTGAAAAGTTCTAGATGTTGGAATTAAGTAGAACACAAATTTCTGTTTGAGTTGGTTGTATGTTGTTAAAGTTTAACTCTGTCAAATTCCAATTTCCCGAGCATATCATTCTCTCCGGAGTTTTACATACTTGGGAGTTAATTTTTTCTGTTTGTGTATACTTGTCATTGTATCAAAATAGAACATTGTTTAAGAAGAAAAGAACATAAAGATCACAAGACCACAGCTGAGCTTCACACTAATTATTATATAGTTAGACCAAAGGTTCAAGAAGAAATCTAAATGGAGGTAGGAAGAGACAATCTGCTGATTCCTTAAACTTCTAACAAATGATCATAGAAGTTAGGAATGATGTTGTTTGAACTTTTATCTCTTGCAGACCAAAGGAATTAATGTCTCTGCTAGTTTTTGCATCCTTCAAATTTTCATTTATTTTCCCCAAACTAGTTTTTAATAATTTAATAAAATAGATTCTGATAATAGCTTTACTTCTCATCTTGGATACTTACAGCATAAACAAGAGAAGATATGCATACTGATCCCGCTCTTTTATATTCCAACAATTTATATGCAGTTGCAGCTTGGTTTGAACTATATTTGATAGCACTACTTGTGTGGCTTTTCATTTTGAACACATATGAAAGTTTCTCCACTAAATATGGCGTAATAAAGAGTATTAATATTGATCACAAACCACTAACAATATGTGTTGAGGGCTAGCTGATCAAATTATTCAGTAAACCTCTTCGTGCTTCTGGTCTTGTGAAGCCTGATGAAAAGAACATTTTGCTATTTTAATAGGCCTCTACAGGGTTTGCTTTATTACTTTATTAGTGTTAGAATATGTTCGACGAGTTTTTTGATAGCAAGATAAAAGAGTGCAAGCTTTATGTTCATGGTTGTTAGTTTTGTCAAAAGTAAATATTCCCATAAAATGGGAATGATTACTTTTGTTTCGATGGATATTGTTTATATATAGGCACAAGATACTAATTGTATTTTAGTATCTTGTCCTCAAATCTTGATAGCGTGTTTACTAGCTGATGGAGGAGTAAATGTATTACAGATTGTAGGTAAATTTTTAATTATGTGTTATGATTAGGTTATTGGGAAGCCAAAAAGCAGTTGGTATGAGTTGATTAATTTCGTTATAATTTCTTAATCAATAATGTCATATATGGTATTTAAATCACTAATCAGTCTATGTCTATATCCTAATTTGTAGTATTAGAGTCTTCAATCTAAATTTTGTGAATCTTAACTGAATGTTCTATCCAACCAATGACCATAAAAAAATGCATCAAGCTTTGGAAACTTATTCCTTTCAAACTCATAAATTGTCAATTTAATACTCTCTTCATCAAAATGTCTCTCCAGCCAATTAGGAATTACATTGTATAGATGTGCCAATCCATAATATACTCAGAGACACGAATCTTCTGAGCTATGTTGATGGATCTGTTGTTCCTCCATCTGCAACCATTCTTGATTTTTCTGGAAAAACTTTGGCTAATCCTACTATCACCAATGGATGCATATTTGCTCCAGATAAAAAAAAAAATTTGATCATTTATCTCTATCTGGATATCCAATTAATGAAGCATATCTGGTTGTCATAACCTTGAATGGACTTCCTGCAGAATATCTGTCACTTAAGACCACAGCTCCTGCATAATTTTACTCTGTTATGGGCTTTGCATGTTGCTTCAGATAAGTCTTCTAATTCTGATCTCAGTGTTGCTTACTCCATTACAATATATCACACTCACTCGGTTTCAAAATCAATCATCTGCTAACTGTCGAGGGAATCGTAATCAGTTTCGTAGAGGAGATAATACCTCAATAGGAGGTCGATTTCGAGGAAATCCGATTCTCTAACTTAGGCTGACAATCTCAATCTTCATCTTCTTCCTCTAGTTCGTTTCTATTTTGTCAGTTCTGTAGCAAGCCTAATCATACAGCTATTGATTGTTGTTTTCGTATGGATGCTTCTTACAATTCTTCTACACAATCATCCTCTCCATCCTACACTGCCTATATGGCTTCTCAGTCTGTTTCTCCTCCTACAAATTGGTATGTTGATTCTGCTGGTACTACTCATGTCACCAGACCTAAAGCATCAGTCTCTCATCAGTGACTGTTGGTTTCTACTACTCCTGATCCTGCTCTGATTGAGCCTCATAGTTTCTCAGATGCCATTAACACTCCAGCTTGGGCTGCAGCCATGACTGAGGAATTTCAGGCTATCCAAAGTCAAAAGACATGGATGTTGCTGCCTCTTCCTCCTGGCAAACAGCAAATTTGATACAAATGATGCTGCCCTGAAAGCAAGTCAGCATGCTTGAATTTGAGCACAGCTCCAACCAAAGCCACCTGATGCTGTCCTCAATTCCAGTGGAGACATCAATACAACCTGAGAAACCAAACAGTGGGTAGAAGAATAGAGAAACAAAGTCAAAAAAAATTGAGAATAGGATAAATAACCTGAGGCAAACCTCACTGATATTTGTACTAACAAACTCAACAGTCCATAGCATAATCACTCATCAAATGAACAGGTTAGAGAAACTATATATAAATCAAACCAAATATATATTCTCTCATCACTAGGCTTTCACCAAAGAATTCCCTACTAATGTGCCAGCACAGATCCGATCCTGCAAGAAAATAGTTAGGAACACTCTTATAAAATTTCACAAGCTCACTACTACCCACCACCTGACTACATGCTCACAACACACTCAACCAACCATCCCTAAGAAAGGCCAGAATGACAACCTGCATGGCAAACTATTAGGAAAGATTTTACAGTAGCTCACATACTTTCAACCCTGATTATAGGTAACACACCACACTTAACTCACTGCTCCAATCATCTGGTCCATTCGTGATAATGAGGTATACCAGCAACCAGAATGAGGGCAGGACCACCTTCAAAACTATTAGATATACCTACTAAAACTTTGCTGTCTTTGTCTGGGTATTTTTGTTGCTATCTGTTGCTGTTGTCTTTATGTATCTATTGATGTATTGTAAGCTCTGGTGGTGTGTATATTACAGCAGTTTAATTGGTTATTATGTCTTCAACATGTGTCACTTTCTTGACCTTTTCTAGGGCCATATTACCAGGCTATAAAACCACCAAATGATCCTATTTTTTTTCACCTACAAAATAAATGTTTAGCATGTTTAAGGTAGTGTATTACACTTTCTCTAATATTTTCTAGATTAATTAATGTAATGGTTGTCTTTAACCTTTCAGATGGCCCAAATAGACAAGGGTTGGATGACAATAAAAAATAGATTAAGCAATAAGGAGTATCAAGAAGGGCTGAATTCATTTATTGAATTTGTGAAGATAAATGTAGGCTTCGAGTATAAGATTTGGTGTCCATGTATCGATTTATGAACGACAAAATACATATGAGCCACGTGGTGAAGATTCATTTGATTCTATGTCCTCAATATCACTTGCAAATTTACATACATGGATTACTATATATATGAAATTAAGATGCTTCATGGATGTTCATTTCTTACTTAAATGTTTGTTCATTATCAGTCTTGATGTATATGTCTATACGCATTAAAAATTTGTGCTCATTGTGCTCTTTGGCCTTTGATTATGTTAAATTGTAACAGAATGGCTCCTGCGAAAAAGATGCGCCGTTTACCACCACCACAGAGGGCATTAATTAAACCATACTCATCGCAGACCGATACACCTACACCTACTCCTGAAGGTATTGCAGCAGATGGATCTCAGACTATTGTACCATCTCCGTCTGAACAAGCTGCATTGTCAGGATCTAAGACTGTTGCACCATCTCCATCTGAAAGTAATGCACTAGCTGCATCTGAGAGTTGTGAAGCATCTCCGTTTGAAGTGAATGCACTATCTCCTCAAAGTCAATCAAGTGGTGCAGGTAATTAAATATGTTTCATCTGTTTTCAATTTATATATATTGTTAATATTTTATAATTTGTAAATACACTAATAATATTATCAATTACCAGGTGCATCTTCATCAAAGCGTATGCGGGGACCAACAGTTGGAAAAGCAACAGCAAAAAGAGTTGCTAACAATAATGGAAACAAGCTGTACATTCTAATCACGGAGACATTTAATGCATTTGAAGGTGTGCTAGCGACCCCAGGATCGAATGAGATCGGCCTTCAGATTAGGAGGATGTGCCCCATTCAAGGCATTAACAGTTGGACTGTTGTTGATCCAGCGACAAAAGCTGCTGTTGTACAAGCTGTCCGGGTATGATTAAATTGCTTTCATAGTCTATGTGGATTATTGAAACAGTGCTGTTTTAATGTGCATATACGAGCTCATTTGTTTTCTTTGTTTACTTTGTTGGTTTTCAAAGCTTGAAAGCAGTGAAGAGATGAAAAGCTCATTTGTTTTCAACTTGTGTCTATAAATAAGCAGCCCATTCCATCTTAGATTTTTTGGGGAGGGGATGTTCTAAGTCATTCATAGAAAATACAGTTCTGAGTTTTTGGCTGTTCAACAGTGAATCAACACCTTACCTATTATGGATTATTTTCAATTGCATCAGAAAATTCAATATTACAAACAGTGTGAAACAAAACCAAGGCATAAAATGACATGCAAATGAACATATTTATCTTAAGGGACAAACCTAAAGTTCATGCCCAATGCTGAACATATTGAGTAAAAAAAACAGAGATAGAAAATAGTATCTGTAGACACCCCATTTTTTTACCGCCCTTAAGACTTGGGCGTTACTGATGGTTTACTTGTTGGAGAAAGGTGTGCAGGGCACAGGTTCAATTTCTTCGGCAAGGAGAGAGACAAATCTCAACTTCACACCCCATTTCGGACCAAAGTTATTTTGGATGGTTTTTTTAAACCTTAAAACCCTCTCTTTCAAAACATTTTTGAAATAAAGTTCCCACGATGTTCCGACGCTCACATTTCGGTAAATGTTACGCTTTTCGGTAAACCGAGCAAGGACAAAGTGGAGATGAATAAAAGAGAGATGAAATCTTTGAAAAATCTTTCAAAACACCTTACTTAGGGGTTTGGAGTTGAAGAAAATAGGAGAAGAGGGGAGAAAACAAGTTGGAAAAGAGGTTCGGCATGAATCCGGGTAGAAGAGAGTCAAGCGGCCCTCGCTGAATCAGGCTTATTCATTTGTATACTTGGATTTTAGCTATGAGGCCACCATCGTTGAAAAGAAGACTTCCGGGGCTTCATTTTGCACTCAAGAATCTCACAAAACCAAGTCCGGGTGGGGGAGATATGATTGGTTGAAGTTGGGCATCATCCCGGTTGGATCGAATCTGCGCGGCTTCACCAAAAAGGGCATAACTTTTTCCACAGGAGGAATTTTAATGCAAGGTTTGCGCCATTGGAAAGCTAACTTCCGGGGCTTCAATCTGGATATCCACCGGCACTTTGTGACCTTACCGGCCATCCACCGGCACTATATTTATCCGACCGGCCAGAATAAAGTGCAGGTCGGCAATATATTGTGCCGATGACCTCTTTTCATGGCCAATTTGACCCTTTTGACTCTTGCAGACATAGTGCATGCCAGCTGTGCCAGCTGGAGTGCACAGATCCGATCCCCCATGCACATGTGTGGTTGTTTTGCACCTTTCCACCCTTTTGACCCCAAACCTCTTCTAGAAGGTTGAACATTTGGCCAAGCTTTGGCTAGCTATCTTAGCTTCCTCTAGAAGCCATAAACCATTTGCACCCTTTGCCCCTTTTCATTTAGCTTCCTTGGGAAGCTTAGAGCCTTTCTTTTGCTTATATAAGAGCCTTTCTTCCTCCTTCAGCAAGGGTTGGATACTTTGGATCAAAAAACCAGAGATATAGGCATATATCTGATATACATACAGATATCCCACCCCTCTCTCCATATCTCTCTCATTCAACCATCAAATACCCTTGTTCTTGGGCCATTTCTTCACCAACCCATAGCACCATACCTCCAACATCCATTCCAGCACTTGGAGGCTGATTTCCAGAGGTTGGGAGCTCCATTTCTTGGATCAAAAGTTGCTGAAGTTGGGTTCTACAATGGTGAGTCCCATTTCCCTCTTTTCTAAGCTTATTTTGCATGCTATCTAAGCCATAGTTGATTGTACATTTGAGCTCCGACCAAAACTTAAAGTAGCCATGTTTTGAGCTTATTTTCATCTTTTATTAAGGGTCTTACCCTGTTTGAGACCCCCAGCTACTACTTGCTTCATTACCCCTTTGTATGCCATTATTTTGCATAGTATTTTTGGCCCATGTGTAATCTGTTTTGGAGCACGATGTAAACTATAGATAGGGTTATTTTGAGCCATTCTTCAACATTGAAGAAGGGCTCAACACTTTTTGGCATTTCCATATGCCACTTGCCATTGAAGCCCTCTTTCCCCTCCATTTTTGCATGTTTTTTTAGCCTATTTTGTTTTTGTTTTTGGACCTTGGTCCGAACTGAAAGTGGTCTTATTTTGACCCCCTTGTCATGTTTCATTAAGAATGTTTTTCTGTTTGGGGCATATTTTGTATACTTAGTGTTGTAACCTCTTTTGGGCCTTATCTTGCATGGCATTTTGAGCATACTTGTGTATGTTTTTGTGGCTTGTCATAAACTGTAAATGTGCTTTTTTTGGGGCTGTCTCGCTCCTATCTTCACACTTCATGTTCATATAGTGCATGCATTGCATAGCCATAGGTCACTTCATGTGCCTAATCTTGCATTTCGGGACTTATTCCATGCATTGAGTGTTGTTTCGTCATGTTTCGGGGCTGTTTTGCATCACTTATCGCCTCTGAAATTTACATGCTAGTATGCCATATTCCATGCCTTGCCATGCCTTATTAGAGTGGCATTCGTGCCTTAGGTTCGGTCCTCGGTTTGCGTGCACGCGTGCACGCATTTCGAGTATCTCATTTTCATCTAATGGCCGCTGATTTTGGCATGCTTGCGAGCTATCCATGTTAGTTTAAGTCCATCATTGCACGTTGTTGCATGCCATGTTTGTTTACATGTTTAGGTTGCGTGCCTAGTATACATTGCTTGTTTGCATGTTCATGTTGCATAATTAGCCTCCATGCCTAGGTTGCATTTCATTAAGCATGCATCCCTTGCCTCTTGATCAATCATGATAGAGGTTGGGGCCCTTTGGTGTGTTTTGTGCTTGCATTTCATTTGATATCAAAGTTGCTAACTTGGCTTTTGGGCCATCATGCATTGAAATGCGTGATTGATGGCCCGGGGGTCGAGGGCCATGCTCCCTTGAGTCCATTGCATAATAGGGAGTGTGTCCGTGCACACATTTGCTTGAAATTCCATGCCATGCACTGTCTGTCCTTTGTTGCTGTCAAAACTGTCTTCTGCAGGAAGTTTCTGCCGACCGGCAACATTCAGTGCCGACCGGCCATTGGTGAATGGCCGATAACTTTATCTCCAGCCGATGGATATTGTACACAGCCGGTAGACATTCTATTCAGCCGATGATGATCTACAGTGTGCGAGGAGCATGTCCCAGGACTTTGGCAGTCTTTGGAGAGGCAGGGCAGTGAAAACAGAGGCAACAGTGGCATGGTGCGGGTTTCCGAGCAAGGCGGACTCGAGCATGCATAGTTCACGCATCCCGAGGCGGGGGGGGCTGCGGCCATCTCTTCTTTGCACTTAATTTAATTAGAATTAAAAGATTTGTAATAGTTAATTTTATTTATTCATTCGGCTTGTATATTCTTTTGGTCCCTCCGAGTGAGGGCATAATTGTAATAAGTGTGGGTGAGTGTGTGCATGTCTTCCAACCCCTACTTCTTTCTTCCCTTTTATTTACCTGCTTATGATGGTAGATTAGGGCACGTTTATTTTAGCATATTTTATGCTATGCATGCGTGCATTCATGCATTTGTTTACATGCACCGGGCTCGGTACATCATACAAACTGCATTGTATTTTCAATTCCAAATTGAATACGTGTATCGAATGATTGCATTTCACATGCCATTTTAGGGTTAGCCGAGCCTACTCTAAATTGCATTCTTGCCTGTGTTGCATTAGCCACTTAACATGAACTAGGGACATGCATGTTTGCTAACTAGTTTATTGTTTTGGCATGGAGTACAATGTAAGTATTTATACTTTAGCATCTCGCATGCGTGTGAATGTTAACATGACAGTATGCTTACCATGCGGCTAAGTGCTTATATGAGATAAACTGTTTGAATGCCTGTGGATGGAGGTTGGATTGCTTGAGTTGGAATAACTCATTGAAATCCGTATTTTAGCCTACTTGCGAGTAGCAATTTCAAACTGTTTTCCAAACAAACGGATATGCAATGCTTATTTCCAAATTAGGCGATCTAGTCTATACTTGTTTGCTGTGCGCATAACATAGTAATTCTAGGCTAATAATCGGAATAAGAACACATAACGTTTTCAAAAAAGGATATCATGGTTAGTAGAGGCCGGTCTTCGGACCGGGCGAGAGGGGGTGCTCATAGCTGACCTTCCCCAATCGTACCCAAGCTCCCGAGCCAAGACAACTTTGGTGATGACGGACACGTGGCCTTTGGCATCGAGTCAGGGTTTTCTAAATTCCCCAATTTTAAAAATATTTAGGTGGCGACTCTGTATCTGGCAAAGCAGTCCATGTTTGGCACTTCTTTTCAAAAAAATCTGTTTTTCTCAAAACGATTTGCCAGAGTTGGACTCTTTGGTTCAGATTACGAACCGCGACAAACAAAAAGGAGAGTCCGAACTGTAGCAGGGTCCCTCGCGGACGTGTTACAGTATCAAAAGAAACCAAATTATTTGCTGACCAAAGTGAGAAGTTAAATCATAATTTGTGCAGAGCTATGTAATGTAACCAAAATCATTTCTCTTCTGCAATAATTTCATTCAGTTAGGGCTCCTTGCTTTAAGAATCGATTAGCAATGCATCTGTTATGGCATGTGTCCTAATTTTTATCTTTTTGTACAAGTCTCTGTGTCACAAATAAAGACAGATTTTATGCTTAGGCATTGCCATGTATAAATATTTGCACTTGATGTTCACAAATTCTCGTGTTTTGTTCACAGGGTAGTTTGATATAGTGCATCCCCATTTTATTTGCATATCTAGGATGGTGGTACTGCTCTTGTTTGCAAAATATGCAATTACTGTTGGTATTCTTTGTCAGTCTACATCATAAATGTTGCAATATAATTGTTTCATATCCATGTGCTCATAATTTATCAAACACGAACCAAAAATACTAGAAAATTCCCATTGATTCACAATTTGGAATACACATTTGGAAACATGGTAGACTCTTCTATGCTTTATTAATTACCCAAAAAAATTCTATGCTTTGTTCTAATTTTTCATGATTCTTTTATCTATAAGAAGCATAGAGATTGAAATCTGACAAGGGTTTTTCAAGAGATGGTTTAAGTTAAAAATCATTACATTCACTAGCTCAACTATTATAGGATTTACTAGTTTATGATTAAGTTCAATATGACAAACTAGTTTCTGAAAGTGTCTATGCAATTTATGTGTTGCAATAACAATGTTCCATTATTTTTGACTTGTTAATGCAAACTCACTGGTGCTTCTACCAGTACCTCTTACTTAAGCAAAATCACTTATGCTTCTACTAGTACCTTAACACAATTCAACTCTCTTACTTATTACATTATTACACAATGTACCATGCTTTTGCCCCAATTCATGTACCAACATGATTCATGAATAAGTTGGTCAGCAAATTCTTTCTTCACTGATTTTCTTTATTAAAATAATTTGGTCACAGATTGAAATATGAATAATTTGGTCAACAAAATGTTTAACATTAAAATAATTTGGTCAGTAAATTCTTTCTTCATAGATTGAACTATGAAAGTGGTGGATCATATATCATAGAAAGATTATAGGGAGTTTTGGTCATAGCTCCCTCATTTAAACTAGTATAATGACACCATTTTAAGGTTTTCGCACTGTTAACATATTTGCAGCTTGCACATTACATCAGTCAAGTTACTTATTTGGTTTGTATTGATTGTAGGATAAATTTGAGATTGGGGATAATTACGAGGAGAATTCATTATCCCAAAAAGTTGTGGAAAAGAAGTGTTATGTGTTATATAAAGATTGGAAGTGCAGAATGAAGAAGAAATGGGAGAAGCTTGTGGATACGAGAATTGATCCCTATGCTCATCCATACAAAGGAGTACAATCCGATGATTGGAAGTATTTGATTGACTAAGTATGGTTAAATCCTAAAAACAAGGTATGTTATGATTTAGTTATTACTTAGTACTCTTATCATTGTTTAACTATATATGTAACAAACCCTTATAATCTGGATTATGTAGCGTCGCTACGACGCCGGCAAACTAAATAGGAGCAAGTTACCCTACAATTACAGTAGTGGGTCGCGATCTTTTCCAGCGGCGATGAGCATTGCGGTGAGATGTGTGTAATTGATTTTATTAACTTTATCCACACATATTTAATATGTTAGTGTTGATATCGGTGTTTGGCATATCATAGGTGAAGGAAAACGGTGGCTTGTTGCCAAATATTTGCAATTTTTACAAGGACACTCATCAGAACAAGAAGACAAAAGAATGGATTGATCCTATATGTTGTGATTTACATGTAAGTATTCCAATCATTTGGACACTTATAGTAACTACTGTGTTTGATTTATATTAACAATAGTTATATGTCACAATTACAGGAGCAAATGACAATGGTACGGGATGAGTCTATTGAGTCTGGAACACCGATGACACAAGAGGATATATCAAGAGTGGTGCTGGGGAAGAAGAAATGATACTTGAGAGGTTTTGGGGTCGGACCAAAGCCCTCGTCCTGTGATGTTGGATCGAATACGGCATCACAAGCACGTGAGGAGCACTTGAAAAGGCTCACATCCAAGTTGGAGATACTGCATGAGGAGCAGCAAAGTGACCGTGAGGAGCAGAAGAAAAAGGAAGAGGAGCAGCAAAAAAAGGAAGAGGAGCAACAAATAAAAGAGGCAGAGAATGCAAGACAACGTGAGGAGATGCAGATACAGATTTTTGGACTTCAGAGCACGTTGGCGCAAGTTTTGGAAAAGCTCAATCCACCAAAGTCCCCACCATAGATACTCATGGTAATGGGTAAGTGTGTTAACCAAATTGCATTATATTTATGTTCAAAGTCAAGGCAAATAAATGTGTTATGAGAATATTAGAAAACAAATTGTGAGGCAAAAAGGGGAAAACAGCCCATTCGGGTCCAAACATTGGAAACAGCACTGAAACAGTCTCGATATCATAATAGGCACCTCGGCCTACATTAAAAAAATGTGTGAGAGGAAGCGGCGCATTGATCGGACGCATGGTTAAAGAGTTAGACAAAAAAATGTGAGGAAAAAGGCTAAAACGGGCCATTTGGGGGAAATATAAACTAAAAAACCCCCAAACATATTAGAGATCATCACGGTCACCTTTGACTAGATTAAATAAACTTGTGAGAGCAAGCGGTGTGTCGATAGGATGCATGGTTAGAAATGTAAACAACAAAATGTGAGGAAAAAAGCGAAAACATGCCATTTGGGAGCAACATAAACAAAAAAACCCCCAAACATCTCGGAGATCATCGCAGTCACCTCTGACTAGATTAAAGAAACTTGTGAGAGCAAGTGGTGTGTCGATAGGACGCACGGTTAGAAATATAAACCAAATAATGTGATACAAAAGGCGAAAATGGGCCATTTGGGAGCAACTTCAAAAAAAAATCCCCAAACATCCCGGACATCATCACGGTCACCTCTGCCTAGATTATAGAAACTTGTGAGAGCAAGCGGTGTGTCGATAGGATGCACGGTTAGAAATGTAGACCAAAAAATGTGATAAAAAAAGGTGAAAACGAGCCATTTGGGGGCAACATGAACAAAGAAACCCCCAAACATCCTGGAGATCATCATGGTCACCTTCGACTAGATTAAAGAAACTTATGAGACCAAGCGGTGTGTCGATACGACTAGGGTTGTGGATATATATTTGATATTAATGCATGCATGTATGCTTAGCTTGTTAAGAGATGATCAACAAAATACTATACATGCTGGATCAGAGTGATGTGCATCTTTGATATCCCAATATTTTTTATAAGGGTTTCCTTTTTTAGTTGAGAAAGTGGAGTTCATAGTACTTCAACATTGGTCTTTCTGTTTCTTATGGCACAGTCACTGCATTTATTGATCATTTTATTACAGGTCAACACTAGATCAAAGACAAAGTTTGCATAACGGCCCAAATTAAAGATCTTAGGTGTTATATGTTGATCTAAGGATATTAATCAGATTGTATTTGTGTTCAAGCAGCAAGGAAGGATATATCCCAAAAAGATTGAGACACCCTTCACAAATCCCATTGTAACAGCCCCAGTAGCACAAAGTAGTAATTACAATTTTATAACAGCACATGAGGTAAAAACACATTAACCACAAGACCCATCAGCAGCTTAGCTTCAAACCCTTCACAACCCTTGACTCCCAAAAACACTTTGCCTTACCTCAATGCAAAATAAGTAGCATAAAATATCTGAGTAGAAGGTAAGTGTTTTAATTTTTTGTCTGGTGTTTGTTGGTAATATGCTTCTGATAGAGAGATGGGTTTGTTGTTTTGCTAGAACTTGTGTTGATAATCACAACCTCGTATCTTCCACTTTGTTCTCACGCTTACCCTCGTCCAAGTAAAAGTTCAACCAAAGCATATAGACTATTCAGAAGTAGAAAGACTATTTTAACTCAGTTTCCATTGTTGAAGCATAGGTCAATATTGGCATATTGTGGAACAATAGTTAGAATTGATATATACATATGAATGATGTTTTATTTACAAAATGGTATTGATAGTCATTTAATTTGTTAATGTTTCCTTTACTTTCCATGTAGAATTTTCATTTTTTGTTTAATTTTACAATAAAGTTACGTGCAAATATTTTCAACCAAAAGTTACCTGACATTATTTCTCATTTTCTTTGGTACAGATGGATGATCTCGTGCACAAAGCTAAATTGTATAGGACTAATTGGCACTATAAGCATTTTTGGAAGGAATATATATTTTTTGATAGATGCGTATGGAAAAGATTTGGAAGGAGTAGTAGTTATATTTTTTGAATGAATGTGTATGGAAAATATTTAGATAGACTACTAGTGTGTATATTTTTTGATAGCTGCACATGGATAACAATTTAAAACATAATAACAACTAATTGTTATGTTTTAAATTGTTATGCTAGATGGATGTGACTTGGATAATTATATAGATTATAAGTGGATTTTTAATTAGAGGAATATGTAGTTTTGAAATTACTTGTGAATGAAAATTTATAATAGTTGATGACTTTCATTAAACAAGTTTAGGCTTCGATGATTTATATTTTGTCGATTGTTCATAATTCAGTTGATTTGAATGAAGCTTGCAAATTACATATTATATTGAATGGATTGGATGAATTATTATGAATTACAGGTTTATTTTGTTGCATGTTGGGGACCAAATGTTGATCCTATTTTTTTTGTTTTGGCAACCAATTGATTAGTTGGGAAAGATAACTAATACTTTTGCCGACTAAATAATTAGTCGTTAAAATCATTAATTTTGGCGACCAAAAAGGAATTCGTCGCTAATAGGTCAATTGCTAACTAAAGTTTTAGTTGCGCAAACATTCTTTTTCACGACTAACATGTTTGGTGGTGGAATGTGACAATTGCCGACCAAACTTTTTTGGTCGTGGAATGTGTCATTTGCCGACCAAACTTGTTAGTCGTGGAATGCATTGTCAACCAAACTTTTTGGTCGTGGAATGTGACAATTGGCGACCAAATTTTTGGTTGTGGAAATGGGCCTCAGTTTGCCGACCAAACTATTTGGTCGAGAAAATATGACTTTTCGCAAAATATAACTTTTTCGCGACTGAAAAACATTTTAGTCGCTAATTACTTTTTGCGACCCTCAATTGGCAACCAAAGTGGCGACTAAAAAAATTAGTCATGGATGACTTTTGCCGACCAAGAATGGATTTTTACCGACTAAATTTTTAATCGGCAAAAGTGTGAATTCCTGTGGTGATATTTGCTTTGGTCATCTTCTTTCTTGCAGCGCCTTCAATATGGACATTGTCACTCATTGGCAAAATTTACAGGAACATACACTGCCCTAGTGCTAACAATATTAACCAATTCACTCCCTCATTCTCCCAAATGATGCTAGCTCCAGCTTCTCACAGAGGCTAATTAATTTTTAATTCAATCAATTCTTGTCTTCCAACTCATTTATCTTTTTTAACAGCACTCAGCTATCAAAAAATCTACATTACCCCCCCAAATGGACTTCAATTATGCGTAATGCCCAATGTACTCTAGATATTAGCATTGATCATCACAACTTTTGTCTCAACATCCCAATTAGCCATTAAAAGCATAAAAATAAAATAAAAAATAAAAAAATTAGACTCATGAGAAATTTAGTGTGTCATTATAGAACTTTAATCATAATTTTTGCATTCCTTGCATATCTTCATGACAAGTAACAAACATCTGACAAGTCCTAATTCATTTGGCTGCATTCAACCTCATCTTATCACTCACGATCACTTTGATGGGTCTATTTGAAAATGCTTCGCTTAAAGATATTGTACCAGAAATGTATAATCATTAAGTTGGAAAGAGCACTTGTGAGATTATACAGAAATGGTGGTCATTTTCCTTGAAGATAAAGGCAAAACGATGGCTATGCATTGTAAACATAAGGTTTTCAAGTTTGTTTGTATGGTAATGCTTTTTCTTTTTACCCATTCCATCTAATACCCAGTCATTTCTTTTGTACTAATTTACTAATGAAAGTAACCCTATTGTTGTACTTAAACAATGAAATACTTGGTTAAAAGGAAGGAATGGAGGTGGCTCACTCTATGAGCAATGGAATAGTATTTGGAACACTAGGATTAGCCACAGAAAAAGTGATTTTTTAAAAACGAAAGTAGGGTTCCCTACAGCCCAGAATTCTGGCAAGAATTAAATTGAGTATAGTTTGATCCAAAGGGCGCATTCTATGTTTTGAGAGAAAAAATAGGCATCAAGGTCAAATGCAGTTTGCTATTAGATGTAATGTGGGAAAAAAAAAAAAAAAAAAATTTACAATTTCCAAATGTACTTCAATTTTTTCCAATATTTGCTATAGAATTGTAATGCACCCAAAAACTGCGATGCCACAATCATAATTTTACAAATATGTCAATCACTTCTAGATCATTCAAGCACAAGTAATAATATATAGGAGTTTTTTGTTTTACCCAACTCACTTGATATTAAAACATATTTCATAAACCCTTATTTTTTTACTGAAGTCATATTTCTAAAACAAAACTTCAAATAACTTTTATGTAAGGAAAAAAAAAAATTTAAAAGCTACAGTAAACAACCTAAATTTAAGAAATAAGTCAAAGCAAGCCGGCATTTGGGAGTTAACGTTTAAAATAATTCTGATTTGGTAAATAACTTAGTCAAAACAATAACTACTAAGAGAAGATAGTGTGACCAACCTCCTCCTGCATAAATAATAGCTTTGCCTTCTTCTGTTGATATTCAGGCCGATATTCACCGGAGCTACTCCGGACACCAGTGTCCCCACTAATTTCATTTGAATAGTAAAATGTTGTGGATGAGACACCCGAGTCACCACCACCCTTAGCTCCAACCATAGATTCAGACGCATTGACAGCGTCACTGGAACCCTTAACTCCGTCAGAAACCTTATCATCGGACACCTCACACATTTCGATGGATTTTGAAGCCATTACAGTACTACAAATTTCATCCAGAAGCAGCTGGGCAGGCTTCAAAAATTTTGAACCCTTCAGAATAGTTGCATAACCAGTGAAAGGACCCAGAGGACCGGTATTTCGGTGAGTGAAGGTAGATGATGATCCTACGATCCCTTGACAATCATTTCCCAAAACTTTACTAGCAATAGATGGTTTTGAATTAGGACATAAATAGTCAGACTCCAAGGTTTTTGAATCGTGATGATCGTTGAAAACACCAGTTCCAGAGTGCAATTCTTCCCCAAACTGATTGGGTAGTGTTTTGGTTGAAAGAGATAGAGATAGGCCCTGTGTATTGGAATCACTTGTTGCAACAGTCCTCAAGTCTCTACTACTATTATTTGCTAGAAAACTCAATTCACCGCTCCACTGATGACAACCCTCCTCATCCAGCCTACCAATCCAGGCAGAAGCATCATTAAGTCGTACTGGATTGGATTCGTTGCCATAAGTCGGGAGAAGAACGAGTTCAATCCCACCATCAGTCCAAGAACCTCGGGCACCATTGTCCACTGTGAGCGGAGCATTTTGATAAATTGGGGGAGAATTAAAATGCATTTCGTCATAGCGCTTTTGGCTATTTTGACTGCAAACTTCACCAGTTGGATTGGTTACAGATGGCTGCACGCCTTGATACCCATTGAAACTAGGCTTCAAATAGGGAGAAGAAGAAATGTTGTTTTGATTGCTTTCACTGCCTGTTAATCCACTTGAATAATTAGCAATCCAATCACAACTTTGTTGTTCTGAACTGATACTTTTCCAAGTGCCACAATTTTGTGGTTCATCACTCACTTTCACGGCCTATTGGCAGGTTGTTCTTGGGAATTCACAGCAAAATTGAGCATTTCTGGGGAAAACATAACCGGGTTATAAGATATGTTACCGTACCTAAGATTGGAAACTTGAATTAGATCTGGGTTTAGTCCATGATGAACAGATAATTGTTCCAAATTGTTAGGATAGTCCTCTAAATGCTGAGCCTGTGAACTTTGCTGAACTCTCAACTTATCGCGTCTGCTTTGCTGTGCCACATGCGATTCAGGCCGAAAGTTGCCCAACTCCATCAAAAAATTCTCTTCTCCAATAAACTATGATCAATGTATTTTCTCATGTATGTTTTTCACAAAATGAACTCTGGAATTTTATGAATCATTAACCAAATCAAGAATCATCTTCTAAGAGGAAGGACTAGATCAAAAAACCCATATGAGTAGTCCATGAAGTTAATCAAGCTCTTAAAAGCGCATTCCTGCAATCCCATCAAAGTTATAATGTCAACATATCAATTTTGTTGTAATGCCCTCAAAATGAATTCATAAATCATACATTCTTGACATGTTTAGACATAAGAGAATAAAGCATAATTACATTTCATCAGAGTATTCATTACAAAATATATTACATATTGACAACAAAAGTAAATGCCCTGAGGGCTTACGACTTTCCAAGCCAACACTTTGTTACAAAAAGGAGAGTACTAACTCTACACAAAATAAGCCCTTGGCTTGATGTACATGTAATACAACAAAATAAACAAAAGAGTCTTCAACCCCCACAATCATCCAAGCTACGATCTCGAAGGCGGCATAATACCTGAACCTGAAAATGATGTCTCGTATAAGGTGAGCCAACGCCCAGTAGAGATATGCTAAACACACTATGAGTGATAACTAAAACATTAGCATTTGATAAATGTTTAACTGACATAAATCAATTCATAACCCATTTCAATTACATGACTAATATGTCCATGTTACATTCCAATTTCCATTACTTATCCAATTCTCAATTCATAATCGTGGCTCAGAACCTAGCCATATACTTTAAATGAGATTACGTCTCATATCAATAATCCATCCATTTCAACAATTCAAATGAGATAATGACTCATAGCAAAACACTTCCATAAGTCTCACTAGATACACATGTTTGTTGTATCAATAACACATAAAACACTTTCATACTTCACAAGTGATACATAGATTTGTTGTATCAATACTTCAATAGATACACATATTTACTGTATCGATGAAGTCCATCCCCTATCTCCTCCCAAATAATATCCGGTTTAGGAGTTCATCCCCTATCTCTCCCTAAACCGAGTACATCCACTATCTCCTCTCACACAATACAATGTATATAAACACATATCATATACACATTCAATCAATACACAATTTCGATGTAATATTCCAACCGTCATATTCGATGACATACTCAACTGATTAGTTTTAGTTTGCCTAATCATTATGCATTGTCTACAACAATCAAGATTATCCTCCACCGATAGCCCAAAATAATTATTTCTAAACAGATAATAAATGCATCAACAGGTAAATTATCAATAATTACAAAGATGAGTGATCAATAAATCCAACTCCACTATTTCATTACATAATGAGCCAATTTCATTATTTCCAACACAATTTCATATTTCCATAATAAATGTCATCAATTACACTGATGACCCAATTACACTCAAACATGGCAATTTCTCCCTTTTTCTCAATATTGACCCAAAGGCTCAAGTATTAACAACAACATCAATAATCTCTATTTTAAACCCAAAACACATAGGTATGAGTCAAATGAACAAAACCCCTATTTTCAACATTATACATCTCAAACCCTAACTTCCCAAATCAAACCATCTATATAAACAGCTTAACATTTATGTTAAAACGCATTAGAATGAGTAGGAATCCCCACCTCAAATTCGGAGCTCAAAAGGAGAAGATGAAGAATTTCGAGATGCTCCAAATCCAAAGATTTCCGGATCAAAATGTAGCCCACACCAAGATCAACACTTTTTACAAAGGACCAAAGGTGGGAGATCACTAGGGCTAGATGATTTCTTAGAGAGAAAGTGAGGTTTTAGAGAGAGCAGCTCTCCAACGGAGGTTTTGAAAAAGTACGAGAGAGAAAGGAAATCAAAAAGTGATCCAAAAAGTCAAAACTCGGACTGATATAAACGTCGCCCCGCTCGAGCGTGGAAACCCCCGCTCGAGCGTCAGACACAGACTCATGCTCGAGCGTCAAAACGCCCGCTCGAGCGTCGGATGCACACTCACAGAAGTTTTGCAGGAGATGGTCCCCGCTCGAGCGTCAAACTCCCCGTTCGAGCGGAGGAACAAAATTAAAGGATCACGCTCGAGCGTCAAAACTCCCGCTTGAGCATTCGAAGACCTGCAGAGAAAATACTGGGAGATGAAAAATCACGCTCGAGCGTCAAAACGCCCGCTCGAGCAAAGAAGCAACAACAAAAGGCCCGCTCGAGCGTCAAAAGCTCCGCTCGAGCGTGAAGGCCAAATTCTAGGCATCAACTTTTGGTTTCAAAGCACAACCAACCTGTTTCAAACCTGTCCAACACAACCCAAGACTCAAATACAAAGAGTAAAGGATGTAAATGAGAATGAGACAACAACACAACCACGGAAACGAGTCCGGAATACAATAAATAAAGAGAGGGAAAACCAGGATCGCTATAACCTCCCTCTCTTAAGGAATTTCGTCCCCGAAATTAAGTACAAGTTTTAAAAAAAAAACATGTTTTTTCTCAATCCTCAACAGTATTACAACTCAACGTTCATCAACTTGACCCAATACCGGTCATCTGATCTCTTATCAAGAGCCATTTCACAATATAAACTCAATATGCATTATTAACATGCTATCCCTTGAAATTTACCAATTTCAACACATATTCCACAATTCTATATCATATTCAATGTTCATGATATATTTTCATTTCTACAATACATTCAACATATGCAATGTTATATTAAACTTCCATAAATCAGAACATATACAATGTTTTGCAACTCAAGACATATTTAATGCTCTTAAAGTTCATCAATATTACAAAATTCCAATACATGGTTAAACATTTACAAACAAGTCCGGATATTTCTCACGGACATCCACCTAACGTTCCCAAGTGGCTTCCTCTATTCCGTGATGTTTCCACAAAACTTTTACCAAGGGAATGGTCTTGCCTCGCAAGACTTGATCCCGCCTATCCAAGACCCGAATCGGTCTCTCCTCATACGAGATATCCTTGTCAACCTCCAAATCGGTCCAATCCAGCACATGGGACGGATCCAGCTCATACTTCCGAAGCATACTAACATGAAACACGTCATGCACTCCGGACAACTGCGGCGGTAAAGCTAAACAGTATGCAACCTCCCCAACCCTCTCAAGGATCTCGAAGGGACCAATAAACCGAGGGGACAACTTCCCACTCTTACCAAACCTCATCAAACCCCGCCTAGGTGATATTTCCAAAAAGACATGATCACCCACCTCAAATACCAAAGGCTTTCTCCTACGGTCGGCATAACTCTTTTGGCGACTCTGGGCTGTAACAAGCCTCCTACAGATAAGCTCAACCTTCTCCGTTGTTTCCCTCACCAACTCCGGGCCCAACAAAGGTGCATCACCCACCTCGGCCCAACAAACTGGAGACCTACATGGTCGGCCATACAAGGCCTCAAACGGTGCCATACCGATACTCGACTGAAAACTGTTGTTGTAGGCAAACTCTACCAAGGGCAAGTGCCTCTCTCATGACCCACTAAAGTCAAGAACACAACCTCAAAGCATATCCTCAAGGATCTGAATAGTACGCTCGGACTGCCTGTCAGTCTAAGGATGATAAGCCGTGCTAAAGGTCAGTCTAGTACCCAAGGCACTCTGCAAACTCTGTCATAACCTAGCAGTAAAGTGTGGATCTCTATCTGAGACGATCGACACTAGGACCCCTTCCAACCTCACTATGTCCCGAATATACAAGTCGGCAAGATGATCTACCGAATTTCTCACACGTATAGAGATAAAGTGCGTCGACTTAGTCAACCGGTCTACAACCACCCAAATAGCATCATTACCCCGCTGAGTCCTCGGAAGACCTACAACGAAGTCCATAGTGACATGCTCCCACTTCCACTCGGCAATAGGCAAGGGTTGCAACAAACCCGCTGGCCTCTAATGCTCGGCCTTCACTTGCTGACAAATAAGGCACTTAGATACGAAAATTGCCACATCTCTCTTCATACCCTGCCACCAAAGCTGGCGACCCAAGTCACGATACATCTTGGTGCCTCCCGGATGCACCGCAAGACGTGAATGGTGAAACTCTCAGAGTACCTCCTCTCGGCAAGACTCCGACTGTAATGACCCCGAATCGTATGCCGTAATTATCTGTAATTAATTATGTGTTAATATGGATTAATTGGGAATTTTCTGGTTGATTTAAAAAAAAATATATATATGTTGGAACTACAGCTTTGGGACTGAAATTGATGACCGAAATGGGTTTAGAAAACGAAATTGAGCGCGCCTATGTAATACCGGGAATTTTTAGAACCAGTTGAAAAATTAAATTGAGGACTGAAATTCGTCTGATTCGTAAAGTCTTGTTTGGCTCAAATGTTTTGTTATAATTGTTTATAGTCAAGTATAAGGGCCTTGTTTGGCTTAAGAGTTTTTAGCACAAATGTGTTTATACGATATATAGATAAGGATGGATGTCTTATGACTCATTTGACTCAAGACCAAAAGAAAAGAAAATATCTAGAGGGAGAGTGAGAGAGAATTCGGGAAAGGGAGAAACAAAAGGGGAAGAAGAGGAAAAAAAGGGATTAAGCTCAAATCTCTCCAATTAAGTGAGTAAGGTAAGAATCTCCTCTTAATTTTCTTGAAATAAGGTAGAATTGATGATATGTAAATGAATTGAAAGGGGAAATATGTTTAAGTTGAGCATGCATGGTAGAAATTGATGCTTTATGGTTATGTTTGGCAAATTTGAGGGAGAACCTCCATGGAATTGAAGGAATGAAGCTTTTATATGCATAGTTATGATTCTTTATCTCACTTCATGGTTTGATCTTGTATATGATACATATGGATTTTGTTGAGAACTTATGATGGTTAAATCATGTTGTTGATCAATGGTTTTGAGCTTTGATGTCATAAGATTGGAAATGAATGTTTCAAAGAAAGGATGAAGTTTGGAAGAAGAACCAGAATTTCGGATTTTTGCATGGTCCGCTCGAGCGGAGGTAAGCCCGTTCGAGCGTAGAAATCAGCCTCCCAGCAGTTTTGGACATTTTACAGTCCGCTCGAGCGGACAAGTGGGCCCTCGAGCGGGAAGGCCTTTTTCAGGAAAATTTTGGGGAAGTTGCATAATTGTTTCTAGCATGTTAATCGCATCATTTAGCATCTTATGAGCATGAAATGAACCTGAAATGAAGGAAAGGAAGAATGTAATGGCATGAATTACGTAATTAATGACAATGTATATTGAAGGAATGTGTTATTATGTTGATGTTTGCAGGTCAAATCTCGAAGACCGTGCCACCGGTTTTGGAAACCCACTGTAAGTAACATTTCTGTAAAGTTATGTTGATATGTATTTGAAATGTTATACGAAATGATAGATGATACGATATGCTTTGAAATGTGATTTTAAACTGTGAACGAATGTCCTATTTGCGAATCTAGTATGGCATCCATAGATAGTCCTAAGTGGACCAGTTTACGAGATCTCGGTATGTGTTTAATCGGTGTCCGGGACCGGTTACTCTAGTCGTTAGTCGACCCATGTTATGTTCTATGGAGTATGCCATTATGTATGTTCTTATGAGATGATTATGTATATGAATGATTTACTTTACAGCTTTATATGAAATATTGGGATTCGTTCACTAACCCTTTTACGTAAATGTTACTTGCTGAGCTTTAGCTCATTGTTTGTAATTATGTATTATAGGTGAGCCTTCTGGAGGTCAAGCCTAGGCGGGGTCTTGTTCGAGCCGCCGTTTTGAAGCCTACCAAGTTTTGGGTGCCTCCGAGTTGGGGCTAGGCCTAGAAGGCCGTTGTGAGTTTTTGTTTTGTTTTGTGGTACAGTTGTAATTGAATGGCATGTGATGTATATGATCATGTTATGTAATGAACGTGGGTAAATTAACATTTTGGCATGTAAATGTATGTTCATATAAATGCACAGCTCTTGGACTATTAGTGTTTTATTTTCGCTTCCGCGAGCCCCGATTATTTATGTTTTGTACAGAAAGGCCGTAGGTAATCCACGGATTACTGGCCGGTTACAATGCCAACCTTCTAGGGGCGGGTTTGGGTCGTGACACCGACATAAACAAACGGTCTCGGTATCTCACACTCAGGTCGGGATACACAGACAAACCCTTCTCAGCCTTTCCACTGGAGATCTTCTCTCGGAGGGATTCTACCTCAAGGTCACCTCTCTGTGCTTCTAACACTCGACTCATAAGTGTAGGCTATGCAACAACAGAAAACAAGGCCGCAGCCTCAACGGATTCGCCCAGAAGCAAATCAAACTCTCCAAGTGCACCCAACATCTCTTACTCCCGGATGGCTATACAAGCTACATTACTAATGGATTTCCTACTAAGGGCATCGGCCACAACATTGGCCTTTCCCGGGTGATAGTACAACTCGAAGTCGTAGTCCTCAATGAACTCCATCCACCTCCTCTGCCTCAAATTCAAGTCCCTCTGTGTAAACAGATACTTCAGACTCTTATGATCCGAGAATACCTCGAATCTCTCACCATAAAGGTAGTGCCTCCAAATCTTCAAGGTAAAGATCACTACTGCTAGCTCTAGATCATGGGGAGGGTAATTCCTCTCGTGTATTTTCAACTGACGTGAGCCATAAGCTACCACTTTTCCCTCTTGCATTAACACACAGCCCAAACCCCCTCGTGAGGCATCACAATAAACCGCATAACCCAAACCTCTCTCCGGAATAATCAAAACCGGAGCGGTAGTCAATCTAACCTTCAACTCTTGGAACGACTTTTCACAAGTCTCACTACATACAAATTTGACCTCTTTCCGTGTCAATCTAGTCAATGGCGAAGCTAGCCTGGATAAATCTTTCACAAACCGGCGGTAATACCCACCTAATCTCAAAAAACTGCAGATCTCAAAAACACTCTTATGCTGTGCCCAATCCTGCACTGCCTCTATCTTGGATGTATCAACAGACACTCCTTCCCCGAAAACCACATGGCCTAAGAACTTGACTTCTCTTAGCCAGAACTCACACTTCCTAAACTTGGCATACAGCTTATGGGCTCTAAGCAACTCAAGCACCACTTTCAAGTGTTCCTCGTGCTCCTCCTCAGACGATGAATAAATCAGAATGCCATCCACGAAAACGACTATAAAGCGATCTAAGAATTCCCGGAATATCCGGTTCATCAAATCCATAAACACTGCCGGTGAATTGGTGAGCCCAAATGGCATCACCAGAAACTCATAGTGGCTATACCGCGTACGAAATGCCGTCTTCGGAATATCCTCCTCCCTGGCCCTCAACTAGTGGTAACCCGATCTCAAGTCTATCTTAGAGAAACAGCGGGAACCCTTCAACTGGTCAAATAGATCATCTATACGGGGCATAGGGTACTTATTCTTAACCGTAGCCTGATTCAACTTTCGGTAGTCGATGCAAAGTCTCAAGGCACTATCTTTCTTTTTAGCAAAGAGGGCCGGTGCTCCATACGGCGAAACACTAGGGCGGATAAAGCCCTTATCTAGCAATTCCTGGAGTTGATCTTCAACTCACTCTACTCGACTAGGGCAAAACGATAAGGTGCCATAGAAATCGGCGCCGTGCCGGGCACTAAATCAATAGAGAACTCGATCTCTCAATGAGGTGGCAAACTAATAAGATCCTCGGGAAAGACATCCAAGTACTCACAAACCACCCTCGGCAACTCAACCCCGGTCTCATTACACTCACTACTCATAAGGCTAGCGAGAAGACCACTAAGCTCACTCCACCCTCGCGGATCATACACCGGTGGCAACACACTACCAACCCGATCCCCCAAGAAATGAAAACAATCCCCGTTCAAGGTACATACTGTGACCCTCTGGCGGTAGCAATCAATAACAGCCCGGTATGACGATAGCTAGTCCATATCCAAAATAACATCAAAACCCGACATAGCCATAACTGCAAAGGAAAATGGGAGTCGGCGATCAGCTACCTCTATATCACAACCTTTACACCCTTGTTTCAAAATCAACTCACCCCCAACAGGTGATACTACACAAATGGGAGATGCTAACTCTGCCAACTCCAAACACAAAACGGATGCAAATGCAGTAGATATAAAAGAATGGGATGCACCCGTATCAATCAACACATTGCCAACCGAGTTGCAAAACAAGAAGATACCTCTCACAACTGATGGAGCCGGTACAAGATCCTGCGTGGTAACAGCATACACGCGCCCTATAGACCCCTGATCTACCTGCTCACCTCTAGAAGGAAAAGACTACTGCACAGACTGGGACGACGAAGCTCCCTAATTGGCCCTCGAGGCCTGAACTGACTGTGCTAGCTAAAAACCCTAGGTCTGCCTAGAACCAGACGCGCCCGATGTGGCACTCAATTGCGGGCAAAACCTCTTCAGGTGCCCCGCCTGACCACACTGATAACAAGATAGCGGCTGGCCTCTGCCTTAACTCTGGCTTTGAGGTCGAACCGAAGATGAAGCTGTTCTCTCCCTTCCTCCCCTCTGCAGGCAAGCTGGAGACTTGTGGTCTAGCTGACCACATTTGTAACAGGTGATGTCTCCCTGACTGCCTCTCCCAGATCCTGCACTCGGCACTGGAAAGGTCGATCTGGCAAAACCACCCTCAGGCAGCTGAGGGTTAGAACCCCTCTGTCTCCTGCCATCACCTTGGCCATCCTGACCCCTCTTGGAGCCCCTCTGCCTCTCCTCCTCCTCTTGCATCATAATCTCCATATGGACTGCAGCATCTACAAGGTGCCCATACTCCCAGGTCATAGAACCCCCAACTCTCATCTTAAGGCCATGCCTCAACTTCTTCTCAAACTCAAGACAATGGCGTTCCTCAGACGCCACAAGCTCAAGTACAAACCTGGACAAACTAGTGAACGCGGCCTTAAACTCAGCCACTGAAGAACTCAGCTGCTTAAGCTGGCAGAACTGATCTCTCAACTTCTCCCTGATAGTTGGAGATAAGAACTTCTCCTGGAAAGCATCTACAAAAGCCTCTCACGTGCCACCAATACGGCCCCTCATGAATTTCCACCACTGACCCGCATCTTCCTTCAGTTGGAAAGATGCCAAGGTCACCTTCAAAGCCCTGTCCTCAATGCCGAGCATCTCAAACGTCTTCGCCATCTGCTCCAACCACTCATTAGCCTTAAGTGGCTCCTTAGGATCTCCAACAAACTCCTCCGGATTAGACCGGAAGAACTCCCTTTTCAGAAACGAAGGTCTTGCCTCTGCAACATGGGCCTGGACTTGATTCTCAGCCCTGAGAATGCCCAAGGACTTCCTTAAAGCTCTTGCCATCTCGCGGGCTAAGGCGACCATGGCCTGCTGTCCCACTGGCTCGGCCACATTGGCCGGGCCAACACGCTCCTGCTATTCTAGAACCTCATCCGGTATAGGCATCTCCTGCCTCCTAGGCCCACCTCGCCTACCACAACGTCCTCGTCCTGACATCCTAATAAAGGCAACGAAGAACATTAGCACATTCACAAATGTGCCGAAGCTATAACACTCGCGTCTTAATACATTGGACAACAGTAATTCATTCTACGTAAGCACACATAATCACATAAGCACCTACGAATTTCATTTTCGGATAATGATAGTCCCGAGGCGTTGCTAGAGTTCCGGTTAGAAACAACATTGATCAAGTGCTTTTCCAACAAGACTCACAGAAACCCAAGGATTAAATCAACATCCTAGAAATTAAATCTCATACCCGTATAGTCATCTAAGCATGTTATCAAATAAACACATAATATCATACATAAGTCTCTAACAAACGAGACAAACCAATTGTGATACTAATCACTTCCCACGTACCCAAAGTATTCAAACCTGGTACCCTTTGATACCAAGTTGTAACGCCCTCAAAATGAACTCATAAATCATACATTCTTGACATGTTTAGACATAAGAGAATAAAGCGTAATTACATTTCATCAGAGTATTCATTACAAAATGTATTATATGTTGACAACAAAAGTAAATGCCCTGCGGGCTTACAACTTTCCAAGCCAACACTTTGTTACAAAAAGGAGAGTACTAACTTTACACAAAATAATCCATTGGCTTGATGTACATGTAATACAACAAAACAAACAAAAGAGTCTTCAACTATCACGACCCAAACCCGCCCCTATGGGTTTAGTACCGTAACCGGCCAGTAATCCGAGATTACCAAAGGCCTACTTAACAGTAGAACAGTAAAACAGAGTACAGGGGCATGGCGGAAGCCAATACAGTAAATAAATAGTGTCCAATGAGCTGTGACAGTCTGTATGCAAAAAGACTTTTCATGCATTTATATATATCAGTACAAAGCTGTAAGTACAACATATACAGTCATTCAGGACAGGGACTTAATCCCTATTAAACAGTACAGTACACAAACATTCAGTCTATATAGTTATTACAAATAGATACAGAGACCGACGGCGGAGGGGGGGGGGGGGAATTAAAACACCCTTAAGCCAAAGCTTGGCAGGCTCGGAACCTCGTAGTGAGGCACAGTGGTTGGCTTGACAAAACTAGAGTTTACCCCGACGTTTCTAGCTGCGGTCTAGTGCCTGTACACCTACATATATATATGAGCAGCTAAAGCCCAGTGAATAACACAATGCGTAAAGGGGTTAAGAATGAATGTCCTTACAATAATGAAAACAGTTTATTAAATCAGTATTTCAGTCATTCAGTCAGTGCAGTCGTTTGTGGTACATCCATTAGCATAACGGCAAAGTAAACAGTGGGTCTTAAAAGACCGAACAGTCAATGATGGCCATCAATCAGTAAACAGTAATGGTCCTAACAAGGGAACCGACAGAGATCTTTGTAACAGTAATAGTAAACAGTAGTTGCTAAGGATGCCACAATACAGTTCAGAATATAGGACATACATTCATTCAATTAACAGTATCAGTTCAGAAAGCAGTACAGTTCAAATGTTTCAGAAGATAATCATTTTGAACATATCTTTACACAGTTGTTACTCACAAAGTTCTGGGCTACGGTAAGCTAGAGCGTATCTCCAGTCGCCAACCCTTCACAGTTTATAGATTGAACACACACTAAGCTACACAGTTGGGGAAGATAATAACTTACTCCCTAAATTGCCTCGGTGTGGTTCTACATCTATATCCTCATTAAGATGCCTTAAACTAGGCCTAAGAATGCCTAGGATGGAATGAGGATGCAAAGATGCATTCAGAAAATAGTTTCAGAATTTTCAGAAAAATAGATTCCCGCTCGAGCGGCAACTCCCCCGCTCGAGCGTACTGCAAAAGTACTAGATAGGTGAAATCCCTGCTCGACGCCTGCTCGACGCCCGCTCGAGCGTGAGACACAGGCCTCCGCTCGAGCGGACTGTAAAACAGTGCAAAGTACTAGATGCTCGAATTCCCCACTCGAGCACCACTTTCCCCGCTCGAGCGGGAGTGCAAAATCTAGAAAATCCAGATTGCACCTTCAAGCTTAAAACCATGATTTGATGTTCCAAATTCGATCCTCTTGGGCCAATTTTCTGGAAAACATTTGTAAACTCATAGAACAACATGATTCCAAAGCTCAATTGTAAAATCAAAGCCCAAGGGTAGGTTAATTAAACACAAATTCAAACCAATTTTCATGAATAATATGAACATGGAACATGCAAGAGCTAAATCATCTTCAAAGCTTTAAATACAAGCTCAAAAGAGCCAATTCCTTCAAAAACATGATGACAACATGGACTATAGCAATATTATGAACATGCATGAGAGGAATTATAAACTTACAACCTCAAATCTTCTAAATATGTACATGCATGCAAGCCTTAAGCTTCAATTCGACAATTAAGAGCCATAACTTGGCTCAAGACTTTAACTATGCTCTAGACCATGCAAGATTCACTTAAATTCATGAACAAAAGGGTAGTTACTCTACCTTAGGTCTTCAACGCAAGACTAGAAGCTCAATTTAGCAATCTATACTTCAATTCCTTCAAGTTCCAAGCCAAATCAACAAGTTGAATTCAATTCCCTTCACTCTCTCACTCTAGTCGGTTGCTCTCAAGAAGAATTGGGCTGATGAAATGTTTTTTAATGCAAGGCTTAGGCAAAGTTTGGTGTAGTGGTCCACTCAAATGGAAAGGTTGTAATTAAGTCAAACTATGAAATTCATCAATATTGATCCAATTTAATCATACCAAATCACATTTTAATTAAATATACTATAAAATCACATAAATTCTACTGATCATGAAACACTAATCAATTTCTGGTTCGGCCGCCGATAAGGCCTTCAATTAGCAGTTTAAACATAAATACATAAACCGATAATCAAACAGGCAACAGATAGATATACAATTAAACAAATATACTTAATCAATTCAGTTCCAGATTTCAGTCAGTCAGTTCAGTACTCCAATCAATTCAGTTATCAATCATAATCAGTCTCAATTTAGCAGTAATCAGTGGTTAATCGGTAAACAGTAACGAGGGTTATTACAGTCTCCCATCCTTATAAAGAGTTTAGTCCTCTAAACTCGAATTACCTTCATTCTGGAAGAAAACAGAATTCAGTGGAAACAGTTCAGGATATCTTTTAGCCATGTCATCTTTCCTTTCCCAAGTGGCATACACCCCACCATGGTTTTGCCAGTCAACTTTCACTAACGGGATCTCTTTGTTTCTCAACTTCTTGATTCGTCTGTTTACAATCTGAATAGGTCGTTCCTCGTAAGTGTAGTCATCACTCAATACTACACGAGTAGGCTCTATCACATGGAAAGGATCCCGGAGGTAGTCTCTTAACATAAAGATGTGGAAGATGTTATACATGTGTTCCATTTCAGGAGGAAGCGCAACTTGATACGCCACTGGATTGATTTTCTCAATAATCTCATACGGTCCGACGTACCTCGGCGCTAACTTGCCTTTGACTCCAAAACGAGTCTGGCCTTTCATCGGTGACACTTTCACAAAAACGTGATCACCCACTTCATATTCTCAGTCTCGCCTTCTGACATCTACAAAACTTTTTTGCCGGCTCTGTGCAGTTTTCAGTCTCTGTTGTATCAGTTTTACTTTCTCAGGCATTTCATATACAATCTCGGGCCCAAGCAAAGGCCCGTCTCCAACTTCTGCCTAGCAAATCGGAGATCTACATTTTCTGCCATACAATGCCTCGAAAGGCGCCATACCTATACTTCAATGATAACTGTTGTTGTAGGCGAATTCAGCCAATGGAAAATGGCTCTCCCAGCTTCCTTGAAAATCAAGGACGCACATTCTCAATAAATCCTCTAAAGTCTGGATGGTTCTTTCTGACTGGCCATCTGTCTGAGGATGATAGGCACTACTCAGTCTAAGTTCAGTACCCAGTGCAGTCTGTAGGCTTTGCCAAAACCTCGATGTAAACTTCGAATCCCTGTCAGAAACAATGGACACAGGCACTCCATGCAGTCTAATAATTTCGTTCATATAAATTACAGCCAACTTGTCCGCATTATAAATTGTCTTGACAGGTAAGAAGTGAGCAGATTTAGTCAGTCTATCAACAATAACCCAAATTGAGTCCATACCTTTACTGGAATGAGGCAATCCAACGATAAAATCCATAGTAATATGTTCCCATTTCCATTCCGGTATCGATAAGGGCTGTAATAAGCCTGCGGATCGTTGATGTTTGGCTTTGACTTGTTGGCAATGAAGACATTTTGATACAAAATCAACAATTTCTTTCTTCATTCCCGGCCACCAGAAATTCAGTTCAGGTCTTGGTACATTTTCGTATTCCCCGGATAGATAGAAAATTTTGAATTGTGGCCCTCTTGCAGAACTCTTCTTTTCAATTCAGGATCACTCAATACACACAGTCTTTCTTGAAATTTCAGTACATTATCTTCAAATTTGAAACCCGGTCTCGGTTTAAATTCCCTTTCTTTGATGATCTTCTTCAAGAAGTCATCCTGTCGCTGTTTCTCTTTAATTTCTTCAATCAGTGCTGGTTGAGCAGAAATAGCAGCTGTTGTTCCACCTTGGTCTCGCAAAACAATTTCTATCTCAGATTTTTCAAGGTCACAAAGCAATTCTTTCTGCCCGGTAAGCAAACAGGCTAAGTTTCCAATTGATTTTCGGCTCAATGCATCGGCAACGGTGTTGGCTTTCCCCGAATGATACAAAATCTGTAGGTCATAATTTTTAATCAGTTCTAGCCATCTCCGCTGTCTCATGTTCAGTTCTTTCTGTGTGAAAAAATATTTTAAACTCTTGTGGTCGGTATGTACTTCACATGTCGCCCCATATAGGTAGTGACACCAGATTTTCAGTGCAAATACTACTGCAGCAAGTTCTAGATCATGGGTCGGGTAGTTCTTTTCATGCAATCTCAGTTGTCAGGAAGCAGAAGCAATAACTCTCCCATTCTACATTAAAACACACCCCAAACCCTTATGAGAAGCATCACTAAATACAGTATAACGATCCGTACCTGAAGGTAGGGTAAGAACCGGTGCAGTCACAAGTTGAGTTTTCAACTCTTGGAAAACGGATTCCCTTTGGTCAGTCCAGTCAAATGATATCCCATTTTGTGTTAGTTGAGTCAATGGTAAGGCAATTTTGGAGAAATCTTTGACAAATCTTCTGTAATACCCGGCTAGTCCCAAAAAGCTTCGGACTTCTGTCACATTTGTTGGTCTAGGCCAGTTTACTACAACTTCAATTTTTTGCGGATCAACAGAAATTCCATCTTTGCTAACAATATGCCCCAAAAACATAACATGATCAAGCCAAAACTCACATTTAGACAGTTTAGCATAAAGTTTTTGTTCTCTTAGGGTCTGTAGGGAAAGTCTCAGATAATGTTCATGTTCTTCTCTAGTCTTAGAATAAATCAGGATGTCATCAATGAATACAACAATAAAGTCATCAAGGAATGGTTTAAAGATTCTATTCATGAGGTCCATAAATGCAGCAGGTGCATTGGTAACTCCGAAAGGCATAACTAAAAATTCGTAATGTCCATACCTCGTTCGAAAAACAGTTTTGTCTATGTATTCTGGTTTAACTTTCAGCTGATGATATCCGGATCTGAGATCAATCTTAGAGAACACTTGGGCACCCTGTAACTGATCAAATAAGTCATCAATACGCGGCAATGGATATTTATTTTTCACAGTTACCTTGTTCAGTTCACAGTAATCAATACAAAGTCTCAGTGAGCCATCTTTCTTTTTCACGAACAAGACAGGTGCGCCCCACGGTGAAGTACTAGGCCTGATGAACTTTTCGTCTAACAGCTCTTGCAGTTGCATTTTCAGTTCTTTCAATTCAGTTGGAGCCATTCTGTAAGGAGCTTTAGATACTGGCTGTGTACCCGGAATCACATCAACGGTGAACTCAATCTCCTTGTCAATCAAATCCCCTGGCAAATTATCTGGAAAAACATCTAGGAATTCTCTGACTATAGGAATATTGTTTACATTAGCATTATCATCAGTAAATACAGTCAATACAGAACACAGATATCCTTTACACCCCTTTCTAATCAATTTAACAGCTTTCAAAGATGAAATTAAATACGGAGGAGGTACTACTCCACTTCCATTAAACACTAATCCAGGCAAACTAGGTGGACGGAAAACTACTTGTTTCATTACACAGTCTATGGTGGCATGATATTTCGTTAACCAGTCCATTCCCAATATTACATCAAAATGGTCAATGTTCAGTGGCAGTAAGTCAATATACAGATGTGCATCTCCAACAATAATTTCACAAGCAGGGTACATGTATGCACAAGTCATGGATCCCCCAACAGGTGAAGATACAGCTAACAGATAGTTCATGGGTTCTAAGGGTCTATTCAATTTTCGTGAAAAAACATGCGACACATATGAATGCGTAGACCCTGAATCAATCGGTACATATGCATTTTGAGTACAAATAAAGAGGATACTTGACACAACGGTCTCAGTATTTTGTACGTCGCCCGGTACTAGGGCGAACACTCGGCCCTGCCTCATAGGCTCTTTCTCGGTAGCTTTGGGGTTCGATTTTGGTGCAACAGTTGATGCTGCCACGCTTGGTGCAGCTTTACTATTGGCCTGCGGAGTAGAGGGATAGTCTTTAACCAGGTGGCCCACCTTGCCACACCTATAACAGGCTCCAGATATTTTGTAACAAACCCCTTTGTGCTTCCTGCCACACTCAGAACAGGGTGGTATGAAACCACTCCCTTAGCTGGGGCTAGTTGTTGACCCCGTGTTCTGTTTCTTGTTCAATGGGTTATGATTGCCTTTCTTGAACTTAAAACCCTGCCTTTTACCACGCCATTCAGACGCTGGTGTCTTAGTTTTCAGTGCCTCGATGTTCGACTCAGCCATCAGTGCTCGGTCAAGAACATTTACATAATTCGGTAATTTCAGAACATTTATTCTGTCGAGTATTGCAACATTAAGGCCGCCTTCAAACTTTCTGGCCTTCTTGTAATCAGTGTCCACCATGTGTGGTGCATATCTAGCAAGCTCGGTGAACTTTGTTTCATATTCAGCAACGGACATAGTGCCCTATCTTAGCTGTTCAAATTCAGTTACTTTTCTGTCTCTAACACACTGTGGGAAATATTTCTCGAAGAAGGCTCCTTTGAATTGAGCCCAAGTCATTACAGTGTTGTCATCACGGATAAGCATCCACCACCTTCTAGCCTCTTCTTGTAAGGTGAAGGTAGCTAACAGTGCTTTATGTGCTTCAGAGCACGGAAACACCTTAAATAACTTTTCAGTCTCAAGAACCCATGCTTCAGCTTTTAACGGTTCAAGGCCTCCCTGAAAGGATGGTGGTTTCATTTTGCTGAACTTTTAGGTGAGAGCAATTATGTCCCCATCATTAACATTCACATTCTGTTCCGGCTGTATCGGAGGAGGAGGTGGGGCCTGTTGATTCAGTTGTTGATCTAGTCTCTCAGTTATTAGTTCCATCATTCTTTCCAGTCTTGCCATTCTTGCCTTAGAGGATGAGGATTTAGATTCATTTGCAGTTCTTGCATTATCCATTTCACTACAGTCAGTTATAACAGTTATCAACATAGGCAGTCCTTTGTTTAAACAGGTTAACACATTAGCATATATTCAGTCATGTCATAGCCACACACTTATCATACTCATGTAATGCCCTAATCGCTTTTCTAGGACATCCTATAGCTCATTTGGACACGTGTGTGCGGTATAACTCGTGGTAAGTATTGCTCTGATACCGCTCTGTCACGACCCAAACCCGCCCATATGGGTTTAGTACCATAACCAGCCAGTAATCCGAGATTACCAAAGGCCTACTTAACAGTAGAACAGTAAAACAGAGTACAGGGGCATGGCGGAAGCCAATACAGTAAATAAATAGTGTCCAATGAGCTGTGACAGTCTGTATGCAAAAAGACTTTTCATGCATTTATATATATCAGTACAAAGCTGTAAGTACAACATATACAGTCATTCAGGACAGGGACTTAATCCCTATTAAACAGTACAGTACACAAACATTCAGTCTATACAGTTATTACAAATAGATACAGAGACCGACGGTGGAGGGGGGGGAATTAAAACACCCCTAAGCCAAAGCTTGGCAGGCTTAGAACCTCGTAGTGAGGCACAGTGGTTGGCTTGACAAAACTAGAGTTTACCCCGACGCTTCTAGCTACGGTCTGGTGCCTGTACACCTACATATATATATGAGCAGCTAAAGCCCAGTGAATAACACAATGCATAAAGGGGTTAAGAATGAATGTCCTTACAGTAATGAAAACAGTTCATTAAATCAGTATTTCAGTCATTCAGTCAGTGCAGTCGTTTGTGGTACATTCATTAGCATAACAGTAAAGTAAATAGTGGGTCTTAAAAGACTGAACAGTCAATGATGGCCATCAATCAGTAAACAGTAGTGGTCCCAACAAGGGAACCGACAGAGATCTTTGTAATAGTAACAGTAAACAGTAGTTGCTAAGGATGCCACAATACGGTTCAGAATATAGGACATACATTCATTCAATTAACAGTATCAGTTCAGAAAGCAGTACAGTTCAAATGTTTCAGAAGATAATCATTTTGAACATATCTTTACACAGTTGTTACTCACAAAGTTCTGGGCTACGGTAAGCTAGAGCGTATCTCCAGTCACCAACCCTACACAGTTTACAGATTGAACACACACTAAGCTACACAGTTGGGAAAGATAATAACTTACTCCCTAAATTGCCTCGGTGTGGTTCTACATCTATATCTTCATTAAGATGCCTTAAACTAGGCCTAAGAATGCCTAGGATGGAATGAGAATGCAAAGATGCATTCAGAAAACAGTTTCAGAATTTTCAGAAAAACAGATCCCCACTCGAGCGTGGGTTTCTCCGCTCGAGCGGACATGCAACAAAGGTCCCCACTCGAGCGGCAACTCCCCCGCTCGAGCGTACTGCAAAAGTACTGGATAGGTGAAATCCCCGCTCGACGTCTGCTCGACGCCCGCTTGAGCGTGGGACACAGGTCTCCGCTTGAGCGTGCAATCCTTCGCTCGAGCGGACTGTAAAACAGTGCAAAGTACTGGATGCTCGAATTCCCCGCTCGAGAGTCATTTTTCTCGCTCGAGCAGAAGTGCAAAATCTGAAAAATCCAGATTGCACCTTCAAGCTTAAAACCATGATTTGATGATCCAAATTTGATCCTCTTGGGCTAATTTTCTGGAAAACATTTGTAAACTCATAGAACAACATGATTCCAAAGCTCAATTATAAAATCAAAGTCCAATGGTAGGTTAATTAAACCCAAATTCAAACCAATTTTCATGAATAAGATGAAAATGGAACATGCAAGAGCTAAATCATCTTCAAAGCTTTAAATACAAGCTCAAAAGAGCCAATTCCTTCAAAAACATGATGACAACATGGACTATAGCAATATTATGAACATGCATGAGAGGAATTATAAACTTACAACCTCAAATCTTCTAAATACATACATGCATGCAAGCCTTAAGCTTCAATTCGACAATTAAGAGCCATAACTTGGCTCAAGACTTTAACTATGCTCTAGACCATGCAAGATTCACTTAAATTCATGAACAAAAGGGTAGTTACTCTACCTTAGGTCTTCAACGCAAGACTAGAAGCTCAATTTAGCAATCTATACTTCAATTCCTTCAAGTTCCAAGCCAAATCAACAAGTTGAATTCAATTCCCTTCACTCTCTCACTCTAGTCGGTTGCTCTCAAGAAGAATTGGGCTGATGAAATGTTTTGTAATGCAAGGCTTAGGCAAAGTTTGGTGTAGTGGTCCACTCAAATGGCAAGGTTGTAATTAAGTCAAACTATGAAATTCATCAATATTGATCCAATTTAATTATACCAAATCACATTTTAATTAAATATACTATAAAATCACATAAATTCTATTGATCATGAAACACTAATCAATTTCTGGTTCGGCCGCCGATAAGGCCTTCAATTAGCAGTTTAAACATAAATACACAAACAGATAATCAAACAGGCAACAGATAGATATACAATTAAACAAATATACTTAATCAATTCAGTTCCAGATTTTAGTCAGTCAGTTCAGTACTCCAATCAATTCAGTTATCAATCATAATCAGTCTCAGTTTAGCATTAATCAGTGGTTAATCGGTAAACAGTAACGAGGGTTATTACATCAACCCCCACAATCATCCAAGCTAAGATCTCAGAGGCGGCATAATACCTGAACCTGAAAATGATGTCTCGTATAAGGTGAGCCAACGCCCAGTAGAGATATGCTAAACACACTATGAGTGATAACTAAAACATTAGCATTTGATAAATGTTTAACTCACATAAATCAATTCATAACCCATTTCAATTACATGACTAATATGTCCATGTTACATTCAAATTTCCATTACTTATCCAATTCTCAATTCATAACCGTGGCTCAGAACCTGGCCATATACTTTAAATGAGATTACGTCTCATATCAATAATCCATCCATTTCAACAATTCAAATGAGATAATGACTCATAGCAAAACACTTCCACAAGTCTCACTAGATATACATGTTTGCTGTATCAATGACACATAAAACACTTCCATACTTCACAAGTGATACACAGATTTGCTGTATCAATACTTCAATAGATACACATATTTGTTGTATCGATGGAGTCCAGCCCCTATCTCCTCCCAAATAATATCCGATTTAGGAGTCCATCCTCTATCTCTCCTTAAATCGTGGAGTACATCCCCTATCTCTTCCCACACAATACAATGTATATAAACACATATCATATACACATTCAATCAATACACAATTTCGATGTAATATTCCAACCGTCATATTCGATGACATACTCAACTGATTAGTTTTAGTTTTCCTAATCATCATGCATTGTCTACAACAATCAAGATTATCCTCCACCGATAACCCAAAGCAATTATTTCTAAACAGATAATAAATGCATCAACTGGTAAATTATCAATAATTACAAAGGTGAGTGATCAATAAATCCAACTCCACCATTTCATTACATAATGAGCCAATTTCATTATTTCCAACACAATTTCATATTTCCATAGTAAATGTCATTAATTACACTAATGACCCAATTACACCCAAACATGGCAATTTCTCCATTTTTTTCAATATTGACCCAAAGGCTCAAGTATTAACAAGGACATCAATAATCTCTATTTTAAACCCAAAACACATAGGTATGAGTCAAATGAACAAAACCCCTCTTTTCAATATTATACATCTCAAACCCTAACTTCCCAAATCAAACCATCTATATAAACAGCTCAACATTTATGTTAAAACGCATAAGAATAAGTAGGAATCTCTACCTCAAATTCGGAGCTCAAAAGGAGAAGATGAAGAATTTCGAGATGCTCCAAATCCCAAGATTTGCGAATCAAAATATAGCCCACACCAAGATCAACACTTTTTACAAAGGCCCAAATGTGGGAGATCACTAGGGCTAGATGATTTCTTAGAGAGAATGTGAGGTTTTAGAAAGAGAAGCTCTCCAATGGAGGTTTTGAAAAAGTAAGAGAGAGAAAGGAAATCAAAAAGTGATCCAAAAAGTCAAAACTCGGACTGATATAAACGTCGCCCCGCTCGAGCGTGGAAACCCTCGCTCGAGCGTCAGACACAGACTCACGCTCGAGCGTCAAAATGCCCGCTCAAGCGTCGGATGCACACTCATAGAAGTTTTGCAGGCGATGGTCCCCGCTCAAGCGTCAAACTCCCCGCTCGAGCGGAGGAACAAAATTAAAGGATCACGCTCGAGCGTCAAAACTCCCGCTCGAGCGTCCGAAGACCTGCAGAGAAAATACTGGGAGATGGAAAATCACGCTCGAGTGTCAAAACGCCCGCTCGAGCGGAGAAGCAACAACAAAGGGCTCGCTCGAGCGTCAAAAGCTCCGCTCGAGCGTGAAGGCCAAATTCTGAGCATCAACTTTTGGTTTCAAAGCACAATCAACCTGTTTCAAACCTGCCTAACACAACCCAAAACTCAAATACAAAGAGTAAATGATGTAAATGAGAATGAGATAACAACACAACCATGGAAACGAGTCCGAAATACAATAAATAAAGAGAGGAAAACCAGCATTACTATATTTGTAAATACATAAAATGGTTAATATATAGCTGTGGTATGTCCATTCTACTTCAGTTGTGTTACTAGTCAAAAATACAAAAATTGCAAAGCAGGATAATCTTTCACAGACATTTACACAAATAGTGAGAAAGGGAGAGAGAGGATAACAGTAAAACCAAGATAAATCAGTGAAGTGAACAAGAATTCAACTGTGTCAACTCAACAGTTCATTGACAAAAACAGATGGGCCTCTCGAGAGAGAGAGAGAGAGAGAGAAGAAGCCATGTCTTCTCTGAATTTGCTTCAACAAGTAACCATTTTCTTTTCCTTTCTTTTGTCTTAAACCTCTCTATATAGAGTGAGTCCGGATCGCCTGCTGTGGTTTCCTGCCGTGGTTTTCTGGCGTCGTTTTGGACCCTTTTTTTTTTTTTTCTCTCTTCCTTTTTTCTTTTCTCTCTCTCAAACGTTTGGTTCTGTTACAAGATCCTCGAAATGTTGGATTATATTTGGATTCGGCTTCAGTTTCACTTTTAGGATCACAAATTGTTGCAAAATTGAATGTGAATTCACATCCAGAAGGTGGATTTTACTCAGAATACTTTAGAATTCTTCCATCATTCTCCACACTTCTCAGCTTCCCTCCCAATGTAAGTCCCTTCCCATTTTCCACATCTTTTGCATCTGATCTGGGTCTCTCTTCAATCGCTTTTGAATTGTAGAGCAACTCACGAACGAATGAACAAAGAGACGAAGTCGCCGCTGAAGATCAAACAGCGAGGCGATGGAGATAGTGACTGCGACGGTGGTGACGGTGGAGACACACCTGAAATCCAAATATAAAAATATGAAAAAAATTGAATCAATTTCCGTGGAAAGTAAACAACAAAAATGGAACTTCAATTTTTCAATTATAGAAAAGAAAAGAAAAAAATTGATCCTGGGTTTGGTTAGCTTCAGCATTTTTCGGTTCTTGAGGATCATAGAAAATATAAAGAAAGATGGGTTTTTTCTGGGTTTGTAGAAATTCCTTCTTCTTCTTCTCCTTTGATCCTTCTTCTCGGTTGCATCTGGTTTTTTTTTTTTTAATTTTGGTGGGGGGAAAGTTTGGCCCCAAACCCAATCTACTGTGTTCAGCATCTTAAACCAATATTACCATCCCTCTTTGATTTCTCCTTTGGCTTGTTCATCCCCATCATTAAGCAACAAAGCCAACACAATCTCTCTTTCTCCTCTTTGTTTTGTTAGCTTCACAGATTCCTCCTTTTCCTCTCTCTCTCACCTCTGTGTTTTGTTAGGTTTTGGTTCTCAAACGTTTGAGGGAAAAAAGGAAGAGAGAAAAAGAAAAAAGAAAAAAAAAAAAAAGAATTCAAAACGACGCCGTTTTGGACTACGGTAGGAGCCACGGCAGACGATCCGGACTCTATATAGAGTCTTCTCAGTCGAGCAATATGGACATACACACAAATCTTTCACCAAAATACACTTTACACAGCAGTGAAAACAAACAAAATCTTTCACCAAAAAGCGAAACAAGAAATAAATAAAATAAAAAATTCAGACGAAAACCAAACGTAAAGAAACAAACCAAACTCATCACTCTACACACACCCAAAGAAACCCTAATTCCAAAGTTAACGCCGTTAAATCCCCGCCAACTCAACTCAACTCAACAAAAACATCATATCAAATCTCAAACACCCGCTAATAGATCCACCTGATGAAGCTCAAGAAACATTCATAACCCACCTCCATGGACCCGTCCTTCGAGCTACGATTTAGCCGAAACGCTAAATACAGAAACCGATGATCATCAGACATAATACTCATACGAGTTCTACCTTTGTGTGAGAAGATTTGTGCAAGTAAGTAGAAAAAATGTTTCCATATCCATTTGTACAAATACATATACCTATAACATACCGTGAGAATAAATAAAAGAGTCGAATTCACAAGTTGTAACAGTGCAAACCTGAAACCCACATCAAAAAAATGTGTAATCATCAATAAAAACAACAACCCACGAACCAGATCTTCTAAAATCCTCAGACAAAGATCAAGAACAGTTTTGTAGCAGCACCACAATATAGGAGATAAAAGTTGGACTACTACTACTACTTTATTATTACCTCTCTCAAGCAATAACACTGCGAATATCAGATCTTGATTTTCACAACAACCCACCACCAAAACTTCGAGTTCTGAGCCTACTCCGGTGAGAGATTCCGGCGAGGTAATGAAATAGGTGATTGGAGAGAGACGGAGAGAGAGAGAGAGCTACCAGGACAAATATTAAATTGGCAAGACAAAAATGCGAATAATAATTGCCGTTAGGTTCGACGCCAAACAAGTGTTGAGTGGCTCTTTGTGGTTTTCACGTCGCTGCGCCGTTAAATTTGACGGCGAATATGTCACCTGGCCAGTGAATCTTTAGGAATTTGATTTGAGACCCTCCGCTCATAAAGGCTAGATGCTTGAGTCCTAAAATGACGCCTTAATTAGGCTTTAATTACGAAAGTACCACTTCTTTGATCGGGGAAAAATCACATTTATGATTTATCTGGTCGGGAAATTTGATAAAGAATTTAGATACAAAAAAAAAAAATTATTAATAAGTCTCAAGGTTTTGAAAATTGAATCGGATTGGTCGGTTCGACCGGTTGAATCGGCGACCGATCGAGATTTTAGTCTGGATATCTCCTTTGAATCGGTCAAAACTAAAAACCAATGTATTTAGTGAAAATTGGAAAAACCGGCAATTGAACCGGCGAACCGGAGCCGGTTCGCCGGGTTGTCTAGCTCGAATTTTTTTTAGTTTTTCTTTCTCTGTTTTTTTATTTTCTTTCTTTCTTTTCTTTCTTTCTTATTATATATATATATATATAGAATATAAGAATATTTTAATTTGAAATTCTTTTTCAAGGGTCTCCTCTTGTGAGGAATCTCATTAAGAGCTTGATGAAATTATTGTGAAAGTCTTCACCTATTTAAAAGAAAAAAATTCTTTCAAAAAGACTCAAGAAATCCATATGGGATTCAATCAAATGTATTTGAGGGAATATTGAAATTTTGATATCCCTCCAAAATATTTACTCTCTTTTCAATCAAATTATTTGAATTAAAATCATATGGAGAGAATATTAAATATTTGATTTCATCTTCCAAAATTGAAATTAATAATATTTTAAAATATATTATTATATTTTTCAGTAAAAATAATATTAGGAAAAATATTTAAGATAATTTAATATTTTTAATTTATAATTTTATTACTTATATTTTTATTTAAATATAATTTTAATATATTTATTACGTCACGGTTCGATTCCGGTTCAACCCAACGGCTGAACCGGTGACCCGTCCACCCGATCCCTTTTCCGGTTCGCTCACCGGTCCCGTTTTTAAAACATTGATAAGCCCTATTAGGGAGACTTATATACTACATATGGTCCTATTAAAAAACTTATATTCCCATAAGTCTTGTGTGAAATTTGTTGACACATTTACCCTCAATATTAGTTGTTAATATCATAAATAATGGTAAAACAATATATAGGAAATTGAATGCTACCATAGATTAAGTTTGCGAAACGTAACATGACACTTACATAAACGTAACGTAACGTAACGTGACCATATTAGATGGGACATTACATAAACGTAACGTGGCGTGACACCTACATAAACGTAACGTAACGTAACGTAACGTAACGTAACGTGTCACGTTACGTTTCACAAACTTATTAGGTTTTTTATTTTTTAAATTGAATGTGAAAATGTTACTTGTTCGTGTATTTTGAAATTCACATTCATATAGATATGATTTATGGTAACATTCAATTTTCTATATAGGAGTAGCACTCAGGAAATTGAATGTTACCATAGATTAAGTTTGCGAAATGTAACGTGACACCTACATAAACGTAACGTAACGTGACCCCTACATAAACGTAACGTAACGTGTCACATTACATTTTACAAACTTACTAGGTTTTTTATTTTTTTAATTGAATGTGAAAATATTACTTGTTCGTGTATTCTGAAATTCACATTATATATATATGATCTATGGTAACATTCAATTTCCTATATATGGTTTTGCCATTATAATGTATAATAGTATATTAATATCATTTATTTACAACTCATAGGATCTTGTGGAATAAATTCCTATCTAAATAGGACTTGAAACTTTATAAGAAATTACACAGGACTTAACATAGTATAAGTGTCCGAAATAGGACTTATAAATAAGTCTCCCAATAAATATATATATATATATATATATGAAATTATATGAAATATAAGTATATTTTATTTATATTTTACCTATCTTTTCTCTTTTTCTTTTTAAAATCCCTTTCTAAATCTCCAATTAAACTATAATTATACCTTTTCTCTTTTTGAAATCCCTTTCATATGGTCAAATGGGAGGAACTGACTAAAAGCTTGGAACAATGGGGTTTGGGGTTGAGAAGAGTGAAGGTAGTAAATTCTTGTTTACTTATCAAATGGTGGTGGAGGTTTGGGTATGAAAAGGAAGCATTGTGGAGAAGGGTTATTTGTAGTAAGTACAAAGTGGACTTCAGGGATTGGGCTCCTTCTGCTTCTACCTCTAGTTCTATGTCTAGTATTTGGAAAGGTATAATTACCATCGCAAAGTCAAATAGCACTCTATTGGAGTTTTATATGAACAACTTTCAGTTAAAGATTGAGGATGGGAATAATGTTAGATTTTGGATGGACAAATGGTGTAATAATACTTGTCTTAGAGAGGAGTTTCTTGGTTTGTATGTCTTGGTGGTGGATAAGAAGGAATCATTTAAGTCTATGCATGCTAAAAAGGTTGCTGGAGGAAATTGGGTGTGTCAGTTCAGGAGAAGGTTGTATGATTGGGAGGTTAGTGAGATGGTAAGGCTTAGAAACTTTCTTGTTTCAGCACCTAGTCCTACAGCAGATCAATCAGACTGTCCAGTGTGGAATGCGACATCCTCTGGGGTGTTCTCGGTGTGCTACATTTATAAAGGTTTGTTAGTTACAGCAGGCCCTGTTAAGATCTTCTAAATTGGTGTGGATTTCATACTTACCTCCAAGAGTTCAATTCTTTACTTGGCTAGCTTGGAGAAATAGAATCAAGACTTCAGTATTCTTACAACGGATCGGTGTCCTTCCTAGTTCTGTCTCCACAGTGTGTGTTTTCTATAAAGAGGTATTGGAAACTATGAATCATGTGTTGGTTTCGTGCCCATTTGCTTGGAAGGTGTGGTCTGTTATGCTGGATTGGTGGGATGTTGTGGGGCCTTTCCTGAATCTGTTGAGGGAATTTTATTATGGTGGGAAGGTCAATATTTTAGGAGCCAGGAGAGGAAGATTTGGAGTGGAGTGCCTTTGGTTGTGATGTGGTCTCTATGGAAACATAGGAATGATATAGTATTTAATGCTTCTACTTCTAACTTTGCGGAGCTGTGTGAAGTGATTAAGGTGAGAATTGCTCTGTGGTTGAAACCAAGGTATTCTAAGCACCACTTTTCAGTGCAGGATTTTCTGGTAAATCTTATGCAAGTGAGATGTTGTCTTAAAGGGAGGGGTATGTAACTCTGCTGCTGGTTTTGTTCTGGTTTTGTTCTGCTGCTGGTTTTGTTCTGGTATATCTGGTTTGGTGTTTGGTGATTTCACTTGGAGTCTGTTGTGGTGTCTCCCTTGGATCTATGAAGGAAGGCCATGCATATTTTCTGGTATTCATCTGGTGTGATTTTGGAAGGTCAAGTTTGGTGGGTCTTTGGTCAATTTGGTAAGGCAGGATCGAATGCATATTTTCTAGTATACAACTCATCCTAGCGGAAACATATGTTCTCATTAAAGTAAGAGTAGCCTTTTCGGGGGTAATCATTTGATCCAAGATGCCTTTTTCTATCAATGTTATTGTCTTCAATAAGCAGTAGGTGAGAATTGCGGTTGGGAATTTCATGAGAAGATGTGGAGTGCTGGTTTTGAGGCTACTGTTTTGGTGTTTGAGGTGTTGTTCTGTTTTTTGCTTTCCCTTGGGTTGGTGTATTACCAACTGGGGTTGCTCTTTGTTTTTATTGATATTTGTCAATGTCTTTGCTTGATCTTTATCAATAAAATTCCTCTTTTGGCTGTTTCAAAAAAAATAAAAAAAAATTTTTTAAATAAAATAATTATTCTCCAACTAAACACAGTGTTAAGGCTTTGTTTGGGATATGAATTGGTTTTTTAGCTTTTTGATTTTTTTAGTTATTTTGTCTAGGGTTAAAAGGCCTCTTTTGAAATAGGCTTTTTTAACTTTTGTGAGAAAAAAAATAAAATAATTATGAGTTAGATGTGACATTTTGTCATATTTTGCTAAAATAACCAATTTTATCTTATATGCCTATTTTAATCCAAACTTACTTCCCAAACATAGACGAAAGCCTTGTTTGGGATAAACTACAAAAGTTAAAAGTCAAAAAGTTACTAAAAAAACTAAGGCGTCGTTGGGAAGGAGAACGGGGCTAAATTAGCCACTAGGCGACAAAGAAGGCTATTTCAGCCAAAAAAACGACAAAACGCAATTTCACGGGTTCATTGCGAGGCTCAGTGGGGTGATTTTACGGAATTGCCCCGAGAGGTTAAACTCGAAACCATCTGCAAAACACGCCTCAGGCTGAAGGTCTTACACACCCATTTCAAAGCAGAGGAGAGGACGAACGGGGCGATTGGAGGCCGTCCGGACGAGCTTGGCAGACGAATCCGCAACCGGAGATCGAAACCGCGGCGGCGAACAACAACGAACTCTCGCACACTCCAACCGATCTGCAGGTGATGATCTATGTTTCGATCTGATTTGTTTTCTGTTCTTACAATCTGCGTAGTTCATCTTCATTTCTTGCGTCGGTTCATGGCCGATCTGTTGGGTCACCGTCGTTCTTGGGTTGATTACACTTACATTACACACAGACCGGCCACCGATCTGTTGGCTCACGGTCGTTCATGGCCGATCTGTTTTTTTTTTTCGAAATCTGATCTGTTGTGATGTGCGAAATCTGTTCGCATCCAACAAATTTGGGGCTGATTTTATATATACACATACATATATATATATATATATATATAATATCTGATCTGATTCAAATAGTTCTTCTGATTTATGATCTATCGATCTTCAATATTTGTTCACCCTTGTATAAACGATCAAAGAGTTACAAATCTGTTCTACAATGTACAATATCTGTTCGGTTACTGTTTGAAATGCAGATTAATTTTTTTTTTTTTTTATTTGTTTATTTTTATAAATTTTTAGAAATAAATAAGAAATGCAAAGGCGTTAGTGAAATGCTGACTTCCCATTTGTGCTTCATAGAAATGCTCAATCCCCAGTTCTGAAATGCTCAATTCCCCTGTGTGTTGCCTAATAGAAATGCTGAATTCCCATTTGTGAGTTTTTTGTTAATTACATAAATGCTCAATCCCCATTTGTGAAATTTCTATTAATTACATAAATGCTCAATTCTCATTTGCGAAATTTTTATTAATTACATACAAAATATAATTCCACCTCAATTTGGGTTACAAGTTTAGAGATATTAACAACAAATTATGAAAATATATATGACTGATAGTCCAAAAGGAAAATTATAAATTGTAATCAATACCGTGCACTATATTAAAAATATATTACGAATTTATTAAAAACAATATGTGAAATGTATTATCATAATTTGATTTAAAAAGGAAAGACCGTAAGTTTTTTATTACACATATATGTGAAAATTTAATTATGAAAAACTTTATCATGAATATATGACAGAATGTTTTCAAAAAAGCCAAAAATGTATTGAAAATATATATTTTTTTGATTACATTTTTTAATTTGCGTATATTTTTTACTCAAGATGAAAGGCTCAATTCTCAATTCAAGTAATTTAATTAAGTACATAAACAATATTTTCCACATAAATTTGCGAAGGAGGGTAGCTATATTATCTACATATTATCTCAACAAATTACAAAATAATGTATATTTATATTACAAATATATTAAACAAATAGTTTATTAAAAATACATTACAAACTGATTCGAAAGATATTAATAATGTACTAATATTATATATTACAAATTTAGAGTTAAAAATATAAGCGTGTAAAACTTGGATTACACATATATGACAATATTTAATTATGAAGAATTATATCATAAATATATTCAGAAATGTTTTCAAAATATGAAGAAAAAAATATATTTTTTGTATATATTACAAATTAGATGTATTCATTTGCGTACATTTTTTCCACAAGTGAGAAATGCTCATTTATCATTTCAACAAAATAAATTAATTACCACCATAAATATTTTTCAACTACATTTGGGAAGAAAGGTAGATAAATATATTCAAAATTGTTTTCAAAATTTATTCAAAAATGTTATCATATGGAAATCTATTTGATAAATATATTCAAAAATGTTTTCAAAATAAATAAAAATATATTTTTAAAATAGATTACAAATTAGATGTATTAATTTGCGTTTATTTTTTACTCAACACGAAATGGTCAATTCTCATTTCTAAATAATAAATTAATTAGCACCATAACTATTTTCACACTACATTTCGGAAGGAAGGTAGATATTACAAAAAAATATCAAATATATATTACACATATATTACAGAAATAGTTGTTTTCAATATATATTAAAAAAATGTTAGACAGATATTAATAATGTATTAATTTTATATATTACGAATTTAGAGGTAAACAATAAAGACTGTAAACGTTTTTGCCAAACAGATATGAAAAAACTTTATATTGAACAAATTTAGAGTTAAAACCAAAAGGGGTGTAACCATGTTATTAACCATGTATTACAAAATGTAATTTAGTACACAATGTTGTACAAATATATTCAGATATTCATTTTGTTGCCTATCATAAAAACTATTATGAAAATATATTACAACATACATTTCTTAATTCCCTCAGTACTCCATCGTGTTCATGTTGATTCATGTCAATTTACTTTTAATTAAAGCGTAGCATGGCGTCGTTCACCTCTACTGCAACTTCCAGTACATGGCCAGGACGTATGTGTGCCTGTGGATATGGCCCGTGTATTGTTAGGATTTCCAGGTCCACCACAAATCCAGGGCGTTCCTACTTTGTATGTCCCCGCCCTGTGGTGAGTCACCCAATCTTTACCGGTCATCACTTAATGAACATTAACAACCCATGAAACTAATACTTCAATAATTTTCACTCATCAGCCTTGTGTCAGTTGGATTGGTTGGTGTGAAGAACGAAGCCATGGGAACCAAGGCTATGCGTCACCCGGAGATGAAATTGCCATGCAATTGCGGGCTGATGTGATAGACATTCAACAATCCTTGCGTGTGCTTAAGACCATTGTGTATGTGCTATGCATTGTCGTTGTCATTTTGTTGTGCCGTATGTAAGCACCATGACCATGTTATTAGTATGTACAAAGACGTTAGTATGTTTTACATATGTTGTTCGTATGTAGTTAGTATGTTTGTAGTACGATGGTAGTATGTTGTCGCATATGGGCGGCGTAATATTAACTCTCATATTTTCGTCCACTACTAACTTCCATGGCACCTGTGTACGTACGTAAAAAATGTTTTGAATGGGTATATGCAAATTTATCTTCAGCATCATATATCTCTGTTTGTTGTTATTAATGTGTCATGGCTTATGCGTGTGTATATAACAACAAAATTTGTGATGGTAATCTTTTGTAACCATACATTAGTAATGGCTTCCACACGTACTTCACCGCGTAACCACGCGAAAAGCAAAGGCGTTGTCAGTGACAAGTCAACCAGTCTTGAAGTGACACAAACTCAGTTAAGCCACAAGGCCTCATGGGACAGTCACTCAGTACGAGTTTTTCTGCAGTTGATTGCAAATGAGATTAGTAAAGGAAATCGGCCATTCTTAGTCCTCTCCCAGGCGGGGTACAAGTTGTTGTCCAGGAAATTCCATAGGAAAACAGGAAAACAACATGGACTGAAACAGCTGAAGAATAAGTACATGAGCTTGAAAAAAGAGTGGCAAGCGTGGACGAAGTTAATGGACTCAAGCAAGGGAGTGTCCGGGATAGGCTTTGACTATGACACCGGTTTGTTTCAGGCACCTAACGAGTGGTGGGACAAGATGGAATCAGTAAGTACATGTACAATCAATTTTCATATCTGTCATTTACCAGTACATTTTTAACTTCTTCATTTAACTGCAATACAATTTCTTTATATGAAATATAATGTCTGCTTCTTTTTCACACATGTACATTTCTGCAGGTCAACAAGGCGTGTGCGAAGTTCAGGAAGAAAACCTTGGAACACCGTGACTTGATGGAGACGGTTTTCATGGGGGCATCCGCTACTGGGAAGCACCATTGGACCCCGGGAGAGAACCTTCCTGATGCTGCTGAGGACTCATCTGATTCAGTGCGTAGTTTGGGAGCCCAGCCATTTGCTGATCCGATACCCGCTGGAGTACAGGACGTGGATTCTGATTCTTCACTGGAGCATGTGCCGATTGAAAAGGAAAAAAAGAGGAAGACGCAATCAACAAGTGCTTCAAAGTCGAAGAAGGGAACAAGTGGTGCGTCTGTTATTGCGGAAAGCATGAACAGAATGACAGATGCGGTGCGTTCGAAGAATCAGCAGGTCACGGTCAGGCACCTCACAGGCAACGAAGCGTTGTACACTACTTCCGAGTGCATGCATAAACTGAGCAGTATTCCATCCCTGCTTGGTACGCCGTTATTCCACTTTGCCTCAACACTTATGGATAACGCCGATTACCGGGAGGTGATGATGTGCCAGCCTGATGACGACCACATCATTGGATGGCTTACACAGAAGCAGCTGCAGTGTACTGCGTCGGGGCCATTTGCAAACCTGTTTGGGGGTCGCCGGATGTGATGTATCGGTGTTACGAGTGTTGCAGATGCATGTTATTTTCTTCGTTTTTAAAACTTAGACTCATGGTATTGTTGGCTATGTACTAAAACAGGATGGTGGTGTGTGCATGTTTTGCATTCTGTCTTTCTTTTTTTTTTTTTTGCTTGCTACCTACGGGCAGAAACAAGTTTTAGGTAAGTGCATGGGTTGACGGACCGGAAGCATGGTTGTGCTTCGTTTTTGGGAAATGAATGGGATGTTCACGTTTTCATATTTTGTGTCGCTATGTTTCAGACAGGGAATTACGTTTTAGATGCACGCTTATGAATGCCTATATGTCGCAAGTTCTTTTGTTAGTTTAGTTTGCTGGGTAGTTTTGTGGTTGTTAACACCATGGCCCCCCTGTGCAGCATAAGTTGAACATCATGTTTTTTTTTGCAATTCATATCAGCATGCGTTCCAAATGACATTGGTCATATCATTGCTTTGTTTAAAAACAGCGTCGGAATTTCATACTTGAAAAATTCAATATAATTTAAGTCAACAAATCACGTGCTAACTGATTGAAAGGTTGCCACTCTTGTAGGTTTCGCATCAACGAACACGCGATGAATCCCTGGGATGGAAGCAACCATGATGACATAATGGAAATGCTTAATCAAATGGCGGTGCAGGTGCAACAAGAACAGAACTGCACATTTCTACAAGCATGCCAGTTGGCGACAGAATGGTACCAAAAACACCTGGCTAAAACGCCGTGTCGCACTTCTATACTAACCGGGAATAGATGGATATGCGAACTATATGCGGGGCATATGGGTCGATTTGAGGAAAATGTTTGCATGCCGAAGGAAGTTTTTGCCGCATTGTGTGAGACATTAGTAAATGATTTTGGATTACAAGTCCCGCAACGTCCACATGGCTTAGCTGTTGAAGAAAGCGTTGCGATGTTTATCCATGTGTTGAAAGGGAAGCAAAATAGGGAAATCCAGGAACGGTTCCAACATTCCGGGGAGACTGTGTCGAGGCACGTGCATAACGTATTAAATTCCATGAAAGAGTTCACTGTTGTTCATTGTCGGCCCACATACAGTCAGCATCGTCTACATCCATACGTGCGGTCTCGACGGAAATACCTACCGTTCAAGGTACTTTTGGAAAATGTTAAGCACGTATACATAATATATTAAATTTTGGTTTTGGTATTAACTGCACGTAACGATTGGAAAACCGAAAACTTGGTACAAATTTACGCAACAAAACAATTTATCCTTGTTTGCAGGACTGCATTGGCGCAATAGACGGAACACATGTCAGTGCATGGGTTACGGGGCCAGATGCGGCAACATATTTCGGTAGGAAATACTGTCACACACAAAATATAATGGCCGCTGTCGATTTTGACATGTGTTTCATATTTATTTCTTGCGGATGGGAAGGAAGTATGCATGATAGTCGCATATTCAACGAGATAATAACAAATGATAATGTCCCCTTCCCACATCCTGACGAAGGTAACACACGGTCCTGTTATAAATTATTTCATAACAAATAATTTGGCACTCATACATACAAAATATGAAAATGATGCAGCATGTTCGTTTTTTCTGTCATACATTGTTCTCATATCTGCAGGCAAATATTATCTTGTCGATTCTGGATATGCAAACCGGATTGGGTTCTTAGCACCATTCAAAGGCGACCGTTACCACCAACAAGAATTCCGTCGTATTGCACGGAACGCGATGGCAAACACGCCAAGGGAACTATTTAACAAAGTGCACTCCTCGTTACGCAGTGTGGTGGAACGCACTTTTGGTGCCTGGAAACAGCGATGGGGGTTTATTCGAGACATGCCTCGGTATGACTTCGCAAATGTGCAAGTTCAGTTAGTAGGTGCGTCAATGGCATTACATAATTATATACGGCGTAACACAGGTAACCCAACAACTGTTCAGCCAATCTATGATGAGGAAGAGGCTATGACAATAGTAAATGCAATACCAGAAGTTGAACACGACGAGGATGGTTTAATGGTTGGAGATGAGGACCCCCATATGGCATTGGTCCGGCTTCACATACGCGATAAATTATGTTACATGCGTAATAACGGAATGTTAGGAAATATCTAGTAGTCGAAATAATTTCCGTATGGTTGTCACATAATGACACACGTGGAACAGACTGTATTCAAATATATTATCATGTACAATATGTATGAGTTTCCATGGGAATGTAACCCCTTCCAGTTGGTGACGTGCCTAACTTTGAAAAACAAATAAAAACAAATGAAAAAGAAAACTAAGACAGAAATTGTCATGTGCGACGTAAATTACGAATAAATGAAACACATAAATATATTAAAAAAAATGTTATTGTATACCAATTAAGAAAAACAAGACATACTCACAAATAAAAATCAAAGACAAAAGAAAAACAAACATAGTTAAAAAAAAAAAAAAAACATAGTTATAGTATAAAAAAAAAACAAAAAGAAGACAAGAACATAAATTCCCAAATGAAAATCGAAAAATGTAAGCACAATACGGCACATCGATACCCGGAATTTAAACAAGTAACAGGAAAAAAAATTAAACAAAATACGAAAAATCTAAGCGCAAAAAAAATAAAATTCAAATAACAAAAAATTAACGCAAAATCCGACGAATATATTAATAAAAAAAAAACCAAATACAAAAAAAAAATTAGGATTTGCAAAATTGGGGAGATCGAAACCCAACATACAAAAATTGTCAAAAAAAAAAAATAAAGCAAAAAATGGCAAAGCAAAACCCAAAAAGAAAAAAAAAAAAAAAAAAAAAAAAAAAAACAGAACAAAACAAATAAAAAGCAAAATCGAAACCCAACATAAAAAAATTAAAATAAAAAAGAAGAACCAAAATATGGCAAATCGAAACCCAAAATAAAAAAATAAAAAATAAAAAATTTAAGCAAAAGTCGGCACATCGACACCCAATATACAAAAAAAAATTATTTGAAAACAAAGCCAAATCCAAACCCAAAAAAAAAAAGCCAAGAAAAAAAAAATAAGCAAAAGCAAAAATCCACTATTGTAAAAAAAAATACCAAAAAAAAAAAACATACCAAAAAAGATTTTTTTTTCAGCAAAAACCGAAAAAAAAAAAAAAAAAAAAAAAAAAAAAAAAAAAACCGCAAATTATGCCAAATCCCAAGCCAAATAAAAAAATAAACAAGAAAATAGAAAAGGGCAATTTGGTAATTCAACAAGATGACACATCACCAAAAAGCCAAAAAGCCAAAAAAGCCAAAAAGCCCTTCCCAAACCAGGTTTTTTAGCCCCAGGCTAAAATAGCCAAAAAAGCCAAAAAGCCAAAAAGCCAACCCACTTCCCAAACCCACCCTAAAAAGTCTATACTATTCAAGGATAACTTGTGAGAGAAACCACTAGGGCAAAATTATTATTTTACCCTTTGAACTCAAAAAGTTAAAAAGTTAAAAGTCAAAAGGGTAAAATTGTCATTTTGATTTTATTATAATACTTTATTACACATCTTTTCGTAAAAAGTCAAAAAGTTATCCCAAATATACATATTTTTTTCTCTACTTTTTTAACTAAAAAGTTAAAAAGTACATTCATATAGTACATCCCAAACAACTACTAAATATGATTTAAAAATTAAAAGGCTTTTGGTTTATCTCTGATCCCAAATCTGGCTGAAGAGGTATTGTTAGACTTATTGGGCTTACTTTTAGGTTTCGTCTTGATAATTTAAAATGTTTATATTTTAAGATTCGTCGAATATATCATTCTTGCAAAAAATTAAGTCGATTGATAACGGAAATCACATATTTAAATCAGTTTTGAACGAACAAAAAATAAATAAATGGTGAGAAAATAAATTGTTTATTCAAAACTAATCTGAACATGGGATTTTTGTTATCCGATTTAATTGATTTTTTACAGGTATAATGTACTCAACGAACCTTAAAATGTAAAAGATTCAAATCAGCGACATGGGACCCAATAGTGAGCCTACTGGGCCGGGCTGCACGGTCCAATTTGATAATAGACTGAAGACAATACACTCCCAATTTAAAAATATTTTTAAATTATATTCAATTTAGTTGTTAATTTGAAACTAATCTAAAATGAATTTAATCAAGTTCAAGTAATTTAGTTTATTATATAATTATACATTTCTGTGTATGTTAATCAATTTAAGTTGAAATCGAGTTGTAGTCGAAGGTGAAAATTATTATCATTATTTAAATAATTTTGATGTTTGGTAAGGGAAAAAAAATTAAAGTTAATGAAAAATGTTTCACTCTTGCAAGTTAAAAAATTATTTTGAAAATCAAAATATTACTAATAACACCACACTATTATCCGTTAATATCATCTCCACCACCATCTCATCACACATCGTAAAGCTCACAATAGATCTTATTTTAAAAATTTTAATCGTTCATTATGAAAACCTTGTATGTATCATTCATAAATATATATATATATATATATATATGTGTGTGTGTGTGTGGAGAAGTGGTTTGGAAATACTCTTCTGATCCTAGGAGACGTTAGTGATCTTCTTCCGGTCACCTAAAAAGGAATAAACACTCTGGTCGGGGGTGTCGGAATTAGCACTCTGACGGGCAAGTCAGTCTCTAATCTCTAAATTGCTTGTATTTTAAGTAAAATGTAATAGTTCTCACATACCGTTTCTCTGAATGTCGTTCCTTTATTTATACTCGTTTTTAGGGCCTCGGGGCCTGGTCCACTTTTTGCTCACAATCCGCTTACTTATTCGGCCCCATAGGTCAATAGTTACTCGGCCTATTTATTATACTCGGACTTTTAATCTTGCGGGTTAAAGCCGAGTAATGTCTTCCTTCCGGAAGCATACGCTTCCGATTCTGCTCAGAATTCGGCTCCCACAATTGCCCCCCAAACTCCCCGTTGACGGTAGTTAATTGGTGAGTTTGGTTTCGAATTTGAGAAGACAAGAGAAGTGTAAATTAGGCGGCCTCACCTATCCCAATGTGAATGTCAAAATACACACGCCTTTCGGTCATCATTATTCGTTCCCGCCTCATTCGTACAACTTTTGCATTTATTACGATTTGAAGCGCCGGTCTCTTCGAATGTATACTTTTTGAATATTAGAGCCTCCTGGATTGCCAACCGGTGTCACTCCTTTATCCCGCGTCTTCTGCAACTTCTTCCCGTCTCTTCTTGTCTCCTTTGCCTCTTGTAAGTTTTCTTCTCTTCTCTTCTCTTTGTAATCCTATTTTTCGTGTTCATTTTTTATTTAGAATACCCGAATCCTTACTAAAATGGATAAGCATTTAAAAGACCTCCTTTCCGAGGGTCGTATTTCTGGGTTTCGGAAACATTTTTCTATCCCTGAAGATGTCCATATATCTTTAGTGACGGATAATACCCTTGATATGGAGAGGGAAGACCAAAATACCATTGTTTTTCCTCTCCTATCCATTGCGGAGGGCGGGGTTCGCTTTCCTCTACACCCATTTCTTAGGGCCGTCCTCCGCCATTGGGGTATGATTCCTTCCCAACCCAATGTGAATTTCTTTTGAATCATAATGGGAATCGTAGAACTAAACCGGTGCCTTAGGATCAACCTTGGTATTCCGGCGATTCGGCACTATTACGCTTTAGCCAAATCCTCTGGTCGGCTCGGGCGCTACTTTCTCAGGGCTAAGGACACCGACCATCATTTGGTAACCATGCTTGCCAGCTTTGGCAAACAAGTTGACGATGTAATAGTCAATGTCCGAGACAACTGGAAATTTGGCGAGGGCGGAGATCGCCTAGACCCTGTTCCCAAAAAGAGGGGTGAACCAGGTTGCTGTGTAACTCCTTGTGTTTATTCATCTTGCTTTTATTCGGTTTTTTCTTCAAGTCTAATCATTTGTTTTTGTAGGGAATAAGTTGAAGAAGATTCTGACTTCGGCTGACGACGAAGTCCTTACGGAAATTAAGATTGCACTTAAGTATTTTGGCCGCCCAAATGCATAAAAGCAAGGGAGAGCCGCCCATATACTCCTGCGGTACGAGCCTACTTACATAACGTTCTCGGCCGTAGAGGATATTCCGATCCCATCCGGCGAACAATACCTTACGGCCCTTATCTTCCCCAGCTTTAAGACCCTTAGGCAAATTGGTTGCAAAGCTTCCGATTCGGAACAAGACTTAGAACCGGTGGTCGAGGAAACTGCCGAACCCACGAAAGAGTTTGCTGCGGAGGCCGAAGAGGTCGACAAGGCTCTAAACTTGGCGTTTGAGGCGACCGGTCTTAACCAGCCTAACTCACCGTCCACTTCGGGTCGGGTGGAATTTTCCTTCGGAGATATTTTTACAAATTTGGAAGACCTACCCGGCGATTTTTTTGAAGGTATGGCTGGGGAAAATCTCACGTAGATGGCGCAAAAGAGAAACGCCTAACGGATGGCCGCCCGGAAGAAAGCCGAGGCCGCCCGTTCTATACCTGATCTGAAAGAAAACCGAGAAGAAACGGCTCAAGTTGTTGTGACCGAAACGGGGAAGGAAGCTGAACAGCAGATTACAGAGGAACGGCTAATTCCAGAAGAGCGGGGCGAAAAACATACCGTCGAGGGATCGGCCGGTTCGGGGGACAGTCCTGCTGACAAATGGCCTCGCTTAGAGGAGTTGGACGTAGTTGTTCCTTTCGTTGTTCAACCAAGGATCAAAAACACGTTGATTTCCTCTGAGGCGTCCGCCATGAAGGATCCAACCGTAGCGTTGAGTTTGGCCACCTCGGTCTCGCTGCCAGCTGACAAGGATGCCTTTCGATCAGAGCCGGATTTGCTAGCTATCGCATTAGCTGCCCAGTCGACCCTTCTGGTATGATTTGATCTTTTTCTCGTTTGGTTCGGTTTGCATACGATATTTCTTGGTATGTGATGCTCCCGACTATCTGTTTTGCAGACGGTTAGAAGGATAGCCGAACTGGGCCGCCGCCAGCATGATGTCATTGAAAGAATTGGCCGTTTGAAGTTTGAGGCTGAAGGTGAGAGGAGCAGGGCCGAGTTCGAGGCGATGAGAGCCACAATGGAAAATGCTCGAGCTGAAGCTGAGAAGGAGAGGGCTCAGACTGCTGACCAGCTCAGATCCGACGCCGAGGATAGGGCGAACGCGAGCGAGGAATCGCTCAAGTTAGCCAAAGAGGCGCTTGCCAAGGTGGAGGCCGAGTTAGAAAAGTTGAAGCAGGCCAAGGAAAAGGCCGACTCTGAGGCTTCTACAGCGTTTGAGGCTGGAAGGAGCGCCACCTTTAAGGAATACGTAGATGAAGTCCCCAAATTTGAGAATCGGGGATTCAAACATGGGTGGCTCAAAGCCCTTGCTGCCGCTGGAGTTACGTTGGCCTTGCCAATTCCATACAAGCAAGTGGACGTTGAGCCACTTGAGTCTGATCCCGAGGATTGATCTAGGAGGCACTCTAGTTTTATTAAGTATTTTCAATTTCGATGTACGTTTTTGTTTGATGGATTTTTGTTAGTTCAAGGTAATTTTCATGTATAAATTAGCTACTATCTGTGCCCAATTTATTAATGAAAATTTCCTTTTCATAAGATTGATGAATCTACCGTTGCCCTTGCCGAATCGACTACTGATGAATCGATTAGTTTATGAACAAAAGTAAATCGGATTACTGATGAATCGATTCATGAAGGGGCTAGGGCACTCAAGCTGAATAGATTGATGAATCTGCCCTTGCCCCAGCTGGTTCATGGACACTTTGTTTTTAATACCAAGTATCGATCGGCGCTAGGCATAAACACTTGGCCGATCAAATTAATAAATCTGTCATTGCCCCAGCCAGTGCACGAACTTCATTAGCCGAATAGGCCTAGTTCGTGGAATGGCTGAGGCATAAATCTATCGGCATCGAGCTTAAATACTTGGTCGATCAGATTATGAAGTACTGATGAATCGATTCATGAAGGGGCTGGGGCACTCAAGCCGAATAGATTGATGAATCTGCCCTTGCCCCAGCCGATGTATGAACTCTTGGTGTCGAATAGGACTAGTTCCTAGGTATTGTGCTAGTAAATCGATTCATGGAGCAGCTGGGGCACTCATGCCGAATAGATTGATGAATTGTCCCTTGCCCCAGCTAGTTCATGAATCTAAGCTACCGAATATCAAGAGCTTGATAGGGCAATTGGGGTGGTCGACCGAATCGGCGTCGGGCTATTCAGGGTTTGGTATTAATGAAATGCTGCCTCGTGGATGTTGCCCTCGTAGGAAATAAATGAGTGAGTACGATGTGAGCGAAAGGCCTATTGGTATGCTCAATCAGCAACTCAGTCCAATTCTTTGTGGAAAGTTAAGCAAGTGCGAATGTCAAGTAGACTTTTCTTTAACAGCAATGGGGAAGCGCAGACGCTCGCTGAGCTGGGAGGAGATATGAGTCGAATTGGTGAACCATCGCGCACAGGAAGTAGAACTTCGAGGGATCGAGATATACACCAATCTCCTCATCATCGAAGTAGATCGCCCAGGAGGGATAAGCAGCCTCAGGGCAGAGCTCCTCAACCTAGTTCTAGAAAGGAGTCCGACGCGACTCCGTGCCCGTTGAGTTTTGCGGTCTTCATGGGGAATAAACCAATGACAGAGGCGGACTCGATCATTCGAGATCCAAATGTTGTAGTCGAGTTTGCTCGACAGATTTTTCCACCCGAAGTCCAGCAGTCGATAATAGGTCGACAGGACTTCGAAGTGTTTCGTGAAGGCGTTCACGGGGCAATGAAGGGGCTGTACACAGCTTATGAAATCGGCATGTGTCTTCGCGCCGCTCGGCGCGATATAGAGCAAAGAGATGAACGCATTCGGAAGTTAGAAGCTCGCACGGAGAAGGCCAAACGTGAGCTAAGGAGAATCAAATCTGCCGAGCCACAATCAGCTAGTCAACCCAATCCGGTTATTGAAGAGAGGGTGACTCAACAGCTGATTAGTGATGCTATTGCCGATTGAAACACGGCTAGCATGTTCGCGATTGAGACTGCGAGGGGTGCGGCCTATGAAAAAGGTTTCCATGACGGCCGAAAGGTCGGTATTCAGAAGACCAAGGAGAAACTCGCCGAAGAGGTTTACCGATGTGAAAATCGTGGCTTTAAGCACAGTTGGATCAAGGCATCTCAAGCCGCGGAAGCTCTCCGAGCGTCGGGCGTTGATTTGGCATTGCCACTCTACCAATGTAATCATTTTCCGTTTTTCGCTTTTGAAGTCGAGAAGAGTGAGGATGAGGGCGACGCCGTGTAAAAATACTATGTAATTATGTAATTATTGCTTGATTGAATAAAACGTCCTATTTTAAATGTTTCATTGTAATTTGCATTCGGCACACACGCGTTTGCATATGTTTCATTGTATAAACATTGACCGGCCCGAGTCGACTAGGCATTTAATTCCGAACGGTTATATGCTGGCTTGGCATGAGCATTCTTCATTAAATATATATTTGGCATACGTGTCATGCACTGTCAATGCACCGATAAGACTCCGAATTCGGAAGCTTTTATCGGCCCTAAGGCGTCATGCACCGATGAGGCTCCGAATTCGGAGGCTTAATCGGCCCAAAGGTGTCGTGCACTAGAGGGGCTCCGAATCTGGAGGCTGTCAGCCCATCTATAATTGCCGTTTAGAAAATTAGGCCATTATCGATCAGCATCCGTCTTTTGGAGTTCAGTGTTAATGAAAACTTCTCGGGGTCGCTGCAAGGATTAGAAATAAATCGCCTCAGACTCTTCGCGCCAGTAACTTCACTTACTGTGTTCAGACTCGATTTAAAACAATTTTGTTACGTGGGGTTAGACAAGCGTGAATGTATGGAGTTTTTTTTAACAGTAGAGGAGAAGCTCGAACTTTGGTTGAGCTTGTTACTGCAATAAATCGCGGCAGAGAGCCCGCCCGTGCATGAGGTAAGGCGTTCAAAGAACGGGAAAAACGTCAGCCTCTAAGTCGTCGAAGGGAGAAACAGCAACGGGGAAGTTCTCCGCAACCGCGACCGAGAAATGAGGCCGACGTAGCGTCGCGACCGTTGAATTTCTGTTTTCGTGGGGAATTCTTTTCTTGTCCTGGATCTTGTCCTTGACATTGTCTATGGTGTCAGAGCTCTCCACCTCGAGGGTGATTGTCTCGTCGGTGTGAACATCATGGATTCAAGCGCGGTCAGATTAAAGCATTTCAAGCTGCGGTTGCTCTCCGAGCAGCGAGCGTTGATTTGGCGCTGCTGCTGTACCAAGGGTGACGAAGGCGACACCATATGAAAATAGATATTGTAATGCTCGAACGCGGATTGCGTTTATGTAATTACTGTTTAATCAAATAAAATGTTTTATTTTAAATGTTTGTATCTCATTCTGAATTTTTATATGTTTGATTAAGCATCTTATTTCGAATGTTGGCACGCTTTGTTTTGTTCATGCGGTTATGCCGGTTTAATTAAGCATCTTGAGCATCGCCGCATTCGGAATATTACTTGGCCCTTGAGCGTCGTCTGGTGGCACTATTTAGTCAGCCGAATTTGGAGGTTTTATTGGCCAAGGACGTCATGCGCCGATGGGGCTCCGAATTCGGAGGCTAAATCGGCCCAAAGGTGTCGTGCACCAGAGGGGCTCCAAATCTGGAGACTTTTTCGGCCCAAAGACGTCATGCGCCGATGGGGCTCCGAATCCGAAGACTGGCCAATCGTGATATCCACGAATGGCGCTTCGAATCCAGAGGCTTTTTCGGCCTAAAGACGTCATGCGCCAATGGGGCTCCGAATTCGGAGGCTTTTTCTTTGGCCCAAAGACGTCATGCACCGATGGGGCTCCGAATCCGAAGGCTTTTTCTTCGGCCCAAAGACATCATGCGCCGATGAGGCTCCCAATCCGAAGAGTTTTTCGGCCCAAAGTCGTCATGCGCCGATGGGGCTCCGAATCCAAAGGCTTTTTCGACCCAAAGACGTCATGCACCGATGAGGCTCCCAATCCGAAAACTTTTTGGCCAATCGTGATATCCACGAAGGGCGCTCAGAATTCGGACGCTTTTTGGCCAATCGTGATATCCACGAAGGGCGCTCCGAATCCAGAGACTTTTTGGCCAATTGTGATATCCACGGTTCGGAGACTTTTTGGCCAATCGTGATATCCATGAAGGGCACTCCGAATCCGGAGGCTTTTTCGGCCCAAAGACATCATGCGCCGATGGGGCTCCGAATCCGGAGGCTTTTTCTTCGGCCCAAAGACATCATGCTCCGATGGGGCTCCCAATCCGGAGACTTTTTCGGCCCAAAGTCGTCATGCGCCGATGGGGCTCCAAATCTGAAGGCTTTTTCTTCGGCCCAAAGTCATCATGCGCCGATGGGGCTCCGAATCCGGAGACTTTTTCGGTCCAAAGACGTCATGCGCCGATGGGGCTCCGAATCCGGAGACTTTTTAGCCAATCGTGATATCTACGAAAGGCGCTCCGAATCCGAAGGCTTTTTGGCCAATCGTGATATCCACAAAGGGCGCTCCGATGGGGCTTTTTGGCCAATCGTGATATCCAGAGTTTTTTTTCGTTGGAGCTCTTTTCAACTGGATTTCGCAGTGGGTGGGATTACAACTTTTCAACAAGAATCCTTGCATTACAAGTGGAATGTGTACATGGCGAATCATTTAGAACTAGGATCATTCCCCACAAGTCGGGTGTAATGATAGAATTTTCGCAAGTGTGTCGAGTTCCAGGGCCGTGGCAGACTCCTTCTTGACATATTTCTGAGCCGATGTGGAATCTATCTGATAATTGCTGTCTCAGTTGGGACCTAATCTTCCATCAACCAATTTCTTGTCATCCGGAAGTACCTTCAGGATCAACTCTCCCAGTGTGTAGCGACGCAACTGAACGCGTTGATTATACGACTTAGCAAGCTGCTACTGGTATCGCCTAGGGCTTCCGTGGCTTTTCGCTAGGGAGCCGTCTAGCATCGTCAAGGCTGTTTCGATTCGGCACTTTAGTGGAGTTGACCTGCGACTCCGTTGGTGTCTTTCCAGAAAGGAGATAACATGCTTGTGTAGATTAATGGGAACCACGAATTTGCTCAATGCCGTGTTCGGTCGGGAAGCGTAGCAGCTGATGATAGGTGCTTGGCACGGCCTGAATAGTATGCAACCAAGTTTACCCCATGATGAGATTATACGGCGAAGGGAGCTTGACAACCAAGAATTCCACATTCACTGTTCAAGGGCCCGCTCGAACGGGTAGTGTGATTTTCCCCAACGGGTACTCTGGATTTGCGTTGAAGCCGAATAATGGATAAGGAGCCGGAGACAAGTCTGATTCATTGAAGCCGAGTTTGATGAAGGTCTCGTAATACATAACCTCCGAAGTGCTCCCCTGGTCTATGAGGACGCGTTCAACAGTAAATTGGTTTACGTGTAGTTCAATGACCAATGGATCAATGTGGGGGAGTGTTATGTCGATAAGATCAGAATCGTCGAAGATAATACTCGGAGCTTCGTAGGGCCGTTTCGCTGGTGTGCATTACTTCTGGGGGGCTGACTGAATTGCGTGGACGATAAGAGGCATTGGAAGGCTATATATCATATGAATGACGCCGAGCGGAGGTGAATCCTGCCGAAGGGCAACTGTTTTGATTGTGCTCTTTCGGACATGTTGCTGGAGCCGACCATCTTGCACCAATTCCTCAAGGTGGTCTTTCAAGGCAAAGCAACTATCCATATCATGACCGTGATCTTTGTGATATTCACACCGCCTGTCCCGTCTTCTTGTGTCAGGAGGTCCCACTATTTTGGTAGGCCATTTAAAGAACGGAAGATGTTGGATTTTGGACATAACCGAGCTGATTGGCTCTGATAGCTCCGTATATTTCTTGTCGACACACTTTGTGCGCCTGCTATCGACTTGCAGTTGCTCATTTGCTCGGTGTGAGCATTGATCACTGGATTGGCGAGAATCCCATCTCTTGTCTCGTTTAGCTCGCTGTCGTGGTTCAGGGCTCTGAGGTGGTACGGAACTTATTGGCCACGTGTCCAGCTTTAACCCACAAGGCGTCATCTTCCACTTTGCAATATTCCTCTACTTTCTTCATCAACCCCCAGACTGTTTTGGGGGGTCTTCTAGTCAATGAACTGCGGAGTGCACTATCTGGATGTAATCCCATTTTGAAGGCGGTGATGGCCATGGAGTTGTTGTAAGCGTCATCAACAAGATTAAAGCATTCCCAATATCGCGCCGAATATGCTCTTAGTGTTTCTCCTGGCAGGATTTGCATTGCCCAGAGAGAGTCGGCTTGTTTCGGCTGGACCTCATTGGTGATAAATGTGGCCCTGAAGGATTTCTGTAATTGGTGGAAGGTTTTGATCGAAGCTATCCCCAGTTTATAATACCACCTGACAGCCAATGGTTCCAAACTGTTGGGAAATATTCGGTACATGAGGGTCCCGTCGTCTGCATGCAATGTCATGGCTTGCTTGTAATGGCGAATGTGGTCGGTGGGGTCTGATTTGCCGTCGTACAAAGTGAATGACGATGTTTTGAATTTCTTGGGTAACACTGCCTTTGCAATTCGTCGTACGAAGAGATCGTGTTGATCTTCGTCTGAACTGTTCCTTCTTCGCTTGTGCCTTATACGGGGACTTTCTTTAGAAGAACTGGTAGTTTTAGGTCGCCCTTTCTTCCTGGGCTCCGGGGATAACGAGTTGGAGTCGCTATCAGTGTCGTCTTGTCGGGCTCGAGGTCGTCGACCACCTACCTTCGGAGATCGTTCCAGATTTAGGTGTACAGCTTGTTTGGACTTTGCCACTTCCAAGGCCAAATCTTCACGAAGACGTTCGTTCTCAGCGATCATGTTCTCCAACCTCTGTTCATTTTGCTTTGCTTGTTCCATGATCGCCTGCATTGTCTCATGCTCTGAAGTCGAGGGTGTGGCGAAATTCAAGGCACGTCTTGCGGCGATAGTCTCCTGTCCAAGCATGTTTGTTGGAGTGAGGTCGTCTCTTTGCATGGTTTCATCAGTGACTATTGGAGGATCTTTTGTTACGACTGCCATAGATATATTTGAGTATTCCCACAAACGGCGTCAATTGTGGAGAAGTGGTTTGGAAATACTCTTCTGATCCTGGGGGACGCTAGTGATCTTCTTCCAGTCACCTGAAAATGAATAAACACTCCGGTCAGGGGTGCCGGAATTAGCACTCCGACAGGCAAGTCAGTCTCTAATCTCTAAATTGCTTGTATTTTAAGTAAAGTGTAATAGTTCTCACAGACCGTTTCTCTAAATGTCGTTCCTTTATTTATACTCGTTTTCAGGGCCTCGGGACCTGGTCCACTTTTTGCTCACAATATGCTTACTTATTCGGCCCCATAGGTCAATAGTTACTCGGCTTATTTATTATACTCGGACTTTTAATCTTGCAAGTTAGAGCCAAGTAATGTCTTCCTTCCGGAGGCATACGCTTCTGATTTTGCTCAGAATTCGGCTCCCACAATATATATTAAGCCGATTCAAGAATCAAATATACTTGTTCAATTGATCATATTGATCACTAAAAAAAATAAATAGTCTATTTTAAAACAAACAGATAGATTTTTTTAAAAATAAAATATGATAAATTAAACAAATTATAATTATCAAATCAATCAAATTTTTATATGAATGTACACCAAAAATAACTCTAAAGAATAAACCACGAATGTTTTCCGTCGAGTAATTACTTGGTCTTTGAAGAATTTTAAGATGACAATCCATTCAATAAGAGTTCTTGGGGGAAGAAGGCTTTTTAATTTTTTTTTTTTTTTGACTAAAATAGCATTAAAAGATAAAATAGGTTAAAATAGTTAATAAGACAAAATGTCACATCAAACGCATAATCATTTCACTTTTTTCTCTCATAAATATCACATCTAACTACAAAAAAATATAATTATCTTTCCAAACATAAAAATTTTAGCCTACTAAAATAGTTAAAAACTAAAATCGCCTACTAAAATAACAACTTCCCAGACACCCACATAGTGTAAAAAAATAATAACACTAAAAAATGACAATTTTATTGATTGAACATATAGCGGCATTATTTTTCTCAAACCACTAAAGCTATGTTTGGTTTGTTTTTGAAAAAATAAAAATTAATTTAATAATTATAAATAACAAAAATATATTTTTAATTAAAAAATATATTTTTAACCTCCTAAAAAATAAAATTATATGTCAATGATAAGTTTTTTTATATTATTTCTTTTATTAAATAATTTTTAACTTTTTAAAAAAAATTGAAAATTAAACTAACGATGTTCTAAATAATTTTTAGTTTCATGAGATCTCGTTTGGAAACATACTGTATTAGTAATTTTTTAATTTTTTACAAAAAGATATTCATAAAAATAGAAAAAGTGATATAATAATTTATAATAATTTTTTAATTTTTTAACTAAAACTTAAGATTGGCAAACGAGGCATGAGTTTCTCCAAAATCTCAACAACAGGGAAGCTAGACCCTCAACGTACCTGCATGGAAAACCAACCTCGTTAAAAGGGTGGTTTAGGTATGATATTTTTTTATTTAGGTATATTTTTTTAATTAATTTTATCAGTATACATTATTAATTGATTACATTTATATTCTAGTAATATCTTTAAATGAAAAAATTATTAAGGACAATATAGAAGTGTAATTTACCCATTCAAAGATTTTATATATAAAAATACAAAATACTTTTCACACATTATCATCATATATAAATATCCAAAATAAATTAATTTTGAAAATTTAGAATTTAAGAACACTATAATCAATTGGTTTTGAAGATCTCTACACTATGAATGACATTGAGATTGTTGATTTCGAACAATGAAATAATGAAAGGGTCAATTTAATATTTAGCTTTTTGAATTTTTTATTTATCTCGTTCGTATAATCATTGAAAAAATGACTTTGTTCGTCGCGTGTTCGAATAATTAGAATTGAACTTTTACGCAATGTTCGATTATTTTTATTCGAGTAAAGAAATTTTGTTCAGATTATTAAGTTTGACCAAATTATAAATATTCATATATAAAAAATTAAACACCTTAATTCCTTAAAAATTTCATTTCTCAAATTTAATTCAATTCAATTCAATAATTTAAATTATTTTTGGTATATTTGCTTTTCTTTTTTTTTAAAAAAAAAAAGTAGATATATTCAACATTTACAAAAAATAAAAAACATATAAAATTTAATATATGTTCAACATAATAAGTTTGAACAAATTGAAGTTGTTCAGTATATAAAGTATGAACGTATTTATTTTGTTCAACATAAATATTTTGAACATGTTCAATTTTTATTTTTTGTATGATGATATTATTATGTTTAAACAATCAGAGTTGAACTAAACTTGAAATAGAAATTACTACGAAAGTTGAATCAATAACCAAATCAAAAGAAAGTATGAAAAAATATCAAGGTGGAAATAAAAATTGTGAATCAAGGATGAGAATAAAATGTCTTCAACACCGACAATGCGCCGGTGAAACAATGGCGAGTCGAAGCGAAAATGAACGTCTAAAACGATGATAATGCATTGGCAAGTCAATGGCGAAATGATAGTGGCAATGCATCGACCAAACAAAACCTTCCGCTGATGATGGAGATTTTCAATATCGACAATGGAAATCTATGGTGTTTTAAAGATAGAGGCCTTTGGTGTTCTGAATATGAAAATACTAGCCTATCACCCGTGCTATGCACGAGATAATTATAGATATTTATATTTGTTTTAATTTTTTTTAATATATAAATTAAATACATGGGGTTTGACCGAGGAGTTTAAAAGAATTTAATAAGTGTTTATTTATTTGTTTTTTCAAAAAACAAAACAAAAAAATTAAGAGGGAAAAAAATTAAGAGCCATTTATACAATAATTACATGGGTCTCTTGGGGATGTAAAAAGTAAGGAAATTAGGATTTCATTTATTGCGTTATTCAATAGTGTAATTATTATAATCTTTGAACCAATCACCAAGTCAATTTTTTTTTTAAAAAAAATAAAAAATTAGGAAATTAGGATTGGCATGTTGGAGCTTCCACAAGCCTTGGGGTTTAAAAGGCCCTTTTGCTTAATATATAGTATAGATTTGAGTGTGAGCTATAATGTGTATTTAAATTGATAGGTGATGTGTTACTTTAGGGTTAATAATGAAAAATTAAGGTGTGAATTAAGATATTTTTAAATCTTAAAAATTATTATCTATGTATACTAAGGTCTCGTTTGAGAGTAAGTTATTTTAATAATTTTTTGATTTTTTACAAAAAAAAAAAAATGTATAAACAATATAAAAAATAATGTGACAATTTATAATAATTTTTTAACTAAAATAATTAGGAGTTGTTTGAGAAGTGTTAGATTACTATACTTTTTGACTTTTTACAAAAAAGTACAAAATATGAGTGGCGTTTAAAGTGATGTGGCTGAGAAATGATATGACCCAAGTAGAATAATATGCTAAAATAATGTATTATTTTAACACATGTCAAATAAAAACTTAGAGATGTTTTGAGAAAATGGTTAAAAGTTATTTTTAACTTTTTTTTGATTTTTTTGTGAAAAAAAAAAAAATAGATTAAAACTTAAGAAATGACTTTTAGTCTCCAAAATGAGAACTAAGTAATAATATATACTGAAAAAATTATTGGCGTGTAAATAAATAATCCTTTTATTTATTATGAAAAAATAAATAAACTCCTTCTAAATAGAGCGAGTATATCGGGGGGTGTGTCACTGGACTGACTGAGAGTTTTAAGTCTACACAATAACACCAACTGCTGATTGCGTCACCTGGGGGAACGGTTCGAATATCAAGGCATGTCTGCACCCTACCCTTTGATGCTTTCATTTCTACATGAAAGTTTGCCTTCCTTTCGAATTAAAATTTAGATTTGACAGAGGCCTATTTTGAAAAAATGGTAAAAGGTAATTCATGGACGGTTAAATATACCAAAATTAAACATTAAAAGGTTGTTTAGGGTGTTGTTGGTTTTTTGGTTTTTGAAGGTTATTTTTATAATTGTGAGCGTGCCAGTAAGGATCAATCAGTCTTTAGAGAATTTTAGTTGCCAACTAATTATCAGACGATTATGTTGTAATTCTTTCAGCCTTAATGAAGAAGACTTTTACTGGTGGCTTGATTTAGGAGAATTTAAGCACAAGAACAGTTAAATAAAGAGCAATTGAAATATTTCATTAACATGAAAAACTTACAATGATTCAAACCCAGCCTCGTAGAGGTTTACAGCGACAATCTACTTGAAACTACTCCTATGAATGAAGTGCAGTGCAGGAATTTAAAGTATAGGAATGTAAAGAACAGGAAATGTAAAATTGGAAAGAAAAATATGTAAAGTAAGACTGGTTTATTGGATCTGAGTCTGGGGACTTTTTCTGGGACCTTCCCTGTTATTTATACTTCTCAAGGATGACCATCGAACAGCACTTCAAACCGTCGAACTGCTCCTCCATGATCGCTGATCATGCTGACGTATAAGTAGTTCCACTACGCCATCACTTGCAGTTGGGCTTCCCTCCTATATTTGAATTTGAATGTGAGTAACCGTTGAAGTCACGTCACCTTGCATCTCTTTACTGATCAATGCTACTCAGACCACGTAAGAACCAATATTAACTGCCACGTGCATGATCAGGATTGAAGACTTAAATAGTTTTCCTATATTACCCTTACTCTGCCACGCGTCGAATTGTAATTGGCATTTTACAATATATGTAGCCAACATTACCCCCCGCACTAATATACCCAATACTTGGTGATATTAGTGGATCAAAGCCTTTCTCCCACGTTTTTTAGAACGTGCATAGGGTTTGCCTTCCCCTAAGAATGCAACTGTCATTCATCATCTGCATTAAAACTCTCCTTCAATCTTTTGAACACCCCCACCACCTTAGTATTCGAATAGAATGATACATTTTCTATGGCCGAATCAATTTTTCCCTCCATTGATCGAGCACACGAAGAGTCATATGATGATGATGCCCTTCCTCGAAAGAACTTCCACGCATTAATTAGCCATCTTTACCCACCTTTCTATATTCAAGTCATGGAAGCCTTTGCAAATTACCAACCTTTGGATTACGAACACATTGTCCTTAATTCTTCGATTCAAAAAGTTGCAGATATAGATACAAAAAGTTCTTCCTCTAACTCCCCCTTATACCTCGAACAAACTGCTCTCAAACCTTTGATTCGAAAAGTTGCAAATATGGACTTGGGAAACTCTTCTTCACAAACCTCTGCATAGGATAAAGCTGCAACTTTTTCCTCTTCTGGGGTTTCTGACTGGACAAGCTGGTCAACACCTGAGACCTGTGATTTGAGGGAACGAATCAACCATCATTTTGTTGAGTTCACTGACCCTTTAGAGTTTCCTTCCTACGCTCGAAGTTTAGTGGTCTACCCCTACGTGCCCATTGACCATCAACGTAGTTTGGAGGAGAATCTGCTTGTAGCATGATACACATCCTCCATGCCTACAAAGATAGTGCACGCTGCCCGGCGCCTAGAAGAAGCACAAGGGTACAACCCATCATTCTTAGCCCAGAAGGCGAAGATTTGTTCTTTTGACTAGCTTGATTATATTAATGCCTTTGTTCCTTCTGCTCCCGTGCCATCTTCCATAATAGAAGCATCCACACCTTCTTCTCTATCTCCTGAAATTGAAGCATCCACACCTTCTTCTCCATCTTCTGAAACAGAAACATCCACACCTTTTCCTCCTCCAACTCTTTGCTGGACAGAGAGACTGAGGCTTGCCCTTCCCATGGATAAAATCTTTCCACCTTACAAACCTCCACCTTCCCCTACTCCAGCTAAGTGGAAACAAGCTCAACTTCTGCTTGCAGCTTTCTCTCACTTGCCCTTCAATGTTCTTGAGGACGAAGTCCCTCTCAAGAACCTTTGATGGGCTTGTGATATTCTGACTAGGGGCCGTGTCCTTAATCCCCTTGCTCAAGCAGAACTTCATATGTTCCTGGACCAACTTCCATTGCTCCTCTACTAGCATCAAAATTCTATAGCCACTACACAATCTTTAGACTAACTTTCGTCTCTTCGAATTCATGGCCTGTATGAAGTAGAGAACTTTATCGAAGAATTTGATGATTTCAAGAATAAAGATTCTGCGTATTGGGATAATTTGGTCATAGACGAATTAGAACAAAGATTGAGAGAGGAAGCTTTCGAAATAAAGGCTGAAGAGCTCTACTATGAAGTGAGGGCACATCAACTCATACAGCCAACGTTAGAAGAAATAGAAGATATAATAAAGAAAGAACAAAAATTCATTGATCATTGTTGGACTAAATTTCATGATCTTGTTATTTATTCCATTCCTTATTTTTATGAGCTTGAGTTTATACCCAGATAGGGTCATTCGATGTAATTGCCTTGGCTTGAATATAAACAAAATTCTTCTGTATTTGGCATTGTTTGACCCTGTCTCCTTTTGTCTTTAAAAGCCAATTCAGAGCTTCGAACTGAACAATCTTATTCGTCGAATATGGATTCAAATGAAACACTAAGAATCAACATGAACCTTTCCAATTTATGGAATACGGTTGACATTTTTTGCTGATTTTCACTTAAAACCAATGCTCCGAATATAGCAATTTTATACTTAAAGCTTGTTTCAGCCATAACCAACATCTGATCATGGTTAATATGATCAATCAGTTTTTAAATTGACCACCTTTTGCTTCAAACAACAGTTCATGTTGTTTTAGTTCAAAAGATAAAATCTTTCCATATATACACAAACCAACTATTGGTTTTGATGTTTCGAACAACAATTCCCATCCTTAAGGGGCCTTAAGTTTTGTTTCGAAGGATTTCACTTTCTGAAGTAAACAAATACTTGAGCATTCTTGCATCCTTAAGTACGGAATGTGCTTCGAAGCCGGCTTCTCTGTTTCGAAGCCGATGTTATTTGACTTTTGGCGCCAAAATTTGGTTTCGAAGCTAGTCTCAGCATCTGGGCTGTGTTTTTCTCTTCAAAAGTATCAACATTGAAGAAAACTCTTCGCATTCGTACTTCTAGTACTTAACGACTTACGCAATATATTTTTCAGACACAAAAGCTTTAAAAACCCTTTTGTTTCGTGTTCTGAAATCACTTGCTCTTTTAACACACAAACCCTTCTCTCTATCAGTCTTGCATTTCTCTCTACTCCCTTTCTCAGCTTTACTTTCTGAAAAAGTGAACTACCAATGGCTTCTTCTTCATTGACCGTGCCCCGTCGTAGAGCGTGTGAGTTCATCTGTAGCCCTGAAGAGGCTCATTGATGCAGAATGTGAGAAGTACAAAGCTGGGGAGAAAAACACTATCGATGGGCGTATCTTCATCCCTCATCGCCATATGCAGCAAGACTACGTGCTTGGGCCCATTTTCAAGGAGATCCTTACTAAGCTCCCAGCCCTATATCCTCGTCTGGAAAACCAATGTCTTCTTTACGAAGGTGATCTTGACTGGAGGAACTGGAGGATGAATCACCCCCACCAATGCTGGCCCACGGTGAGACCGAAGTGGCAAGAATGTTACGACCGGGTTGTCCCTGCTAGAACTCTGGACCTTCAAGAGCTCTGCCTTTTCGATGCTCTCCAACTATCTAGGGTAACTATCTCAAATGACCCTTTTCTAATTCCTGCTGCTTTGTGTTTCTGGAATCCCATCTTTAATTTCTTTCAATTTAGATGTGGGATGATGACCCCTACTGTTCTTGACATTTGTCATCTACTAGGATTATCCCCCATTGGTACCCCCATTGGGCCAGATTACCCTAACTCTGTAATTCCTTTCTCCCTCCCCTCTCTTAACTCATCCTATAGTGATTTCGCCAAGGCTGAGAATAAAAGAGAGGGCCTTGTGACTGATAGGGAATTCTTTTCTTTCTTATTGTATTGGCTTTGCAAATTCCTCTTTTGCACCTCCTTTCAGAGAATCATGCCTGAATTTGCTCCTCTTGCCAAAGCCCTTGTTCTACATAAAAAAGTGGCCTTAGCCCCACATGTTCTAGGCCACGTATATAGGGTCTACTCATTTTTCTGTGAGAAACCCTTAGATGCTACTCAAGGGGGGCCATTCTGGATCCTTCAGCTTTGGCTTTTTACTTATTTCACTAAGTTACAATCCAAATGCCTTAAATTTTCTAGGCTACACTCTCTTACTCATGGCATAAGACTGGCCAATGCTTCACTTTATCCTTCTACTTTTGCTTTTTACTTTTCTTTTTTCCACCAACTTCCAGCTTCCCTTCCTACTTACTGTTTCCGTCCCTTCGAACCCACCATTGGTCCGTCTTGGTTGAGAAATTTCCTAAGTGACAGGCTTTGTGCCTCACCTGTTCACAAGGATATATGGGCTTCCATTCTGATCCCCAGAGAGTTATTTATCGAGACCTTGAACCCCAGAGCCTGCAAATGCATCGCTGAGCCCTACTGTCCTGCCCAATTTGCTAGACAATTTGGCTTCACACAAGGGATCCCAATACCTCTCTGCAGCAACACCAATCTCAGTCTTACTAGGAGGGATCTGAAAGTTCGGAGGTCTAGGTTAGAAGAGGCAACTTCCAAATTCATCGACGACTTCGTCAATTTCGAGTATATCCCTTTCCTTCCTCAAGGTACCCTACTGAAGAGATACCAGAATTGGTGGGTGACCAACATGAAAGTCTACTTGGCCATTTCACCTCAAAACCTACTAAAGATGTTAGATGTGCTCAAGCCCAAAGGAGCTGAAATTGTTACTTCTTCCACTATTCCGGTTGTAGTGCATGCTACAACCCAATCTGCTCTTGCTGCCTCAACTCCCCCAAGAGTCACTTGGGCTGCCTCAAAAAAAGGTATCTACCTTTGTTTCTTTTCTTTGACCTTCTCTATAATGCTTGAAATTTTATTCTTAGTTCTTCTCTTGTGAAGGTGGTCAACAACAGAAGAAAAGGAGACTCCTTGAGCTAGAAAAGGAAACATCTGAGGTTCAAGCAGAGGAAGCAAAAGAAGAAGAAGATCAAGAGCAGGTGTCGCCCTTGAAAAGAAGGAAAATAATGATTGACTTGGTTCAAGATGAGACAGCTGCTAGAGAGGTAGAAGAGGAGCTCATTTCTAGGGAATCTGGATCTCAGACTGAAGAAGTTGAGAAAGAAATTGAGAAGGAGCAGACAATACCAATACAGAGAAAAAAAGAGAAGAAAGATGACTGTCTCTCCTTCTGATTTCGTCGAAGACTCTGATTCCGAGACAATCGTCGAAGCAATGAAAAAGAGAAAGAAAGTGACTGCTTCAGCTACTGACTTGGTTGAAACTCCCATCCATGAAGCAGCTGCCAAGGCAGAAAGAAAGTGACTGCTGCTGCTGATGCCATCGAAAGGGGAGCTACAAGAAGGCAACACACTGCCGAGCACCATTCCCTTAGTAGCTCTCCCATTATCGCCAATACTTCTGAAACAAGTAATTTCTTTCGTGTCTCTACTTTCTTCTTGTCAATTTCTTGATATTGAGACTTGACACCACTTTACACTTCTTGTTTCTTGCAGCAAAAATTACTGAGCCTATTCTTCCAATGAGGACTCCATCAGTTTCAGTTGAAGTTGATCAGATGCAACATGTGAAGACCATTCAAATCATACTCCCACTTCCTAAGCCTACACTTTCTGTACCTTCCTTGAGGCCCAACATTCTTGCATCTCCTTTTCTTGGCTTAAAGCCATACCTTCCTTTCTTAACTTTTAACCTCCCTCAGTTTACCTCTCTTTCGAGCCTTGCTCCTCCTCCTCCTTCCAAGGAAATTCCAACTGCTACTCTATCTCTGGTGGCAGTTGATTCCCCTATTGAGGGTGCTGGTAGCTCTCCAACTCGTGGCTTATCACCTTTACCTAGCTCCAGCCCTTCTTCACTTGATTCATTGGTGGCTAGGACCATGGAGACTGCTAAAGATGCTTCACCCATTTCTCCTATCCCTATGCAGTCTTCTGTGTCCTCCACCACAACTCTTTCTGCGCCCCTTATGTCTATGGATGAGGTTGATGTCTTCAAAGCAAGACTAGCTAGTCTCTTCGACATACCTTCTACCTCTCCAATATTCAATGAGGAAGCTGAGCCATTAGTTTTGGTTGACTCTTTGCTGGAAATTTTTTAGAGCTCTTCTTCCTCCAGCAGCCAGCCTTTTGTACCTTTGATAGACTTAGATACCTGCCTGGAACTGTTAATCTTCTTTTCGAGGATTCCCTTCGAGGCTCTACAAAGGCCTATCATCATAAATGGGTTTCTTCAGTGCTGCAAAATGGCTGAGCAGTCCGACATGAATGTCTCAAGTCATCTATCCCAGGCTGTAGCTACTATCGACTTCTACATCAACATTTGTCATACTGCCAATGCTGCGGATGAGAAATTGGCTAGAGACCAGAGTTTTGTTTCCCAAGTGCATATTAAAGTGTCAGATCTTAAGGAACAACACTCCTCTGCCTCTCAGTTTCGAATTCAGTTGCTGGAGACGAAAGCTTGACTTGAGGAGGAGCTAACTGCAGTAAACCGGGCCTTGGTCCGAACTGACACCAAATTGCACATCACCAACCAAGGACTGGCCGATAGAAAGGGAGAAATGACTGTAGCTATTCAACTATTTTCATCATTTACCAATAGGAAATCTGTTGTACAAAAACAATTAAAACATTGAAATGATTTTTGGGCCAATTTGTGGCACAATGTATTTGACTCTTTATGAAAAAATAAATTCTTGTCTATCATCTGAGTAATCTTGTGTTTTTGTACTTAGTGTTTATTTTATTCCTTGTGTTTCCCAAATGGTTGGAAAATAAGGTTTCAAATATCTGCCATTAATCTTTTTGGGATGTACATAACCATTCAAATTTCTCAAATGGTATGCTCCAAAAGGCAGAACTCTATGAACTTGATATGGTCCTTCCCAGTTAGGTGACCATTTGCCAAACTTATGGCTTTTAATTCCTATTGGGAGTATTGTTTTCCATACCAAATCACCTTCATCAAAGCCAATGTGTTTGACTTTCTTATTATAATTCTTGGCTGCTTTCTTCTTTTGGAAAAGAATGCTATTTAATGCCAAAATTCTGGCTTCATCTATGCTTTCTAACTCCAAGCACATACTTTGATGGTACTGCTCAGGATCTAACTGATCTTGGCATCTTACCCTCAAAGATTTAATATTAATCTCCACAGGTAACACTGCATCATGCCCATACACTAAAGCATAAGGAGTGACTCCTGTGCTTGACCTTGGGGAAGTTTTGTAAGCCCGCAAAACATCCAACAATAGGTTATGCCAATCCCTGGGATTATCTTCCACAACCTTTTGTATTCCCTTTTTTAAGGACTTATTGGATGATTCAGCTTGACCATTGGCTTGTGCATAATATGGGGTGGAATTAACAAGGCTAATCCCAAACTCTGCCACAAAAGACTTCACTATTTTTCCATCAAACACAGTCCCATTATCAACAGTTATAGTTTGTGAGATGCCAAATCTATGGATTAAATCATTGATTAATCCAATGACCTCAGTTTGATCTATAGCCTTGTATGGCTTAGCTTCGACCCACTTAGTGAAGTAATTAGTGGCCACTAGAATGAAACAATGATGCTTCGAAAAAAGTGGGTGTATTTTTCTCATCATATCCATGGCCCATCCTCTGAATGGCCAAGGCTTCACTATTGCATGCAGGTCAGTTATGGGCACATGCCTTATTGTGCCATGCTTTTGACATGTCTAGCAGCCCTTTGCATACTCTATGCAATCTTTAAGGATGGTTGGCCAATAGCAGGAATGCCTTCGAAGCAACCACCTCATTTTTACACCAGGCTGATGAGCACCACAAATGCCTTCATGAACCTCAGCCATTGCTGTTAATGCTTCTTTTGGGCCTAAACATTCCAACAATAGGCCATCTCCTCCCCTTTTGTAGAGAGCATTACCATATATCATGTATTGCATAGACTGCAATTTAATTTTCCTACTGGCCTTCGAAGATGGACCAGCCAAGTACTGCATTATTGGATGCCTCCAATCTTGTTCTTGTAAGTCATTATCATTGACTTCCAAGACCACATTCCTTTTATTCAAAGGTGGTATTAATTTCTGATATGTTGTTTGGCTTATGTCCCTTTGGGCATTATCCCTTCTCTTGAAATTCGAAACTTTCTGAGCCACATCATTAGCTCTATTATTCAAGAATCTTGGGACATGAGTTACATCTGCTATTTGAAATTGAGAGAGCAAATGTAATGCAACAACATAATATGGCAAAATGCTTATGCTTTGACACTTGAAAATCCCTTTCACTTGATTAACCACCAATTGAGAGTCTCCAAATATGTCAACTGTATGAACTTGTAATCCAATAAGAATTTCTAGTCCCACTATTAAAGTTTCATATTCAGTTTGGTTATTGGAACAGGTAGCTTCATCCACTCTGAAACCATGTGTGGTTTCTACCCCTTGTGGTGACCTAATCACAATACCAATTCCAGTTAAACCATTGGTTTTTGATCCATCGAACCACATTTGCCATGGCTCAACACTAGTTGTTCCAAGTTCCATTATCTCTTGAGTTTCTGTTTGAGATGGATGGTCTGCCAAAAAATTGGCTAAAACGTGGCCTTTTACTGCCTTTTGGGAAACATATTCTAAATGAAACTCTGATAAGGCTAGGATCCACTTGCCAATTCTTCCCCTCAACATAGGTCTAGATAACATGTACTTAACCAAATCTGTGGTTGCAATTACCAAGACAGTTGTAGGTAAAAGATAGTATCTTAATTTCATTGCAGCAAAATACAAAGAAACCTAAGAATTTATAAGAATTTAGAAACCTACTAAGGTAATAAATAGCTTGCTCCTTGCCTTCCTCATTGTCTTGGGCCAAAAAGGCTCCCAATGAATCATCTGCTGCAGCTATGTACAACTTCAAGGGCTTATCACCCTTTGGTGGCATCAGCACTAGAGGGTTGGCCAAGTAGGCTTTGATACCTTCGAAAGCAGTTTGATGCTCTGTTGTCCACACAAATTCATCTTCATCTTTCAGCCTTAACAAGGAAGAAAATACTTTAGTTTTCCCTGCAGTGTTAGAAATGAACCTTCGAAGAAAGTTAACCTGTCCAAGGAACCTTTGTAATTCTTTCTTACTTGATGGAGGCCTGGCTTCAATGATGGCTTTGGCTTTATTCTAATCAATCTGTATTCCTTTCTTGTGCACTACATAACCCAAGAAGTTTTCAGAAGATACACCAAAAGCACATTTAAGAGGATTGAGTTTCAACTTGAACTTCCTCATTCTTTCAAAAGCTGCTTCTAAATGAAACAGATGCTCCTCCATGGACTGGGATTTTACTACAATGTCATCAATATAACACTCTAAATACCCTCCAATGAGGTTAAGAAAGATAGCGTTCATAGCCCTCTGATATGTAGCCCCAGCATTCTTCAGGCCAAATAACATTTTAACCCATTCGAAAGTGCCAATATTTCCAGGGCATCTGAATGCTGTCTTGTGGACATCCTCCTCTGCAATGCAGATTTGGTTACAACCACAGTGCCCATCCATCATTGATAAAATTTGATGCCCTGCTGAACTGTCTACCAGCAAATCTACTATAGGCATAGGGTATTCATCCTTTGGAGTTGCCAGATTTATGTTTCTGAAATCAATGCATACCCTCATCTTGTCATTCTTCTTAACTACAGGCACAATATTAGATAACCATTCAACATACCTAGCTGTCCTAATAAAGCCTGCCTTGAGCAGTCTAAGAATCTCCTCCTTAACTTTCTGAATCACTTCTGGACTCATTCTTCTTGGTTTTTGCTTGTATGGTTTGAAATTGGGCTTCATAGGGAGCCTATGTTCCACTAATGACCTATCCAATCCTGGTAGTTCATTATAAGACCATGCAAAGCAATCTTTATATTTCTTCAGGACAACCAACAACTGGTCCCTGTCCAAAACTTTCAAACAAGCACTTATATAGGTGGGCTGTTATATAGAACCTTCCCCTAAGTTTACTTCTTCTAAGGGGTCCTGTGTCTGAGAACTTATTGAAGTTCCTTCTTTGATTTTTTCTAGCTTCGAAGCAACCTCTTTGCTTTGTTCTGTTCCTAGGTTCCTTATTTCAACATCTTTACCCTCCTCCTCATAGACAAAATCTGTCCATAAGGCTTCTTCTTCCTGTATTTCCTGGACTTTTGTTTCAATGTCCAATGCACAGTATTTACTAAGGGTCAAAACTCTGACCTGTTGCTGCTCCTGTTTGCAGCCAATTATCATGGCTTCTCTCTCTTGCCCCTGCACTTTTTGGACTATTGCTTTTACATCCAGTGTTGAGAATTGAATTAGAGCCAAAGACTTGGCTTCTTGTGCTTTATCTCTTTGCCTACAAGCAGGCATCATTGTCATCCTTAACGACAACCTCTTCATCAGCACCCTCCTGAACTAAGTGCTTCAGGTGTGTCACTTCCTCATCAGCCGTCACTTCGGCTGAGCCATCAGGTTTCCTTAGTATATTGAGTGGTGTCACTCCCTCAACATACAATTTGGCCTCTGCAAAATCTGCATAGGCTATGAAGGGTTGAGGATCTGCATCAATTTCCTCTGTCTCTCCATTGCCTAATGCCATCATAATTTTCTGATGCAAAGAAGAAGGCACACATTTGTTAGTGTGAATCCAATCTCTCCCAAGTAAAGCATTGTATTAAGCATTACTGTCGATTACGAAGAATGCTGTCATACAATCCCTGGTTCCCACACTCAGGTTGATGGGTAGAATTCCCTAAGCCATATGTTTGTCTCCAGCAAAGCCAACAATGGTTGTGCTAGTTGGGATCAACCTGGGATTCTTTTTCCCAAGTTTCTTCAAAGAAGATTTCGGTAGTAAGTTCACTGCTGCCCCATTATCTATCAAGACTCGGTTCAATTGTATCCCATCGAAGAAAGCCTTGATGTACAAAGGCTTGACATGTTGTGTCATAGAATTCGAGGGATATTTAAAAGGATATGAGAGGTTGATGCTCACCTTTTCTTCGCTCTCATATTCAATTTCCATTGGGGTAGCCATTCCGGAATCATCCTGCACCATACTCACTTGTGAGTCTTCACTAGAGACTGGAATTGGATCAATTTCTTGACTAGCTTGGTCCTTATCCCCAGCTTGGAACTCATGAGGTAGTATATGTACCATGTTGACTGATACTGGAGGAAATGAGCCAAACTGGATGGCTGGTTGTGCCTATTTCCCCTCTTGGCTACCTTGATCAGTTACCTCAGAAGCATCTTTCATGCTGCATTCTGGCACTTCCTTGCTAACAGGTTCTTTCGAATGGTTTTACTCGACTAGCTTCTCAACCAAAAATGTTTGCTCCGCCATGAAGGCTTCGAACATTTCTTCTTCTACCATTTCTTTCTTTTGGCTTATGTCAATGTCTTCTTCTGTCTCGCTACCACTCTCCATCAGAGCTTTCTCCAATCCTGCTAAGCTAGCCTTCTCTCTGGCTTTTAGTTCAGAATGAACCTTAGCTAACTGTTCTCTGCTACAATCCACCTTGCTTTGTAGAGTTGGCTTTGGAGTATGATCTGACTTTGGATTCTTCTTTCCTTCGGCCTGGATCAATGAAGAACTCTCTCTACTTTCTTTCAGGTCTTGCTGGTACTGGGTGTACCTATGCTGGATTTTCCTCCTTTGTGATCTGGAAATTACGGGGACCATATCTGGTTCCTTCGTTTTTGGGTGTTTAAGCAATACCTAATTGTTGGGGGTTACCAAATGAGGCTTAACCATCCTACCTTGGTTTCCAACATCCCTTTAGGTAGGCACTTTCCTAGGTTTGTTCTGCATCACAAGCCAATCTGGAACCCCAAGTATCCACGAACTTATTGACACAGATGTTAAGCTGCTCTTCTCTTCCTTTGAAGCCATCTTCGAAGCTGGCTGTGAAGGCAATTGCTTGGCCCTGACCTCAAGTTTTAAGCCTGATTCAGGCCTTCGACAAAGGTAACCACTTTCTGTCCTATGTGAGGCTGGTCTAGGGGGCCAATCTCTGGCTCTGATCCCAGAACCTGAACTCTTCTCCAGCCTTCTTTCAGAATGGCTTCTCTCCATTCTGTAATAGTTAGGTGGCCTGGACTCATATAAGGGCCTCTTGCCTTTAGCATGCATTCTATCAACTGCAGGCTCAACCACTAATGGCTGCTGCCTAACACTGGTCGGATACGGCCTTTTATTATAAGCATTGGTTGGTTTGGGACGCATCTGCACATCCCTGTAATATTGCTTCCCATCAACTAGAAGGCCTTTCAACCACTTATAACTCAATCTGCACCTGGGACACATCCTCTGCATTACAGCTGCCTCTAGGGAATCATTATCCAGTGCTTCTTCATCTGAGTCTTCTCTCTGGTGTGAGAAATCCTGTCCAATAGCTGGTAGATTTCTGATGTCCTTCTTGGTAGTTGTCTGATTAGGAATATGCATCTGCACATTGACCTCTTCCAATTCCTGCAGAGATAGATTCTGGAAGTTTAGTACAACAACATTAGCTGTGCTTTCTCCAACCTCTGGAAATGGATTACTGTCGATCCCCATGGCCTTTTCTGTTTTGGCTGGGAATTTCAAGCTTCCTTTCCGAATTTGTTCTTGGATCCTGTCTCGAAAAACAATGCAGTTTTTAGTTGAGTGAGACCAAGAGTTATACCATTTACAATAGACTTTTCCCTTAAGTTCATCTGGAGATGGAAGTTTTACTCCTTTTGGTAACTTAAGGAAGTTGGCCGTAAGCAAATGATCAAAAATGTCATCTGCTTTAGTTAAATCGAAAGAGTACTTCCTATGAAGCTCTTTCTTTTTAAACTGTTGGTCAATTGTTGTATCCTTATGAATTAATGCTTCACAGATTACAGGTTCTTTCCCCACAATCTCTGCTGCATCTATCTCATAATTAGGATCTCTATAGTATGTCTTGTACGATGTATTATTTCGATCATGTTCCTCCTCTAGTAATGCTTCATACCTAAACACCTTATAGGTTAGTTCCACCAGGTCTCTGAATTCAGTTGAGTCAAACTTCTTTCGAAGCCTGAACTCTAAGCCATTTTGGGCCAATCTTACAAATTCTGGCTCTGGCAGGATAACTCTATATTTATTTCGAGCCCTTTTAAATCTGGCAATAAACTGAGTAGCCTGCTCTTCAAGCCTTTGACTCAATCTTGTCAAGTCTGCCATGGAAACTTCTGGCTCCGATTGGAAGAATTGGGCATGAAATGCCTCTTCCATTTGTTGCCAAGTCTGGATAGAGCCAGGTGTAAGGTTAATATACCATACAAATGCTCCCCCAGTCAGAGAGTTTGGGAATAGTCTCAACTTCATATAGTCATGATTAGTAAATTCACCACATTGAGCAGCAAACCTAGTAATATGCTCTACTGTTGATTGGTTTTCATTCCCATAAAAAAGGAAAAAATCTGGTATCCTGAAACCCCTTGGGTATTCATGTACCCTATCGACCCATTCTGGGTACGGTTTTCTATACACAGAAGTTTGGACCCCCCGAGCCATTGGTCCACACATCTCCCTAACAATATCAGCAATTTGGTCCCTAGGGACCATATTTTGTGCCTGCTGAACCACTACTGGGGGAACAAACACAGGATTTGGTGGATAAACTTGTGTTTGTGGTCCTCTTGGTCCATAAGGTGGTACATTTGGGACTGGCTGTCCCTGTGGTGCAGGTTGCTGTTGGGGGTGTAGGTAACCCCTTTAAGCCTGTCCTGCGAAGGGACCTGCGAAAGGTGCTAGAACAGGTGTTGTATCCCTTCCATTTGTGGAAAAACCTTCCAACCCCCCGGGTATAAATTTGAATAAGGGATTATTGTACCCCTAGTGCCAGGTATGGCTTCGAACGTGGGATTTGGAACGATTCTTATGCCATTTTCTTGTACTGGGCCAGATCCACCAACTTACATGGCTTCATTGTTAAAAGCTGAGGCACTTTGGCCTGCTATAGGCCTCGAAATGGGTTTGTACCGAGACTGAGGTGGTGGTCTTTCATAATTCTGATTACTAGTTTAACCATTAGAATGTCCATTAACTTGCATAGGCTGTTTATCTCTAGGCAATCTTTGCTGAGGGACATTTACTTCCTCCATGTGTCTTGCATTTGTTGGTTGGTGGTTATTCATTCGATCCAAAAAGGATGTCGCCCACCTTTCCATTGTGTTCATTAATTGCTGTCCCATGGCATCTACTAGGCCATCCCATGGATTTATTGGCTGAGTAGATGGAATAGTGGATGGTCCAATTCCTTGGTTTCGTCCAATACTATGAACATGTGGTTCTTTCTCTGAAGTGCTGGTCTGTTCGACCATAGGTTCTGATAAAATAGGAGTTTTCACAGGATGTGTTATCACATTATCCCCTGGATTAGGTATTTCTACCTCTCCTTTCACGCTTTCTTCCAAGCGTTCATTTTCTCCTTGTCTCCTACGTCTAGCCATTTCATTCGAGTCCCACTGGGCGTGCAAAAAATATATGTTGGCTTTTTGGCTTTCGAAGGTTATTTTTGTAATTGCAAGCGTACTAGTAAGGATTAATCAGTCCTTACAGAATTTTAGTTGCCAACCAATTATCAAAAAATTGTGTTGTAGTTCTTTCAGCCTCAATGAAGAGGACTTTTACTGGTGGCTTGATTTAGGAGAATTTAAGCACAAGAACAGTTAAATAAAGGGCAATTGAAATATTTCATTAACATAAAAAAACTTACAATGATTCAAAACCAGCCTCGTAGAGGTTTACAGCGACAATCTACTTGAAATTACTCCTATGAATGTAGTGCAGTGCAGGAATTTAAAGTACAGGAATGTAAAGAACAAGAAATGCATGGTGCCCTTTCTAGCAGGTAGAGTGCCCTTCTTGGCAAGTATGGTGCCCTTTCTGGCGAATGCATTGATAAAGGGGAAAAGACAGAAAACCTGACTCAACTATTCCCGTAGTTCATCATTTTGACTATTTTTTGTTTTTGAGCTTCTGCTAAAACAATTTTGACCAACATGAAAGTTAGATTAACATGCTTGTTCAATTTTTTGATTTGAAATCATGTAAGTCAGGCTATGAGCACTGAAAATTTTCCTTTTTTGGGTCCAAGAAAAGGTCCAGTTTTGGAAAAATGGGATAATTTTCGAGGAAATTAGTCAACCTCAGTAAAAATTCTCAAAAACTGTTTTTGCAAACGGCCACTGCTCAACGAGCACGAAACCTACTCTTGTATCTAATCTCGCAGAGTGCAATGAAAAAAAAAGAAAAAAAAAAAGAAGATAAAAAGAATTGAAAAGAAAAGAAAAACAAAGCTCGCAAGGTTGAAAACCTGACTCAACATAGGGACGTATCCCGGTGTTCCGCAAAGAATGAGAAACATAGGGACGTATCCTGGTGTTTCAAAGAGTGAGAGAAACGTAGGGACATATCCCGGTGTTTCAAAAAGAGAGAAACGTAGGGATGTATCCCAGTGTTTCGGAATGAAAGATGTGAGCATTGGAACGTGTTCCAAATGCTCTAAACCAAAGGAGGTCTAACCCGTCGCACGCGCAAGGAGAAAGAATGATAATTGCAAGTGAAAAGGTGCATAACAATGCAAGTAATGAGCATAACAATGCTAGATAGATGTGCATAACAATGCAATTGGAACACGCATCACAATGCAAGTGAAGTGGGTGCATAACAATGCAATTGGAACGTGCATCACAATGCAAGTGAAGTGGGTGCATAACAATGCAATTGGAACGTGCATGACAAAGCATATTTGGAACAAAATGCCAAATAAGGGAATACAAGCCTTAACAAGACCAATTCAAACACAACCTCCGATTTACCTCTCGGAGGGGTCACAATATATTTCAAAAGGATACACCTCGTGTATGCCAACTGACGATGAACTACACATCGAAGACATGAATTGAAAATTCCGCAGAAACAAATTGAGCTGAAAAGTGGGTTTCTCTTGCACTTTCTTGTTTATACTTCCAAACCGCAGTTACTACCTTTCCTTCCTGACCATGTTCACAACTTTCCCTATTCTCCAACGGGGTGACAGACTAGGTTGGTTCAGTATCCAGAATTAAGGTGCATACACGCTATCTCAATCTATGGGGCTGCCATACAGATTTCAAGCCGGAGATACACCCCTGGGTATTTAAACCAAACTTTAGTCTCAGAAATCCCGAACCTTTGTGTTCTAGGCAATAGCCGTTCGAACTCTAGTTTCTACCGTCGTAGTTGGTCTCTTAGGAACTCATTGCAAACACAACCAAGATGCCTCTGGCAGGGACTGGTTTTCTGAGGGAGCACTTTGATTGCCATTCTGGCTTGAAGCAGACCTGATCTTGAGCTTGAGGTAGAGACACACCCATACTTCGGAGTAGTAACAAGGCCTGAAGAGGTACATCCGGAGTACAATCACGGAATTTGCTGAAGGTGAAACGCACTCAGATGCTTCGATTTTCCCTCTTTTCTTTTGCTTTACAGTCCGGAACCTATATAGTTTCAGATAGATCCTGATTTTACTGTTCTCACATGACCTGGGTTGAACCCTGCGGTTTTATGAAAGAACGAATCTTGTTTTGCACAAACGTGAAGAATGGCACAGCATTCTGAGCACAAAACGATTTTATTTTTGAAATTAAGAAATGAGTTCTTAACCGGGTATTGAGCCTACGAATGAACACAGCGAAAAAGACTCAATCAGCGAAAAACAAAAGGTAAACAACCTAAACACATCGAGACACGCTCGGAACGACTCAAAGCAAGAATCGAGACAAACAAAACAAGAGACACGACACACAGACGTGTTACAAAGACAAGAGACCTCTCAGTGCACGAGGAGCCAGTTTCTCCAGGTATTATTTCCCACCCTTTTCTCATTTGTGATTCTCACATCACTCGGCCCTCATGCTCTGTTTTTCTGAAAAAGCCATTTTCTCACTTTTTCTCTCAGCTCACATCTCTCTATTCTTCAATCTCTCATTTTTTCATCCCTCCCTTGGGTGGTTGACGGATAAGCAGGAAATTGTGGGCTCTTGCCCCTAGCATTCCGCTAGATTCTTCTTCTTGTTCACAACAGTGAGTTTCTTCCACAGAGGGGCTACGCTACAATTAGGTGTGTAGCAAATCTGCAGCTGACATCGGTTGACAATGCTTTGCTGGGGAGTTTGGACGTGATCAGATCTGTCCAGATAAGGGAGTGGAATATCTTGTCCCATTCCGGTTCGTGCTTTGCACTTGGCTTGATACCTCGTTGCTTGGAGGATGAGAGAGTTTTCAACCCTTTGTTGTTAACTTCAGTTGTGCCCACTTCTAGCAGGTAAAGTGCCCTTCTTGGCAAGTATGTTGAAAATGGGGGAAAGACAGGAAGCTTGACTCAACTGTGCCCCTAGTTCATCATTTTGACCATTTTTTTTGTTTTTGGCTTTCAACTAAAACAATTTTGATTAAAATGAGAGTTAGATTAACATGCTTGTTCGATTTTTTATTTGAAATCATGCAAGTCAGGTTATGAGCACTGAAAATTTTCCTTTTTGGGTCCAAGAAAATGGTCCAGTTTTAGAAAAATAGAATAATTTTCGAGAGAATTAGTCAACCTCAGTAAAAATTCTCAAAAACTATTTTTGCAAATGGCCAATGCTCAACAAGCACGGAACCTACTCTTGAGATGCACAACCTCGGATTTGGAGGAAAATTACCCCTTGCCCAAAGAGAGCTGCATGGCAACGGAAAGTTACCCCTTGTTTGAACGGCACCGCAGCGCATTGTAATTAGCCTTCATGGTAATGATCACAACCAAACTCTCGGATACAGAGAAGGCGAGGACCATCAAAACCAATTACATGGACACACTTGATTTGGAAGTGTTTATGGCTGGACTTCAGAATGAAGTTGCCTACGTATCCCAAACATGGGAATCAAGCCTTACGTAGTTCGGGGGTTAAGGTACACTCGGGTATTAACCTCTCCTTTTGTGCTCTAACTTTTGCCAAGGCCACCCTTCCGGGTTTTCAACCTTGTGAGCTCTGTTTTTCTTTTCTTTTCATTCTTTTCTCTCTTTTTTTTCATTTCTTTTTCGTTCTTTGCATTTTTCTCTTCTTTTTTTTTCTCTTTTTTTTGTTCTTTTCTTTTCTTCTTTTTTTTTTTGTTCTTTTTCTTGCTCTAACTTTTGCCTGGGTCGCCCTTCCGGGTTTTCGGCCTAGCGAGCCTCTCAAGGGTAAAAGTGTAGCTTGGTCCATGTCAAATCGTTCTGAGATCTCGAATCCGTCTGAATCCAAGAGAGTGGCTGCTATTCGCTGACGATGTAGGATTCCATCCAATGGGGGCTGAATTTGCCCCTAGCGTTGTGGATCGGAACTCAGTTTTTCTTCAGCAATACTTTCTTCTTCCTCCCTTTGGGATTTGGCATTCTTGCCGACCTTCTTTGATTTGTGGAATGATCCATCTTCGGCACTTCGAGGACATTTGAAATTCTTTGCCCCTAGTTCCAAGGGTGCTTCTGATCTAGCTTTGCAAGCTTCTTTTGATGACATTTGATCTTCTAGATCTGACTTTTCTTGTCGTTGATTCACGGGCTGCTTCGAATCTGGCCACACAGGCCTCACATTATAGTTGACCTTTGAAATTTCTAAGTTCTAGTCCAAGGTTTGAAAATGAGGGGTCGAGTCTCGAGGCTGAGAGCGATCCTAAGTTGCACAATCTCAAGAGCGATTCCACACAGGTCTTCGCAAGACCGCGCAAAACATTTTTTGAAATCTTTTAAGAAAACGATTAATCGCTCGCGCTGAAGACGATGTGGGACCAATCTGGATCAAGCCAGGATCCTTCTCAGTACTCACGTTAAAAAGCATGATCTCGATCATTAAGGGCTTAACATGCCTCTCTTTCCCTCAATTGATCAAATTTTACAAATCCCGAGGAATTCCTTCCTCTTCGTTTTCATCACAATGTTCAAAAAAAGTTTTGAAAAACTCAGGTCAATGTAATGATTTCAAGGCACAGAAAAGACACAGCTTCTAGTCAAATACTGCCATCTTATTTAGAATTTCTGGCACAACTGGCACACGGCAAAAGCAAACACAAGAGCGTGAAAATCACCGCTGTTTCATTCAGATCTATTGGCGTAACTGGCTCCAAGGCAAAAACAGACTCAAAAGAAAGCGAAAAGACAAACACAAAATGAGAAAGGGATGTCCGAGGTAACATCCTCGGAATCACCCGACTCCTACACAACAGGACTGACTCGATACGACAAGACAAACCTCAACTGACTCAGTATGAAAAGATTGACTCAAAACAAATAGACCGACTCAAAACAAGACAACAGAGCTGACTCAATACCCAAGTCAGAACGTACAAAACTAGCATTCACAAATGCTCAAAACAGTGCGTGCCATACACCACATCTGGAATAAACTGAACGCCGCCCGCAGGTGGTTCATCCCCCGATCTCATAGTCATATTATCCCCCACAAGTTCACTGATCAAGTGCCGATAGACTTTGCAGAGCTTGGTGCGACGATGACCTCATTGTCAATCAAATTTTGTATCTCGTGGCGGAGACGGACGCAACTGTTGGTGTCATGACCGGTTTGTTGATGAAAAGCACAATACTTAGTCGAGTCATGCTTTAGAGGGAGAGGATCGGGTAGAGGCCGTTGTTCTAACGGTTTCAGATGTCCTTTCCTGAGTAGGACCCCTAGAGCTTTAGACAAAGGCATAAAGAGTGGGGTGAAAACCCTCTTGCCTCGGGGTAGATAGTCCGAAGTTCGGGGGTTTGGATTGGATGCACCAACAAAGGGGGTGGCTATTCTTGGTGTGGTGGTGGCGACCATGCCCACTTCGGAAGATCTTGCAGTTGCATCACCGCTGGTGGTCGCATTCGAACTGCGGGTAAACGCCCTCTTAACTGCTCCTTCTCCTGACCAATGAGGCCCTGCTTCATAGCGTCCTCGATCTGTACTCCCATCTCATGCAAATCTGAAAAGGTAGGAAAGGGGAGCACAATCATTTTCTGCATTAGTTTGGGCTGGAGGTTGCGCACAACCATCCGTATTTGATCCTTATCTATTGGCCTAATGGTCATCATTGAGGCCTTGGCCCTCCAGCGGGCCACGAATTCTGAGAAGCTCTCCTTTGGCTCTTGGCGGGTGACTTCAAGATCATGAGTTGTGACCTCAATCTGTGCGTTGTAAGAGTATTGATCACTGAAGGCCTCAGTCATCTCTTCCCAATTCTGTTTCACAGAATTCTCCAATTTTGCATACCAGATTGCGGCTATCCCAGACAGGGTCCGGCCAAACAATGATAGCTTCTGTAGCCTAGTGAGGCCCATTGGCCTTAAGATATCTGAAAACAACCTCCGGGGCACCATGGGATCCCCGGATCCATCAAATCGGTCGATGTGTGGCATCTTAAATCTGTCTAGCAGCGTCACAGCTGAGTCTATATACCCGTCTTCAATGTCAGGAATGGAGTGGGCCCCTTGAGACTTTTTGAACAATTTCTCAAGCTTGCTCACTTTCAATGCTGTGGGGTCCGTCTCGAATTCGAAAGGGGAGTCTGGCAGGTTGATCGGTGCTTTAGATAGCTGGGGTAGAACCGGGGGCAGAGCTGGCCCGACTGGAATGTCTGTATCATCCTGGACGTGGGTTACCTCCCCGAGTATGGGAACTCTTGGTGGGGGAGGAGCCTAGTGTGAAGTAGATACTCCAGTTTGCTGCTCTAACCAGGCAATTGTCTCTGCCTGTTGGGCTATGACCACGGCTTATTGCTTGGCGAATTCTTCTTGACGGACAGCGTCTTGCTGCATGGCTTTCATACTATCCTGGAGTTGGCGAACCATCTCTTCCATTCCCGCCATACTGCCCTGATCTAACTGATCTATCGGTATATCTGTGTCTGCAGTAGACTCGGAAATCTCAACCTGACTGCTCAAAGATCACTGATCTGGTAGCTGTTGTACTGGTGGTCTGTGCCTGACTAGCCTTCTCGGGCCCTGATTACCCTCGAACTGAGTCTCTGACCTGACAAAGTCTATCAGCACAAATCCGATGAACCTCGGGGGATATTGGAGCCTTTTGAAGCTATAGTTCCAGGACTACCTTACAAAAGAGAAAACAAGCAGCATCTCAGCTCTATTTCACCAGAATAGATATGAGCATTGCTGAATGACTGTATTCGACCATTGATCACTGTTCCCAAATTATTGCCCCAAAACTGAATCTGATGCCCGCAGATATGACTGATTCCCAAAATACTGATACTGATGCCTACAGGCCTGATACTCAAACTTGCAAACTGATACATGCATTCCCTGTAGAGACGCACTCTAAAAGCACATAACAAACAAGTGAGAGCCAAAACACCCCTATGTTAGGGTAGCGTTTCCCGGTCCTATTTTGTCAGGAGCTAGAGTTTCACTACGCACGTAGCGGTTTCAGACAACCTATATCGGGTAAGCAACCTGTCCTAGCTTGGAATGGTCACTATGGATTCCGAATATGCACTAGGTCGAATGGTCAAAAAGGGTGCCCCGGTAAAATCGGGGTTTGTGTTCCCATACTGGCAGAGCCCGCAACCGGTCAGCCTTATGGTCATGCCTTGACAAGACAAGCCTCCGGCAAACCGTCCACGAATAGCATATGGCAAACACGGTGTCCTAGGCGCACCAATGCACATGCAATGCAAAGAAACACATAAGTGTAGTCAAAACAGGATATCACGAGTTCAAGTCAAGCCCTCTATTCTCCCCAGCAGAGTCGCCAAAAACTGTAGACGTCCCCAAACATCCTGAGGGGAGGACTCCCGTTCTGTTCATTTTGGGTTCACTACAGTTCAGGACTCAAATTGTCATGGTTCTTAATCTTGAACCAAAAAGTCCAAATCCGGCAAATCGTTTTGAGAAAACAGATTTTAGAAAAGAAGTGCCAAACATGGACTACTTTGCCAGATACAGAATTGCCACCTAAATATTTTATTTTGGGAGAATTTAGGAAACCCTGACTCGGTGCCAAAGGCTACGTGTCCGTCATCACCAAAGTTGCCTCGGCTCTGGAACTTGGGTACGATTGGGAAAGGTCAGCTATGAGCACCCCCTCTCGCTTGATCAAAGATCAGCATCTACTAACCGTGATATCTTGTTTTGAAAACATTATATGCTCTTATTCCAGTTATTAGCCTAGAATTACTATGTTATGCGCGCAGCAAACAAGTATAGACCAAATCACCTAAATTGGAACAAAACATTGCATATTTGTTTTGAAAATGGTTTGCTACTCGTAAGTAGGCTAAAATGCAGGTTTTGCCACCCTCAAGTGGGCTTTTGGAAAAGATGATTTTGTCACTATCTAGTGGGCTTAAAACTCGTATTCAATGCGTTGTTCCAATTTAAGTAACTCAACCTTCACCCACAGGCATTCAGGCAGTTATAACACGTAAGCACATAGCCTCATGGTAAGCATGCTATCATGGCAACACTCACACTCATGCAATGATGCTAAAACATAAATGCTTACCGAGTACTCCAAGCCAAAACAGAAACTAGTTAGTAATCATATGCATAATCCTAGTTCGAGTTTGAAATGGCTAATGCAACACATGCAAAGATGCGATCTAGACAAGCTCGGCTATCCTAAACATGGCATGTGAAATGCAACAGATAACACGTATTTAATTTGGAATTGAAATACAATGTAGTTAGCATGATGCGCCGAGCCCGGTGCATGCAAGACAAATGTATGTATGCAAACATGCTAAGCATAAGGTATGCTAATTTAAATATGCCCTAAACTAACCATCAAAAGCAGGTAAGTAAAAGGGAGAAAGAAGTGGGGGTTGGAAGACATGCACACACGCACCCACACTTATTACAAATTCGCCCTCGCTCGGAGGGACCAAAAGAATAATACAGGCCGAATAATGAATCAACTATCCTAGCTAATTAATTATTACAAACCCTTAATTAATTAATAAATTAACTAAGCTATGGAAAGTAGTAAAAGGCCTCGGGAAGAGGGATGCATGCATGCTCGGATTGGCTTTGCCCAGAAATCCATTACCATGCACAAGTTGCTTCTGTTTTCCCTACTCTGCTCCTCTGAAGATGGCACAATCCCCAAGGAACACTCTCTGGACATCTTGGAACACCACCGGCTAAGGGGAATTGTCATCGGCCATGGGGAATTCTCATCGGCCACAAATGAAGCTATCGGCCACCAATGCGTGGCCGGTCGGCACTTGTATTTAGTCGACCGACCATATCTTCCTGCAGAACCTGTTTTGACAGCAGCAGAGGGCAAAACATGGCATGGCAATGCATTTCAAGCAATGTTTGCACCAACCACACTCCTTATCATGTTTATGACTCAAAGGAGCATGGTTCTCGATTCTCGGACCACCAATCACGCATTTCAATGCGTGATGGCCCAAAGAACCAAGTTGTGCATTTTGATTTCAAATGTAATGCAAACCAAACAAACAAATGAGGCCCAACCTCTATCATACTTAATTCAAGAGGCAAGGCATGCATGCAAAATGCTATGCAACCTAGGCATGAAAGCTAAGTATGCAACATGAACATGTGAATATGCATAGCATGCAACAATCATGCAAAATGAAGCAAGGATGTGACAATATGGAAGACAAGCATGCAACATCATGCAAAGATGGATTTAAACTAATATGGGTAGCTCTCAAGCATGCCAAAATCAGCGGCCAAAATGATGCAACAAAGGCATGGAAACACACACACAAGCATGCATGCACAAGGGCCTAAACATGGAGCATAAGCCATCAACTCTTCGAAGCATGAAAGGGATGGAAAATGCAAGTATGAGAGCATGGAACATGGACTGAAATATGGTTTCTAATGATGCCAAATCATGAGAATAAGCCAAGTAAAGCATGCTAGTGACCCACATACCCAAAGCTAGTAAGCTAGAATGTAAATGAGCTATTCAAAGCATGGAAAGCATGACTCCAAAGACTCAAGACAGACCTTAAGCATGTTAAAACATGACCAAAAACTTCACAAAGCTAAGCCAAAATATGCAAGCATGGTGGTCCAAATGCTAGATACATGTTAACGCAATTTCATGGCATTACAAGATAAGTATGCAAAACAAGCATAGTGTGTCTAAACCAAGTAAAAACAGAGGTAATACATGGCAAAATACTACCAAATAACACTTAAGACATGGCCAACATGCACTTAAAAATGATGCTCACACATGAGGCTATAATGACACATATTGAAGACAAATAAGGAGAGGGGATGGCCCTCTCCTTCTTAGGACCTTAAACCACCATCCTCACCACTGAAATCCCTCAAGATTTTAGTGGTGAGGAGGCCCAAACAAGGTGGTCCCGAAACTTCATCAAAAATAGCACAAAATGGGGCCAAACAAGGCCTAAGAGGGGGATAACAACCCCAAACACAAAAGTGTCCTTAATGAAGTATCTTAAACACAAAAAATTTTTATGTTATACACAAAGCTCAAAACAGCAAGCAAGACAGGCTAAAAGCTTGTGCAAAAACGGGGGATAAAAAAGGGTTAAAGGCTCACCCTTGTAGACCAACGAAACCAGTAGCTTCTTGGACAAAAAAAACAGTCCCTTAGCCTCTGAAAATGGTTTCCAAGCTCCTTAGGTTGATGATGGAGGTGTTAGGCTAGGGGTTGGTATGCAAAGGAGCCAAGAACCAAGCAATTTGGAGCTAAAATGGAGGAGATATGGAGAGAGAGATATGTACGGAGCCTTAAACCAATTCTTAGAACCCCTTGAATGGAAGGATAGGCTCTTTATTTATAGAGCAAGACAAGGTGCCAAGCTTCTTAGAGAAGCTAACAAAAAAGGGGTCAAGGGGGTCAAGCTTCTCTTCGAAGCTTGGAGCAAAAGGGCCAAGAAGGCCAAGCTTCTTGGAGAAGCTAGGCAAAGGGGTCAAGCTTCTTGGAGAAGCTAGAGGAAAAGGGGCAAAAGGTGCAAGCTTCTCTTGGAAGCTTAGAAGGGTTCAAGCTTCTTGGAGAAGCTAGAACAAAGGTTCAAAAGGTTCAAGCTTCCTCAAGAAGCTAAAAACCAAGGGTTCAAAAGGTTCAAGCTTCCTCAAGAAGCTAAAACAGGGGATTCAAAAGGTTCAAGCCTCCCCAAGAAAAGGTCTCGGCCAGAAAAAGTGGCCAATCGGCCAACAAAGATGGCCGACCGACCACAAAATGTGCCGACCGGCCAAATATTTGGCCAATGGAAACAAAACACAGCCGGTGGCCTTAAGCCATGGCCGGTGATATGTGGGGATGACCATCAAGCCACTCCCTGCCCCTCGAAGGCAAAACACAAGTGTTTGGTGCAAAACCAAACACAAAATAGTCAAGTCGAGAGATCCTGAGGCAAGGCGCATAGCCGAGACCTCCGGGAACTCAAGACGAACACAAACATGGATGATCACCGAGTGTTCAAACGGTGACGTCCAAGTCTTAAGGACGGTCAAAAATGGGGTGTCTACAAAAAGGTTTTGAAAAACTTAGGTCAATGCAATGATTTAAAGGTGCAGAAGAGCAGGTGAGATGCTCCGCCATTTCATTCTAGACTTGTTGGCACAATAGGTTCAAAGCAGAAGCAAACACAAGAGTGTGAAAATCACTGTTGTTTCATTCAAATCTATTGGTGTAACTGGCTCCACGGCAGAAACAGACTCAAAAAGAAAGCAAAAACACAAACGCAAAACAAAATAGTGATGCTCGAGGTAACATCGCCGAAATCACCCGACTCCGACACAACAAGACAGACTCGATACAACAAGACTGACTCGACTGACCCAGTACAAAAAGGCTGACTCAATACAATACAACAAGACTGACCCAATACCCAAGTCAGAAAGTACAAAGACTAGCATTCACAAATGCTCAAAAAAGTGCATGCCATACGCCACATCTGAAGTAAACTGAGCGCCTCCCGCAGGTGGTTCATCCCCTGATCACATCAAATTATCCCCCACAAGTTCACTGATCAAGTGTCGATAGACTTTGCAGGACTTGGTGCGGCGATGACCCTGTTGTCAAACAGATCTTGTACATCATAGCGAAGACAAAAGCAACTGTCAGTGTTGTGACCAGTTTGTTGATGGTAGGCACAATACTTAGTCTGGTCATGCTTTGGAGGTATAGGATCGGGTAAACGCTGCTGTTCCAACGGTTTCAGATGTCCTTTCCGGAGTAAGACCTCTAGAGCCTTTGACAAAGGCATATAAAGTGAGGTAAAAACCCTCTTGACTCGAGGTGGATATTTGGTTTTTTGTGAGCTACTTTCGGACGCACCGGTGAATGGGGTAGTTGTTTTTGATGTGGTGGTAGCGACCATGCCCACTTCAAAAGATCTTACAGCTGCATCACCACTGGTGGTCGCATTTGAACTGCAGAAAAACGCCCTCCTGGGCTGCTCCTTCTCCTGGTCAATAAGGCCTTGTTTCATCGCGTCCTCGATCTACACCCCTATCTCGTGTAGATCTGCAAAGGTAGGTAGGGGGAGGATGATCATCTTCTACATGAGCTTGGGTTGGAGGTTGCGCACAACCATCCGAATTTGGTCCTTGTCGACCGATCTGATGGCCATCATCGAGGCCTTCGCCCTCCAGCAGGTCACAAAATCAGAGAAACTCTCCTTTGGCTCCTGCCTAGTCGTCTCGAGATCATGGGTTGTAATCTCGATTTGTGTATTATAGGAGTATTGAGCCATGAAAGCCTCAGCCATTTCCTCCCAGTTTCTCTTGGTAAAGTCCTCCAGCTTTGCGTACCAGATGGCTACGATACCCGACAGGGTCCGGCCAAACAGGGAAAGCTTCTGCAACCTGGAGAGGCCCATTGGCCTTAAGATATTCGAGAACAGCCGCAAGTGTACCATAGGATCACCGGATCCATCAAATCGGTCAATGTGCGGCATTTTAAACCGGTCTGGCAAAGTTATGGCCGAATCAGTATACCCATGCTCAATGTCCGGAATGGACTTCACTCCTAAGATTTCTTGAATAGCTTTTCAAGCTTGCTTACTTTTAGTGTTGTGGGGTCCACTTCGAACTCAAAGGGAGAATCCGGTACGTTGGTGGGTGTGGGTGCCTTGGACAGCTGGGATAGGATTAGGGGCGGAGCCAGCCCTGTTGGGATGTCCGTATCTTCCTGGACGTGTATTGTTTCCCCAAGTACGGGAACTCTTGGTGGGGGAGGAACCTGTTGTGAAGCAGATGCCCCGGCTTGCTGCTGTAGCCTGGTAATTAACTTTGCTTGTTGGGCCATGACTTCGACCTGTTGTTTGGCAAAATCTGCTTGACGGGCAGCGTCCTGCTACATAGTTTTCATACTTTCCTGGAGTTGACGCATCATCTCCTCCATCGATGCCATATTCTGCTGATCTAGCTAAATAACAGATGTATCTCCCCGAGGTAAAAGTAGATATCTCAACCCAACTGCACACAGGTGAGGTGGATAGTGACCGTTCATCCGAAGACTGTTGAACTGATGATCTGTACCTGACTGGCCTTTTTACCCTGCCTCTAGCGAAGGAACACTAATTTCCCCTTGAACTGAATCTCTGACCTGACAAAGTCTATCAACACAAGTCCAATGTACCCAGGAGATGTCGAAGCCTTCTGAAGCTACGGTTCCAGGACTACCTAGCAAAAGAGAAAACAGACAACACCTCAGCCTGATTTCACCAGAACAGATATGAGCAAAGCTGAATGACTGTGCTCTCTACTGAACTCTACCCCAAATTCTGCCTGTAAACTGATACCCTCAGGTAAAACTGATTCCTCACATTCTGATACCCGCAGGCCTGATGCCCAAGCTTGCAAGCTGATACATGCATTCCTGTAGAGGCCAACTCTAAAGCACATAACAAACAAGTGAGAGCCAAAACACCCCTACGTTAGGATAGGGTTTCCCTATCCTATTTCGTCAGGAACTAGGGTTTCACTACGCACGCAGCGGTTTCAAACAACCTATAATCGGGTAAATAACCTGTCCTAGCTTGGAATGGTCACTATGGATTCTGAATATGCACTAGGTCAAATGGTCAAAAAGGGTGCCCCGGTAAAAACCGAGGTTTGTGTTCCCGTCGTGGCAGAGCCTGCAACCGATCAGCCTTATGGCACGCTTCTCAAAGCAAGCCTCCGGCAAACCATTCAGGAATAGCATACGGCAAACACGGTGTCCTAGGCGCACCAATGCAAATGCAATGCAAAGAGACACATAAATGTAATCAAAACAAGATATCATGAGTTCGAGTCAAGTTCTCTAACTCCCCAGCGGAGTCGCCAGAAACTGTAGACGCGCCCCGGGGGCCTCATGCGACAGTTCGGAATCAAATGTCACGGTTCTTAATCTGATCTCACAATGTGCAATGTGAGATTGATAAATCACCAAAGAGTCCAAATCCGGCAAATCGTTTTGGAAAACTGATTTTTAAGAAAGAAGTGCCAAACATGGACTACTTTGCCAGATACAGAGTCACCACCTAAATATTTTATTTTGGGGGAATATAGGAAACCCCTGACTCGTGCCTAAGGCCACGTGTCCGTCATCACCAAAGTTGCCTCGGCTCGGGAACTTAGGTACGATTGGGGAAGGTCAGCTATGAGCACCCCCACTCGCCTGATCAAAGATTGGCCACTACTAAACATGATATTTTGTTTTGAAAACATATGCGCTCTTTTTTCGGTTATTAGCCTAAAATTACTATGTGATGCGCACAACACACAAGTATAGACTAGATCGCCTAAGTTGGAACAAAACATTTCAAGTTTGTCTATTTGAAAATGGTTTGATAGTGTTACCCGCAAGTAGGCTAAGACGTGGATTTGCCACCCTCAAGTGGGCTTAGAAAAACATGATTTTGCCACTCTTAAATGGGCTTAAAACTCGCATTCGATGAATTGTTCCAATTCAAGTAATCCAACCTTCACCCACAAGCATTCAGCCAGTCTATATCACATAAGTAGTTAGCCTCATGGCAAGCATGCTATCATGGCAGTCTCTCACACACATGCAAGGATGCTAAAACATAAACACTTACCGAGTACTTCAAGCCAAAACAAAAGCTATGCTAGAAATCAATACATGATCCTAGCTATGTCAAGAATGCCTAATGCAACACATGCAAAATGCAACTACGATAGGCTCGGCTATTCTAAAATGTCATGTGAAATGCAACTTGATACATGTATTCAAACAAGAATTGAAATACAATGCAGTTAGTATGATGCGCCGAGCCCGGTGCGTGCAAGATAGATGAATGAACGCAAACATGCGAAGTATAAGGATGCTAATTGAGACATGCCCTAAAACTAACCATCGAAAGCTAGTAAATAAAAAGGAGAAAGACGTGGGGTTGGGAGACATGCACACACTCACGCACACTTATTACAACATTGCCCTCTCGGAGAAGGGTCCGAATAAATAATACATAACCAACTAGCTAATCTAAGCTAATCTAATTAACCAGTTATTACACAACAAAATGAATAGCAAACTTCAGCTAATTATTACACAACCATTGATTAACAAATTAGCTAAGTAAGCATGTAAACTACATGAAATAGGCTGCCTCGGCTCTGCTTTGGATGACAATGGATGCATGCATGCTTGAGTTGCCTTGTTAGGAAAATCCATCGCGATGCCCCGACTCGCCTTTGTTTGCAATTGATTTCAGAAACTTGCACAAAGCTCCAGAGAGATGAAACTCCACCCTGGGAATCTAGGGGGAGGCTACCGACCAACTATAGGCATTGGAGACCACCTACCGACCACCCTTGGTGGTGAAAACCAGAAAAGGTGGTCGGCCTGCCAAAAAACCTGGTCGGCCGACCAGTTTCTTCTCCTGGTTTCTGCATTTTCTGCAACAAAGGCAAGAGAGAAAGAAAGCAAGGTATTTGCAACACATGTATGTGCGACCACTCTCCCCACCATTGCATAAGCTCTAGGGAGTGTAGTCCTTGATCCTTGGGCCACCAATCACGCATCCCGATGCATGATGGCCGAGGAGTCGAATTACACGACGCAATGGGACATGAATGCACATACAAGCAACTAAAACCAACAACTCTATCATGAATGGTCATGAGTGTCGGGGATCGGGAATCGAGGCGCGTTTCATCACTTGGAATATGAAATGTTCCTCGTTTTCCGTGTTTGGACTAACTCCTATTCCAAACATAATGCAACAAATAGAATGGCATGGCATGTACAAATGCAACTCTAGTATGCAATCCTAAATGTAATGTGACTAAATGATGCAAACATGCAAAGGATGACATGCAAGCATGCAACTAGCATACACAATGCTATGAACTAATCAAGGGCATACTCAATGCACGTGGATTATATGGCATGCATACACAATGCACTAACATACGCAATGTTATGAACGAGGCATACGCAATGCAAGGATCGAACATGCGATAACATGGACTATATGGCATACACAATGCAAGATGGACTTAAACCAAGATGGATGGACCTCAGCCACACCCAAATCAGTGGCCATACATGATGAAAATGAGGCAACAAAACGCATGCAAACATGCAAGATGCAAGGGCCCAAAGCCTAGGGCACAAGATACAACTGTATGAAAGCATGGAAAGGATGAAATATGGCATACAACAACACATGTTCCAGCTCTGAAATGACATACAAAATGGTCCCGAATCATGCAAACAACTCATGTCATGCATGTTGGAAGGCTCAAGTATCGAAACTAATGAAGTGCGTTACACTAGAGGTATGCAAAGCAATGCCCAAATGAACAAACCAATCCTAAAAAGTCCCTATGCAGGCCCAGAACAGTGGCAAAATGGACTAAGATGATGGCTCGAAATGCATAAAAATGAAGCTCATGCAATGGCCCATAAATGAGGTATACAAGCACAATGCTCAAACGCATTTAAAGAGTGGAAAACATGGGAACATGGCATAAGTATAGGCTCTGAAATAGCATGCCCAATGATGCCAAGACATGGAAACACCTCAAGTTAAGCATGCAAATGGGCTCCAAAACTCAAGGCTAGGCAAGGATATTACACTACAAGTATGCATGGCAAGCATCATTCGACCAAGAGGTCTCAAAATAGAGCTAAGGAAGCCCAAAATATGAACAAAATCAGTTTTAAGCATGGCCAAAATATGCTAGAATCAATGGCTAAAACAACATGCAATGTAAGCTAGTGAGCATGGTTTACACTACAAGCACGTGAAGCATTCGAGAGGCCACTAAGCCAGCCAAAGACAGAGCTATGACATGCCAAATAAAGGCCAAAAACCCACTGAAACATGACCAATACATGCAAGAATGACATGCTCCTTCGATAAGCCACAAAAGGGATTACTCTACACATGCAAGAGGCAAACATGAGGTGACCAAACCAGCCCTAGACAGAGTCTAGGCAGGTCCTAAAAGTCACTAAAAATGGCCTGAACCAAGGCTAGGAAGTATGAAAATATAGGCTCCTTGGAAAGGCCAAATATGCAAGCAAACAAGGCCAAAAGAGAGAGGGTCACCCCTCCCTGATTTTGGCCCTCAAAACAACATGCCAACCACTGAAAATCCACTGGATTTTAGTGGCTAAAAGGCCAAGCAAAGGTCAACACAAAGGCCTTAAGTCATGGCTCAAAACAAGACTAAATGAAGCATGCAAGAGGGTAGATGACCTCCAACAAGAAAATGGCCTTAAACAAACACGAATAATGCTTAAAAATAAAGCTTTTTTCAGTTGACAAAAAACCTCAAATAAGCATGCAAATGAGGCTAAGAGAAGGATCAAAATAATACTTAAAAAGGGAGAAAATGAGTTATCCTTGAAGCTCAACAAAGACAGCAACTTTTGGACCAAAAACCCAGCTCCTTAACCTCTGAAAATGACCTCCAAGAACCTTAGGTTAATGGTGGAAGTGTTAGGCTATGAGGTGTCGTGCAAAAGGGTCAAGAACAATACACTTCCTAAGCTTAAATATAGAGACAAAGAGGGAGATATGTGTATGTGCCTTAACCAAAATCTGAACCTGGTATAAGGAGAGGAAGGCCCTCTCTTATAGAGAAATCAAAGGGTTCAAGCTTCTTGGAGAAGCTAAACAAGGGTGCATATCCTCCATACACGTGTATGGAGGATACAGTCTATGCCTTCCAGCTGGCACAGCTGGCATGCACTCAATCAAACAAAACCAGCAGGAACCTGCCGACCAGAAAAGGTGGTCGGCCGACCACTTCCCTTGGTCGGCCGACCAAGGTAAGTGGTCTCCCATAGTAAAAAGTGGTCGGCAGCTTCATTTGGTGGTCTCCACACTGAAAGCAAGCTAGTGCTGGTATGGGAGACCAGTAAATGTGGCTCAAAGACCAAGGAGACCAGTTTCCTGACAAGAAAATCGGCTGGCAAAGAGAGAAGTGGTCTCCAAGAGAAATGCTGGTCTCCCACCCTTGTATCACCTTCCAAACATGGAAAACAAGGGTTGTGCCGAAAAAGAACCAACACGGATACAAAACGAGAGTCCGGGAGGCAAAACGCGCAGCCGGGAGCCCCGAAAACTGGCTGTTGAGCCCCAAAAGTAGCGTACGGCCACAAAAGTGGTCTCCCGAACCACAGTGTCCCTCTAGAAAAAGGAAACAAGGTGTGGTTCAAAAACCACGCCAAAGGGAGAACGTTAAGCAGTTCCGAGACAAGGCGCGCGACCGAAGGCTCCGAAGACCGGAAACTAGTCTCCAAACGGGAAAAGTGGCCTACGACCACGAAAAGTAGTCTACGACCACAAAGAGATGGTCTACAAGACCTCTCCCTCCCTTCGGGAAGGGAGGCAAGGCTTGGTCCGCAAATTGAGCCAAAACACGAAGAGTTCAGAGGCCCGGAGGCAAAGCTCTCAGCCAATACTCCGAAACCTCTAAACGAGCACAACATGCATCATCGCCGAGCGCTCAACCGATGACGTCTGAGTCTTAAGGTCGGTCAAAAATGGGGTGTCTACACTGGCCTTTGGCCCATTCATTCATTCATGTCAAACTAACCTTTGGCCCATTCATACTTTCATGTCAAACTGGCCTTTGGCCCATTCATACTTTCATTCTTGTCAAACTGGCCTTTGGCCCATTCATACTTTCATTCTTTCGGCATAGCAAACATTTGTCCACAATTCAAATTAACAGACTTATAGGAAGACGAGCAATTGGACAAATGGTATATTTCAGATATCTTTATTAAGACATTACTCACAGTAATCGACTGGATGATTTGCCTTGGAGCTCGACCCTACACATTCCATGAACACAATGGATCACAACCAATTCAATCCATTCTTAATTCACATATTCATCTTTAGGCTTCATTGTTATCCTTTTAACTCTTTTACAATGCTCAATGCATGCCTAAGAGTGCTTAGAAGTGAAAGAGAACGGAAAACGAAACACAGAACGCATTTACAAAATTTCAGAAACAAGGGTCCCCGCTCGAGCGTAGACTTTCCCGCTCGAGCGGACCCATTAGGTTTGCAAAAGTACTGGTAACATCATTTTTACGCTCAAGCGTGAAGTCGGGCGCTCGAGCTGAAAGGTCATTCTACATAGCTCCACGCTCGAGCGTGAACTTACCCACTCGAGCGGACATCAATGTCTGCAAAAATACTGGGAGCTCGCATTTTACGCTCAAGCGGCGATTTCTCTGCTCGAGCGGACATCATGAATTCTGGGTTTTCCAGAACTTGTTCTTGAGCTCAAATTTGACCTCCCAAGGTTCAAAACCCATAATTTTGGTTCCCAAACATGCAAACACATCATATATCATGGATATACAAGTAAGATGAGGTCAATTTCTCAAGATCATGGTCGCATTCTAAAATCATTCAACACTTGTTTTGTACAAATCAAAGTTCATGCATTCAAACTTCATATAATATCCATATCTCCAATATTCAAACATGCATGCCAATTTTTGACTTCAATTCCATTTCAAATTATGCAAATGGTGTCTATTCTCATGAAACTCAACAAAACCATGCTTGCATGTATGATCAAACTCCCAATCTTGCATAATTGGCATGCTACATGTTAAATTATGCAAACTCATTGCAATTGATAGCAATTCTATGCATGCATGAACATATCTCATCAAAATCAACACAACTCATGATCTAACTCACCATTTAATCTTGAATTCACAAAATCACGAGCTCAAACTTATGAATTAAGGGCTGATTACTCACCTAGGAGCTCAATCTTCCCAATTTATGGCCAAATCTTGAGTTGATCTTCAAATTATTCAATCTTCTTGATCAAACCTTCAATCTTCTACACACTCTCTCTCTCTCTAATTCGGTTCTCTCACTTTCTAGAGAGCCAAAATCAGCCAAAATGAAATAAAAGAGAGGAATTGAGTGTATAAAGGTCCTTTTATAGTCCTACTAACTCAAATTTGATTATAGCTAATTAATGGAACTTAATTAATCGTTCTGAATCTAATTATTTTGATCCGAATCAATTTTCAATTAAATTTCACCGTAGGCTCTAAAATTTACGCCAATCACAACGGCGTAGTCAATTTCGGTTTCTGTGGCCGATAAGGCCTTCAATTTTCAGTTTAAAGCAGTAAGTTGAACAGATATTCCTACGGTGAACAGATAGAAATTCAAAACCACATATATTCGCATAAATGGCACACAAAATCATTCAGACACATAATCATATTCATAATAAGGATCAATTAGCATAATACGGAACAGGGTTATCACAGTTGGGGTTGAGGGACCTTAGACATTATAAAATAATATTGTGGACCTCTTCCATTGCTAAAAATGGGATAGGGACCTTAGATTGATTTTTCCTAATTTTTAATGATGTCAGAAATTTGTTTTAATTAATAATTTAGATAAGTTAAGAACTTCATTTTTTTAATTAATTCTATTAAATAAAAAAGTTTCCAATTTCATAACAAATGGTCCCTCTTATTAATAAACCATTAAGTCAATTAATAGTTTTTTTTTTTTTTTTATCAGCAAAACAAAACTTTATTGATGAAAGAGGCATAATACATGCAAAATTACATCAACAAAGCAGGGGAGTGCAGAAAGCATCATAGCTAAACTTAACAATCTCAACTAGGTTGGCACCACAAAGAAAGCGCAATCATATGCTAATTGGTGAGGAACCAATCAAAAACACCCAAAGAGAAGAACAACCAAAGGGTAATAATCAAAAGAAATACACCCAAAGAGGAGAACTACCAAAGGCTAATACAAAAGATTCACCCTATTGTTGGACTAATGAACCAAAGAGCTCATATGGATAGGCAGAGAACTAGCAACAGAGCATTCAGCCTCCATTACTAGCAGACAGCATACAACAGCAAAGGCAAAAGCATACTCCAGCAGACAGCATGCAACAGACAACAGTAGAAGCATACTCCAGCAACAGAAGCATAAGGATAGGCAGGGTACTTGCTCCAGATCATTCAACCTTCATTTCTAGTATAGAGCTTGACCAACAGACAGCAGCAGAAGCATACTTCAACAGCATACACACTAGCAGATGCAGCAGAAGCATATTCCAACAGCATACACACTAGCAGATGCATATAGCAGAATCACACTAGCAGCATATACACCAGATGCAAACTCACTAAGACAGCATACACCAAACAGCAGGCCTTAGATACATACCTTTACAGTGACAGTTCCAGCAGCCAAAAACAAAACACCCCATGCATTATGGATTCACCCAACAAGCGGCAATAACAGCATAATGGATTCAACACTGCAACCTTGCTGATATAACCAGCCAGATAGCCACCCCCACTTTAATCAAATTAGCATTATCAATCAATTCTTTAACTACTAGTACTCAAAAAATCGTAGCAGTATCAAACTTTCGACAAAAAAAACCCAGCAGCAGCACCAGTAGACCCAGTAGCAGCACCAAACTTTCAACAAGACAGAGCTCCTGATCTGCTCTGCCTCCACTCAACATTATCACCAGCAAAGTAATATATCAGCAGCAACGATAGCATCCTCAAGAAACCCTCTACTAGAGCAACCACTTACCCTTAGAAATACACCTTATCAGTTCATAACCCCTCTGCAGCTTACCGAACTTTTAGCAGCTTCTTCTCACTTGTTGAATATTGAAGACAATATCATTACTAGAATAAAAGCATCCAAGATCATATGATTTCAACCAAAGAGCTAACCTTGTTTTAAGGAGATCACATAATTCCCCCAGACATGGTTGTAAACCAGAAAAAATGCATTCATTCCTGCATCTCCAGATTAACCAGATCACAGCTGAAGGGATAGCGCTCCAGATTTGTTTTTCTTTCTTTTTAAATTTCCAGCTCAGCCACCATTGGAGTAGACCCTCAACTGACCCTCGAGGTACCCACTGCAACCCCACCATTGAATTATACATGACCAGACTTGCCACACAAACGAACAGAACAATAAAATGTGGTTTAGAGCATCCACTTTACAGAACACACAGTACAAATCTGCATTATCCCTTAACACACCAATTCTATTCAAAAACTCAGCTGTCTTTAATCTGCCTTTCCATGCTAGCTAAGTGATAAACTTGGCCTTAGAAGAAGAAAAATTATTCCAAATAAGGCCAGTTGAACTGGATATTTGGCCATATGCAACACTCACCTTATATACACCTACATTCCCAACCTTCCATCTCACAAAATCCCCTTTCTCCAACTGTAATCTTGGCCCATTACCTAACACAACATTAAGCCTTAGAACCTCATTTTCTTCCCAAGCATAAAGAGTTCTTTTGAAACTGATGAACCACTTATTTGACAAATCTCTTCTTGTAGAATTTCACTCAATGAGCTTCATTTCTCTGTGCATAATTGATAGAGTCTAGGGAATTGAGTCCTAAGACTAGATTCCGAAAACCAATTGTCATCCCAGAACCTGATCCTCCTCCCATCACCAATTGTGATTTCCACATTCTCCACAAAGAAACTAAGCAAGTTTGGAATAGACTGGGCTATATCAACAATGTCCCTCCAGATTTTTGAAACAAGACTTAAATCTGTTGCTGAGGGCCACCACTTCCCTCCCGAGTAACCATATTTACTACACACCACTGTTTTCCATAATACATCCTCTTCAATCGCAAACCTCCACCACCATTTGAGTAGCATACATTGGTTTACAAGTTTCTCTGATCCCCAATCCCCCTTTATTCTTGTCCATTGTGACCTCCTTCCAATTTACCAAATGAACTTTCCTTTGGGTAGCTGAATCCCCCCATAGAAAAGCTGCTTGCAACCTATCAAGCTCCTTTATCAACACATTTTGGCATTTTGAAAATCGCCATATAATACACTGGTAGGGTAGCCAAAATAGATTTTATGAGTACCACTTTGCCCGCAAAAGACAGTAATCTTCTTTTCCAGCCTGATAACTTCTTTCTAAACTTATCAATGATTGGTTTACAAATCAATTAATAGTTTTTAATGATGTCATAAATTTATTTCAATTAATAATTCAAATAATTTTATCATTGTATAGGAGAGTAGTTAAGAATTTTATTTTTTCAATTAAATAAAAAATTTATGACAATAGGGTATTTATAATTTTTCAAATCATAAGGAACAATTCATATTTTAAGCAAATCTCAATGGAAATATTTATAATTTATCCTTTTATTATCAAAAGAATTGTTTTGATGAAGAACAATGGAATATTACATCAAAGCACAAACATCAATACAGGAAAATGTATTATTAATAGCATTTTTTTATAATTATGAATGATGATTTTTTTTTTAATAAATGAATATAAATGCGACACATTATTATGTAGATGTCACTATTTCGTCTCTCCAAATCTTCTCTATTCAGAATGAATGAGTGACATTCACATTAATGTAATTTTATTTTAAATTCAAAAATAGTTTTTTTTTTTTAAATGAAAACTTACAATGATGTGATGATTATAGATTTTAATAATATTTTGCAATCTTATGAAATGAAAAATATCAAAATCAGAAATGGCATTTTCTTTTATAATAGATTTTGATTTTAGATTTTAAAATTTTAATTAGTTGAAAAAAATGTATTCAAACATAATTTATTTATCTTGTAAACTGATATCAAATAAGATTTAATAGAATTGTTCACAAGTCAAACTTAGGTAGTTTAATTTTTCGTTTTATAATATGTATAATTTATGAAACTAAGTTTGAGCCAAACTCAAGAAATTATTTCAAAATATGTTTAAAATTAATTTATTTGCATAATGAGCCTATTTCAAACAAAATTTTAATGAATTAATCACAAATTGAGCTTATGTTACAACGATAACCAGTGATCTAAAATAACTTTATTCAAAATTTTATCCCTCTTAACATGGTGTGATAAGAACTTTTAAAATAAGAAGACTTGAAACGTTAACTTGATAGGCATTACTAGCAGATAGCATACAGCAGCAAAGGCAAAAGCATACTCCAGCAGACAGCATGCAACAGACAACAGCAGAAGCATACTCCAGCAGCAGAAGCATAAGGATAGGCATGGTACTTGCTCCAGATCATTCAACCTTCATTTCTAGTACAGAGCTTGGCCAACAGACAGCAGCAGAAGCATACTCCAACAGCATACACACTAGCAGATGCAGCAGAAGCATATTCTAGCAGCATACACACTAGCAGATGCATACAGCAAAATCACACTAGCAGCATATACACCAGATGCAAACTCACTAAGACAGCATACACCAAACTGCAGGCCTTAGATACATACCTTTATAGTGACAGTCCCAGCAGCCAAAAACAAAACACCCCATGCATTATGGATTCACCCAACAAGCGGCAATAACAGCATAATGGATTCAACACTGCAACCCTGCTGGTATAACCAGCCAGATAGCCACCTCCACTTTAATCAAATTAGCATCATCAATCAATTCTTTAACTACTAGTACTCAAAAAATCATAGCAGCATCAAACTTTCAACAAAAAAACCCAGCAGCAGCACCAATAGACCCAGGAGCAGCACCAAACTTTCAACAAGACAGAGCTCCTGATCTGCTCTGCCTCCACTCAGCATTATCACCAGCAAAGTAATATATCAGCAGCAACGATAACATCCTCAAGAAACCCTCTACTGGAGCAACCACTTACCCTTAGAAATACACCTTATCTGTTCATAACCCTTCTGCAGCTTACCAAACTTTTAGCAGCTTCTTCTCACTTGTTGAATATTGAAGGCAATATCATTAATAGAATAAAAGCATCCAGGATCATATGATTTCAACCAAAGAGCTAACCTTGTTTTAAGGAGATCACATAATTCCCCCAGACATGGTTGTAAACCAGAAAAAATGCATTCATTCCTACATCTCCAAATTGACCAGATCACAACTAAAGGGATAGTGCTCCAGATTTGTTTTTCTTTCTTTTTAAATTTCCAGCTCAGCCACCATTAGAGTAGACCCATAACTGACCCTCGAGGTACCCACTGCAACCCCCACCATTGAATTATACATGACAAGACTTGCCACATAAACGAACAGAACAATAAAATGTGGTTTAGAGCATCCACTTCCTCTTTACAGAACACACAGTACAAATCTGCATTACCCCTTAACACACCAATTCTATTCAAAAACTCAGCTGTCTTTAATCTGCCTTTCCATGCTAGCCAAGTGATAAACTTGGCCTTAGAAGAAGAAAAATTATTCCAAATGAGGCCAGTTGAACTGGATATTTGGCCATATGCAACACCTTGTATACACCTACATTCCCAGCCTTCCATCTCACAGAATCCCCTTTCTCCAACTGTAATCTTGGCCCATTACCTAACACAACATTAAGCCTTAGAACCTCATTTTCTTCCCAAGCATAAAGAGTTCTTTTGAAACTGATGAACCACTTATTTGACAAATCTCTTCTTGCAGAATTTCACTCAACGAGCTTCATTTCTCTGTGCATAATTGATAGAGTCTAGGGAATTAAGTCCTAAGACTAGATTCCGAAAACCAATTGTCATCCCAGAATCTGATCCTCCTCCCATCACCAATTGTGATTTCCACATTCTCCACAAAGAAACTAAGCAAGTTTGGACTAGACTGGGCTATATCAACAATGTCCCTCCAGATTTTTGAAACAAGACTTAAATCTGTTGCTGAGGGCCACCACTTCCCTCCCGAGTAACCATATTTACTACACACCACTGTTTTCCATAATACATCCTCTTCGATCGCAAACCTCCACCACCATTTGAGTAGCATACATTGGTTTACAAGTTTCTCTGATTCCCAATCCCTCTTTATTCTTGTCCATTGTGACCTCCTTCCAATTTACCAAATGAACTTTCCTTTGGGTAGCTGAATCCCCCCATAGAAAAGCTGTTTGCAACCTATCAAGCTCCTCATCAACACATTTTGGCATTTTGAAAATCGCCATATAATACACTGGTAGGGCAGCCAAAGCAGATTTTATGAGTACCACTTTACCAGCAAAAGACAGTAATCTTCTTTTCCAGCCTGATAACTTCTTTCTAAACTTATCAATGATTGGTTTACAAATCAATTAATAGTTTTTAATGATGTCATAAATTTATTTCAATTAATAATTCAAGTAATTTTATCATTGTATAGGAGAGTAGTTAAGAATTTTATTTTTTCAGTTAAATAAAAAATTTATGACAATAGGGTATTTATAATTTTTCAAATCATAAGGAACAATTCATATTTTAGGCAAATTTCAATGGAAATATTTATAATTTATCCTTTTATTATCAAAAGAATTGTTTTGATGAAGAACAATGGAATATTACATCAAAGCACAAACATCAATACAGGAAAATGTATTATTAATAGCATTTTTATAATTATGAATGATGAATTTTTTTTTTTTTAATAAATGAATATAAATGCAACACATTATTATGTAGATGTCACTATTTCGTCTCTCCAAATCTTCTCTATTCACAATGAATGAGTGAAATTCACATTAATGTAATTTTATTTTAAATTCAAAAATAGTTTTTTTTTTTTAAATGAAAACTTACAATGATGTGATGATTATAGATTTTAATAATATTTTGCAATCTTATGAAATGAAAAATATCAAAATCAGAAATGGCATTTTCTTTTATAATAGATTTTGATTTTAGATTTTGAAATTTTAATTAGTTGAAAAAAATGTATTCAAACATAATTTATTTATCTTGTAAACTGATATCAAATAAGATTTAATAGAATTGTTCACAAGTCAAACTTAGGTAGTTTAATTTTTCGTTTTATAATATGTATAATTTATGAAACTAAGTTTGAGCCAAACTCAAGAAATTATTTCAAAATATGTTTAAAATTAATTTATTTGCATAATGAGCCTATTTCAAACAAAATTTTAATGAATTAATCACGAATTGAGCTTATGTTACAACGATAACCAGTGATCTAAAATAACTTTATTCAAAATTTTATCCCTCTTAACATGATGTGATAAGAACTTTTAAAATAGGAAGACTTGAAATGTTAACTTGGTTTGTATTATTTCTTTTACCCTTTCATCAGCTTAGGCTTCGGTTTTTCAGTAGGGTAACTTTGTATTAGGACTAAACCTATATTATAGTATGATAAATAGTAGGTCAAGGCGTGAAATTTTTTTTCTATGATCTAGTAATTTTCAAGCACGTATCATTCGCTGCGTTATTCACTGTTTTATCCGCCATCTCTACGGCCACCAAAAGAGTTTATTACTCTGCTAATCAATCCAACGCAATAATCTCAGCTAGGCATCAGGCTCTCTTATTTTGCATGTTGTGTTTAATCTTTCCCAATTCAAAATCATATAGGATTTTTTATATTATAAATGGATTGGTTCATCAATAGTGTTGGATCAGAATCCCTTTTTTACTTTGTGTCATTAATTATGTTTAGATAATAAATTTATATAGGAAAAAAAAAAAAAAAACTTTGTAACAAGAAAATTGAAGGAAAGGTCAAATTCACCAACACGTGATTGCTAGCTTTTGTTTTCCTTGGTAGTTTCCATTGTTAAAAAGTCTGTCCATTTGATCTGGTCCGCCACAAGTCCTGGTGATTAATTTTTGAAAAACACTTTCGAATGAAGTTTAATTTTTCACCTTAATGTCAATATTCATCTGCTAATCTCTTGGAAAAAAATGGATTTTCTCAAAACCTAACCGGATGATCCAACGATATTAGTGTTAGGCTTGCCGTTTGTCCTATTAGAATTTATTATATAATTGATTATGTAGTTTAATATAATAATCTTGATATTTGTAAATGTTTTTTTTACCGATTGGAAGAAAAAAAAAAAATCAATGTTAATAAATGTTTGAGTAGAAAGGCAATGACTAATTTTGAATTTTTTTTTTTTTTAAAAAATTTATAAAATTTATTAATTTATATAATATTACCCGAATTATAAAAATATCTTTGAACTGACTCAGTCTAAAATTACCCGAATTATAAACATATCTTTGAATTGACTCAATCTTTAAATATCTCTAACTCTTGGACCTATTCGTCAAAAACAAAACTTGGTCCACTTCTCATTTAGCGTTAATTATTAATCAAATAAAGGCCAGGAAAGCATTGACGATAAATTATAATTCAACTAATTAGATTTGGAAAAATTATCAGAAAGTCCTCTATGCAAATAAATTATTCCAACAAGTTTTATAGACCTATTAGTCACATCCGGTTTATTTTGACAATCTTAACATGAGATTTTATTTTAAATTTTGATATGATATGGTGGACATTTTTATCTTTCCTCATTGGGAGACGTCATCTTAGGAAAGTTGAATCTAATTTTTGGATCACTTTCCATCATTTTAATATAACACTCAAATATAACATTCTAAAAAAATTCTTTAATGTATATGTTTAAAACGTAACACGCTAAAAAATTTATTAATGTACTTTTCCCAAACGTAAACTACAACAATTTACACTTTTGGCAACTAAATTTGGTGACCAAAAATAATTTAGTCACCAAAAGTTATACAATATGCGACTAAAAATTAAATTGGTCGGGGTATTGTCACACCCCAAAAATTCCCTCAATCAATAATCATTAACTCCTATTGTTAATCATGAACATGGGTAGTGTTCGACGTTAACAACGTCTACAATCTCTACATTTGTATTTATTGAACATTGAGAGATTTACAAAAGGTGTTCCACATGTAAATATACATTCAACATCCCTAATAGATGAATTTATAGCATGTAGCATAGTAGTTCGAATACAATTAAAATGCCTTCAAGGGTTACAATTTCCAAGGCTTAGGCATGGTTATACAAAAATAGTTTCAATCCATATAGATTAAGCCCTTGGCTTGCCAAGAATAATTTCAACAAAAGGAAAGAGCCTCATGCTCTCAGAACATATCTCACACCTATAACTCGGCAGAATCATCATATCTTCTTCCGCACAAAATCTCATAGGGGTGAGCACAAAGTCCCATAGGAAAACCTTAACAAAGTATATACATTTTAAACAATCTCATAAAATAAATACACATGCCATGTCATGTTCAAAATAACATATATCTTTATCTCTTTTCTTTTTTTTTTTTGAAAACCTTCATACATGATGTAATCATGAGAAATCGACCTTTCAATCATTTCAACATAGTTAACAGGGGCGGTAAATACGACTCAGGTTGCAAGTAGGCTTAATGAGCACTACCTAATTCTCACTTTACCGGTAGCTAACCGGAAGGCACATGATACCTCCTCCACGTGTGTTTTTGATCTTTCACTATGGACACTCAGGCCAACTTAACCAATACCATCTACACCCCCTATCCGGACTTACTAACGTATTTATCTCAAAACAAATCGATATAATTTTGTTTCACAATTCAATTTCCATTCTTAAAATAATTCTTTTCTCAAAACAATAGTTTTCAATTAAAATTCTACATCAATAATAACAAATGAAATGGAATGGCAATGCGATATGCAACAATATATTTGAAAATTTTCAATCTCAATTTTCATCACACAATCTTTCATTGTGATCAAAATTCCCATACCTCTTCACAAGGTAATCTCAAAATAAATCCATCAAATGGTAAATAACAACACCAATTACATGCATCTTCCACATGTTAATCAACCATTTCAAATTAACCACTTCAAGACAAGTTAATGATATACTATATGTCAAACTCTCAAATTCAACATTTCTTGTCTTACCAAGAATTTCTTCATTTAAAAACAAACATGGCAATCCTCCATGATTTATACACCATAATATTTTATAAATCATAAATTTCATCATATCACAACATTTTCCAAAATCTCCAAAATTCTAGAGTTTCACCAAAACTAGGATTTTCATCATTTTTGAAAGGGTTTCTCAACGACAACCTTCTTCAACAATGTAGTTCATACCCCCAAGAGTTTTCTTTGAAAACATTGATAAAACCTCATTTTTAAATTCATCAAGACACCATGAATCAAAATAAAACTTCCATACTACAAGAAAAAGTTCCAAATCAACAGACTTGCAAAAATGTATATATAACTCAAAGATTATCCCTACCTCAAGTTTTGAAGAAAAAGAGAGAAGAAACCTCCAAAATCAACAGTATTGAAACTCAATCTCCACCACACAAAAGGTAGCCCTCAAAGAGTTCTCTAACTTTGATGAAAGGACTAGGGTTAAAACTCTAATGGATTTGGAGATATCAAGGGTTTAATGTAGTTTGGTGAGGGAAAAGTAGAGAGAATGGAGAGAAATGTGTTTTTTGAGAGAGAGAGATAGAGAAAAGTGAGATACACTCAGTCCAAAGGGAAGAAAAGGAGAAAAAATTTGGACTTAGCACTTTTCGCACATTTTTTGCACATGCGGCGCGTGCTCTTCAGCACATGCAGCCCCTTTCCCTGTACGTGTGGCTGTTTCCTACACCTGCCTCCACACATGAAATTAAAGTAACCTAGCATCATCGGTTGCCTCAGCTTAACACACGTGCAGCCTCACCTCCCGCACATACAACCTAAGCCCTCGCACGTGCGGTTCTACCTTCCACCCAGAAAACACTCTAGTTGAAATCGAGACACCCCTAATCCAATTTTACGCCTTTCAAAACAAACGAAACCTAACTCAGGAATAAAATAAAGACAAGAATCTGAAGGAGGTTTCAAGAATGGTGAACCCAAACGGTCGACAAGACCTCAAATTAATCCCCGACACTTCTAATACGAGTAAGCTAATCACAAATAAAAGAAAAATAAGACGGGTTATGTACCCGGTCACCACAGGTATATTATTTATTGGCGACTAAAAAATAATTTAGTCGCTAAATATGTCACAATAGGTGACTAAAATTTTTTTGGTTAGCATTAGTTCAGGTTTTAGGCTAATAAACTTTGTTTTAGTCGTCGTATACTAGTTTTTGCCTACTAAAATAAATTTAGTCACCAAATAACTAGCATAATGTTTGTTCTTAATCTTTGGTGGCCAAAGGTTTGGTTGGCAAACATTCATTTTCGGTGACCAAAAAAGTTTTAGCTGTATAGTAATTTTTGCTTACTAAAATAATTTAGTAGCTAAATAAAAAGCATAAAATTTTTGGCGACCAAACATTTGTAGCCAAAAAAGAGCTGAAGTTGTTGGCGACTAACCAATTGGTAGCTAAAAAGGACCTCAATGTTTTTAGTGACTAAATATTTGGTAGCTAGAAAAAAACCAAATGGTTTTGGCAACTAAACATTTAGTAACAAAAAAAAAATGAGACTTTAGGCGACAAAAATTTTAGTAGCTCAAAAAGTAAGATGAATTTTTTTGTTTTTTGTTTTTTTTTTTTTTTGCGACTAAATATTTAGTAATGCAAAATAATTGAAGTTTCTAGCAACCAAATGATTTGGTCCGTAAATGTAATACTATTGCAACTAAAATTATCAGCAACTAAATATTTTAGTTACTGAAAAATAAAATCATATTCTATTGAAAAGTTTTGGTGACTACATGTTTAGTAGCCAATTGATGACTTTCGGCGACTAAACAAAATTTTGTCGCCAATTACCTTTCCCGATAATTATTCAACGACTAATCTGTTGACCAAACAATTTAGTCAGTAAAACTTTTCAGCGACTATAAAGTGACTTTTGGCAACTAAAAATTTAATTGCCAAAAGTGCCATTTGTTGTAGTGGTAATACTCCAATACTCCAAGGTAACATACTAAAAATTTTCTAATTATACTTTTCACAAACATGACGCGCTAAAAAAAACTCCAACAACTTAATAATCTAACACTAAAACTCCTTAGTATACTTTCCTTAAACGTAACACTCAACACTAAAAGACTCCCTAATATATTTCTTTTCAAATATAACACTCCAAAAACGTAACACTAAAAAACTCCTTAGTCTACTTTTTTTTAAATGTAACACTTTCTAAAAATCTCTCTAAACTTCCACCCCCGGGCCTCACTTTTGGCCGGCCGACCGCCGCCTTTAGCTATGGCGGTCGGCTGGCCCAGCTCTCTTTCGTATTTGTGTGCTGGTTTCTGCTTTCAATAAACTTGATTCCCACAATTTCTTCCCACTTTGGTATCTTCAGGAGGGCTTCGACTTGTTTTTTTTGTTGTCTATTTCTGTCTCAACCTTGGGGTTTAAGGGACAAAACAGAGTAGAAGGAGGTCGGGTTTGGACCGGTATAGAGGTTGGCCAGATTTGGATGGATCTTCATTCGGGCGCTCTTTTGCTAGTGGGAGCTTGAGGGATGAGCTTGGTTTCGGATCTATGGAGTTGCTTCGATGCTTTGTTTGGAGGGAACAAAGGTGTTATAGTTGATCTAGATCTGTCTAAGATTTCATTTGAGAGCTTGAGGGATGAGCTTGGTTTCGGATCTATGGAGTTGCTTCGGTGCTTTGTTTGGAGGGAACAAAGGTGTTGTAGTTGATCTAGATCTGTCTAAGATTTCATTTGAGCGCTCCTTTTCGAGTAGGAGTTTGAGAGGTGAGCTTCATCCAGATGTATGGTGTTGTCAACACCGGGGCTATTGCAGTGGGTGTGTTCGAAGTTTGGAGCCGGAAAGTTGTGCCCGATCATGGAAGTGGAGATGGCAGTGGGTCTTGTTGTCATGAATGTTGATCGGCCTTGGGTGTATTCGGAGTGCTCAGAGTTTTGAATCAGTAAAGAAGTTTCAGACTGTGGAAATGGGTTTTGGCTGTGTTCAGATGGGTGGCTATGAAGTTTTCTGGCCAGAGAAACTCCTCGGTAGGTGCAGAGGAGTGTGCAGCAGGTAGGTGATCAAGCTGGTAGCTATGGTGATCAAGCTAGTAGGAGCGTGCAGCAGCAGGAGTTTTGAAAAGCTTTAGCAGTAGTAACAGGTGGCTATGGAGTGGGTGTAGCAGGTTTTCAGTGGGTGTAGCTATGGTGATCAAGCTGTGTTCAGTGGGTATAGCAGGTTTTCCAGCCATGGAGATGTTGGCTATGGAGTCTTTCGGCCAGAGGAGCGTACAGCAGATAGGTGAAAAGATGTAGTAGTAGGAGCAGGTGGGCGTTGGAAGTTGTCAGGTGGGCGTTGGGAGTTAAAGCAGGTGAAAAGTTTTAGATTCAAAAATTAGCTACTGGGCGGTAAAGATTTAGTTTTATAAATAGCAGGTGGGAGTTAAAATAGCAGAGGCATAGTGATTAAAATTTTTCAGGAGCTGTAGCAATAGCATAGGCGCTCGGGAGTTGCAGCAATAGCAGAGGCATGGTGATTAAAATATTGGGTTGTTGATATTGATGATAAAATCATGAGGCTTGCAGATTAGGTGATTAAAATATTGGGTTGAATTTGGGTTGATTAGAGGTTTTGCAGGAGCTGTTCAGGGGGTTTGGTGGGTTGATTTTGTGGGGTTTCTTGTATTTTATTTTCTAGTTAAGTCTTTCTTAACTTTTTTTTAAAAAATCGAGAGGCCAAGAGGTTGGTTGTATGGATGCGAGTAGCAGTAATAGGGGTATTTTTATACTTCCGAATCTCTCTCGATGCATGTCATCTTCTTGTACTTTTAATTTCATGCTGTTAATGAAATTTTTCTTTGCTGATCAAAAAAAAAACATAACTCTCAAATGTAACACTCACATGTGGTGGACAAATGAGTCATTACACATCTAAAAGGACTAAATATATTACAAGAAAAAATATGAGACTATATAGATTATAAGTCCAAAATGTAAAACTTATTGGTCAATCTCCCTTCCTTTCTTAATAGTAATTATTAATCAAACAATTCATCATTTACATACTTGTTAATCTTGTTGCATTTCTTAGGCGTCATTTGAGAACCTCACAAAAAAGTTAATTTTTGACTAAAAAGGTTTAAAAAAATCACTGCATTATTTGTTATTAACCTAAAAAGCTAATGTCACATTGACTTTTTGATTTTTTAGTTAAAATGTATAGTTGACAAACGAGGCCTAACTTTCCACTCACAAAAAATAAATTTTTTTAGCAACTTTTTAAACACAAATTTTTTGAACTCCTAAAAAATTACAAAATCACAAAAAAAAAAAAAAAAAAAACCTCAAACGACTAATCAAGTGGGTATCGCAAAACTTCCCCTTCCCCAAGCTACGGCCTCTAATTTGCTTCAAATGAAAGTAAAGTCACTGTTATATCAATTCTCAATTTTTTTTTTTTTTCCCAATTTCTTTCAAAAAATTCTTTTTAACTAAATACATACAAGAAAATGAACTTAATTTTTTTTTTTTTCACTTTACTTAATTTCTATCATTTTTATTTTTCATTACTATATTTTTTCCTTTTTCAAACCGTGATACGTCATCATTGACGTTAAGTAAATAGACACTCTCTCTCCTAAAACATTTGATAAAAGAAACATCAAAAAAACCTCCTGGCCCTGAGAGTCTTCCGTCCATGATGTTACTTGAATTTGGTATATTTGAACATTTCATTGACTGGCTGTCGACTTCTTGATGTATGCTTTACCTATTCAAACTTTTTTTTTTTTTTTTTTGGATAACTCAAGCCTGGGGGACCAATCCCACCGTCCACTAGTGGGAGGCCCATTTAAAGCCAAAGCAGAGCTCCGTATGGACTGGCCCAACACAAGAGTTAATAGCACCTAAGAGGTTTTGAACCTGAGACCCAGAGATGAGCAAACTCCTAAGTCCCAAGCCTCCACCACTAGGCCAACCGTGGGGGGTTTTTACCTATTCAAACTTTGCTAGATAATAATATTGAAATTTTGAAGAAAACCCTATCAAAAAGTTCAACCAAATCAACTACCCTTTTTACACCTTCAATATTACACCTTGAATTTGATGCCTCTATATAAGTGGCTCAGCCCTTTCACCACCACTTCAACATTGCTCAAAGTAGGAAACATGAATAAGCTAACAATCCAATTTTTGCAATGCAGTTTCTTTATTTCTTTCGTTCTCCTTTCAATTTCATGCCCAGCAACATCTGAGGAAGTTGGTGAGTCATTTCAAACTCTAAATAAAGCTTTAAATGTTCTTGGTTGGTTCTATTTTGTGTAGTTTATGAGGTAATTTATAATTTTTTTTATATTTTAAATATTTGTGTCAGATTGTTTTATATAGTTTCTGTTTGTATCTTATGAGATAAAAATAGTAAACAAGCTTAAAAAGGGTTCATTATTGAAAAGCAAGGAAATTGTTATTTTTTTGCTTTTGCTTTTTGATTATCGACTTTTTTAGATTGTAAGAAGTTGCCCTAACAGGTCCTTCAAGTAATTTCATAACACTTTTGCTTATTGTTTCTCTTTTGTTATTTGTCACGATGCAGAGAATGAGAGAGAATTTAATTACGATGAAAACAGTGATAAAGGACCGGATCATTGGGGAGAGATTCATCCAGAATGGAGTTTGTGTAAAAATGGAAACATGCAGTCTCCAATCGATATGCTAAATGAGAGGGTTAAAGTAGTCTCCTACTTGGGGAAACTTAAAAGGGATTACTACCCCTCTAATGCCACCCTTATTAATAGGGGCCATGATATGAAGGTAAGGAGATCTCACTAGGGGAAAAAAATCATTTTTTGCAACGTGTTGATTTGTTGCAAAATCTCAAATTTGTTGCTAAAGGTCTTTTTTTCTTTTTTTTTATGACGAGTATGGTTTTGAATGTGAGAGAGAGAGGGAGAGAGATCCTACATCTTTTTCTCAAGAGCAAATCTTCTCCAAGCCATAAAATTTTAGTTCATGTCTAGTCCGTTATGCACCATCCATTTCAATGGTTTGTCACATTGATGCAAGAATTCACTTAAAATAGATAATGAATGATGAATTGTCTATTCCGAAAAGGCCAATCGATCTCTTAAAAATGATAAATAAAAATCATAAGTGTAAATCGTTAGATTAGTAACTCAACACGGTTGCTCATTGATCCGACGATTGCAAGACCACTTGTATGACTCAATAAAATTCACTCCAATATCACCAGAGAAAAAGAGGGGGCGAGGGGGTGGGGGGGAGGGGGTAATATTTAATAGTATCAAATCACATTTTTATCTTACCAGCCCTGGCCCTACTAGTAATACCATTATTTTAATGGTTAGTGATAGAGAGCTCTAACATTAGAATTCTAGCATGAGCTCTAGTGAGGCGTCAAAAAAAAAAAGAAAAAAAAAAAGAAAACATCACATCATCATGTGAGATCCACCATTAAAATTTTTAAATTAGACCGCTCAAACATTATTGTATTTTAATATGACATGTAAAGCACAATAGTAGCATGATTTGTTGTACCTACTTAGATAATTGGTTAAAAAGCACAAGGAACAAATAACAAAAGGGCTTTCAAAAAATTTCTTTATTTTAATGTCCATCTTGTTGTGGTACTTATGTTTGATTTGATTAATTTTTATTCATATATGGATATATATTTGTGAATGCAGTTGGAATGGGATGATGGTGCAGGACATATTGAAATCAATGGAACTGAGTATGAACTCAAACAGTGCCATTGGCACTCCCCTTCTGAACACACTATCAATGGAAGAAGGTGCTTCTCTTTCCTTTCTCTCACACACACTAGAGGGATGCAAAGCTGAAATATTTTTACTATGTATATACATAATTTTGAATAAATTAAAAACAGGTTTGATCTAGAGCTTCACCTGGTTCACGAGAGCAAGAGTGGAAGGAGTGCTGTCACTGGTATCATGTACAAACTTGGACGACCTGATTCTTTCTTGTCTGAGGTATTTCTGTTTCAATTGTGTTTTTGTTTTATTCGGTTTTGTTTTCTAGTATTTTCAAAAACAAAAATAATGTAAAGTTTTAAAACACCCATTCCTTTTGTATCGTTTTTATTTTTTTTAGTATTCCTTAAAAAGTGGGTTGTTTAACCAAAAAAAAAATTAATTACATTTAGCACCTTGCACTTTTACTAAAATATCATTTTGGTCCCTCCACTATCAATTGTGACAGTCAATCCATACACTTTAAGTCAAACTGTAATGTCACATTTTTGTTTGTTAACCTAAAAATCGAGGGTTAAAAGGGAGATTGTGGTGCAAAATGCAGAAGAGGTGTTAATGAAAAGAGAAAAATGTCATCACTTATAAATCATGTAACAAGTTCCGTCAGTCTAGTTGGCATTGTTACTTGACTTAAACTGTCAGTCGTTAAGTGTCTAAAATGAGATTTTTGGTGAGAGTGTAGCGTTATGAAGTGTAATTAACCCCCCAAAAAATTAAAGCGAAAACAAGTGTTCCTATGTTTTTTCGGAAAAATGAAAACATAATGTCTGGTGATCTATTCCTTCTTTCAGATGAACCAACACTTTGCAGCCATTGCAAAAACAGGAGAAGAAGAGAGGGAGGTTGGTATGGTTAACCCAAAGCATATTAAGATGGGAAGTAGAAAGTATTACAGATACATTGGCTCTCTTACTGTTCCACCTTGCACTCAAGATGTTGTATGGACCATTGTAAGAAAGGTATGTAGTATCCTCTTCAACAAGCCTCCCTATCATCATCATCATATAATAAGTTTATCAAATTCTATTCCTAATCATAAATAAATTATACAATCTTTCTAAATTTTTAATGTTCATTGAATTCTTCAGGTGAGGACTGTCTCTAGAGAACAAGTGAGATTGATTCGTGATGCTGTTCATGATGTGAGTAGCTATTTTATTGAATTTTTCTCATCCAGTTTTTCTATTTGCATAAAATTTAATCATTAAATTTGACACAATTATCTCACAAAAGTGTGGGACGCGGAAAAAGATGAGACTCACTTCATGTGAGAGAATTATATCTGTTTCTATATTCCTAGATTTTTCATTCTCATACAAAGATAGTAAAGGCATAGTTTTAAGTCCTCATGAAAATTTTGACATTTATAATGTGTTTTTGTCTTCTATCTACAATTTTCAGAAAAGAATACTATTGAAATAAATATTTTTCAACCAAGGAAGCAAATTGTCTCCGGTTCAACTTGGCGGATTGGACAATCAAATTACCCATGCTCTACTACGATGATCTGATTCATTTATTTTATAAATTTCTGTGCATGGATGGTTCATAAAACAAAATATTTTTTTTTATAATTATAACTGTACAATTTTATCATATATATTTTTTCAAAAAAATGATAGTCCAGTTCACCAAGTTGCTTCCTTTTACAAATGGATGTCACATTTAAGATTAAATCGTTCTAGTCATTTAATTTTAGTAAGTCCCATTTTAATACCAAGATTTTATTACTAGAGCCCACATCAATTTATAAAAAAATAAAAGAAAATTGTATAAGTTGGTTTGAGTAGAATTTTTCTTTTCAAAAACTACTTATTCTTTTTTCTTTTTTTCCAATTAGGTTTTTCGAATTTCTTGGTATTAATGATTTTAGACAATCTTACAACCATAATATACAATGAATTTTTTATTTTTGTTTGAATTTTTGTTTTATTTGTTTGCTTCTTTTTTTTTCAAATAATACAATGAACAAATTTTGTGTTAACACATGATATGTTTTTCTGCAGGCACATGAAACTAATGCAAGACCATTACAACCGATAAACATGCGCTTGGTGAAACTTTATCAACCACAAGTTCATGATCTTTGAAATTCAATATGAAGATGACCGTGGATCCTCCGATTATGGCTTTCCACTTCCATTTCCTTTTTTTTTTAATGTATTTTTGGTACACATGATCTAATAATTCCATTGTAACGGGGTGAATAAGAAAAAGAAAGTAGAAGGTTAACGAACAAAGAAAAATTATGAGCCGTTCAAAAAAAAAAACAAAGAAAAATTATGAGAAGAACAATAGCATAGCTCTGTAATTCATTCAAAATATCCTAATAATAATCAATATCTAGTTACATCTCCATCTTCCAATATTATATTCATTCAAAATTTTACTCATAATTGAAATTTACACCCTATGTTTCATGGTAAAATGATATTGTGATGGTGTCTACAAACAGTTCTGTAATAGATAATAGATTGGTGAAAAGTAAGATAGCATAGATGATAAATTGGAAGAAAGAAAGTGCTAATTTAAAAGTAAAGACTTGGACACAAAATTCAACATTTGCTTAAGAAAAATGCTACGGTGTTAGATTAATCTACTCAAAATTTTCTAGGTAGTATGTTTGTGTAGTAGAGATTAAATTGATGTAGTGTGGGTCCAAGTGTGAAATAAATCTAAATCGTAAATTGATGTTTCTTGGTAAAATTTAAGATAATATTTCTGGGACTGTAATATTGCTCTTTACTTAATACAATAGTATAGAAATGTAATTAATGATTAAATTAAGGCATGAACACCAAATCCACCATTCACTTATAGACATATAATGATTAAATTAAGGCATGAACACCAAATCCACCATTCACTTAATATTATAGACATATAATGATTAAATTGGAACAAAAATTTTGGAGAAAATGGAAGGGAAGTGTGTGTGAGAGATGAAATTTTGATCTAAATACATATTTACTAGCGGTGTATCCGTGCTACACACGGTTTAAATAAATAATTAAAATTTAATTTTAAAATAAAATAGTAACGTAAAATTTGTTTAACATGTATAGAAAAAATAAGGGTAAATTACACTTTGCACCGTTACGAGCAAATTTCATTTATACCCCCATACTTTTATAGGATTTTCAATGACCCCCCAGACTTTTAGTATTTTCATGCGTACCCTCATACTATGTAAGTTACTATCAATTTCACCCCTACAGTCTATTTCTATTAAGTGGACGAAATGGGTGACGTGGCCCCCTATATTTTTGGATGGAGAGAAAATTAAGGTTTTCCTGCCAAAACCTAACCTTTCCTTGTATTCCCTTCAGCCTACAAAAACAGATACCACAAAATAGACGAAGGAAAAAACAGAAGTTGATGAGATGTTTTGCAATGTAATCAGGGGGAGAGAAGAAATGAGGAACAATCGAAGCTCAAGAAATCAAGGGAGATGGAACGCAAGTGGTGTGGATGAGATGTTTTGCAATGTTTGTGAAAGAAGAAGGCTGATACACAGAAGTTGTGTTTGGTGGCCTATTAATTTTGTGTTTGGTGACTCTGACATAGACAAAGGAAACACACAGAAGTTGGGACACAATTTGTAACCATAATTGTCACTCCAAATTCAAATTGGGCAAAACAATACAATAAAGGCACCAAATTTATAGTCTTCATTTCAGTATGTGTCCATTCTTGGACTGAAAATTGAAAAGAACAAGCACCAAAACACACACACACAGTAGTCCATCTGTAGCACTCTATGCTTCCTATTATAATGGAACTATATTTGACCCTTTGATTACCTTGATTGAGAACCTTTTTAATTGTTATTTGAGCCTTGGTTAAGGTGTTACCATAGTGGTTGGATGAGATTGAATCAGAAACTCCAAATTTGAATAATTGTTATTGAGTAGTTTTCACTCTTTCATCATTTTCTATCTCCATACTTTGAATCTTGATGTGAGGCTAAAACCATTGGAAAGCTTACTTCCGGGGCTTCAATTTGGACACAAGAACGACCCTAAACAGAGTTCGGACGAGAGAGTTATACATGTTTGAATTTTGCGTTTTTATATTGGAAGCATGCTCGCTCGAGCGAACTGCGCGATTTTTAGAAATTCTGAGAGCTTCTTTTGTATGCTCGAGCCAAGCTTCCTTCGCTCGAGCGACCACGTCGCTAACAGACATTATAAAGTAACTTTTTGGCCCTAAAACTCTATTTTTTTTCCCTTTTTTCTCCTCCCATCCTCCAAAACAAAACCCTAACCTTTCAAACTCTTGATTTCTCTTCTATTTACCCAAGATTCACCCCAAATCTTTCAAGAATGTTGAAGAGCAAGCATAGATCAAGACTTCTATCAATTATTTTACGATTTCATTGGAATTTCAAGTTGGGTCTTCATCTTTAGCTTCAAATCTTGAGTTTCGAATCTTGAGGTAGGGATTTCCTTGTTCCTATTCAATACCTCATCTATAGATAGATATGTGGTAGATTTGTATTGTATAAAAATCATATCCATTATGGATTTCTTTGAAAGTCATGAAAGGGAACCTAGGATTTGTTGTTTGGGAATGAGATTGTTAAATTGATTGTTGTTTGGGTTAATTGGGGAGTAATCTAGTATGTTTATGTTGAAAGAAGAAAAAGCCATAATTTAATGTTTTGACTTGGTGAATTAAAAATGGGTAAAATTGAATAATGTTTGTAAATTGTTATTATGGGTAGTGTAAATGTGTTAATAGTTAAACGGGAGAATTAACTATGGCATTGGAATTATTTTGGATTAAACATATTAAATTGAGTTGGGTTATGGCTTTGATATCCATGGAATTAGTTTTGTGAAATGAAAAGAATGGATTGAGATAAAGGGTGGAGTATGTTAACTTGGAAAATAAGATAATTGATTTTTGAAATGAAAGAATGAAATGATAACACCATGTGAGTTTCAAAAATTAACTTGAGGTTGGATTTAAAATCTCATGAGGAAACTTTAAAATCTCACCGGATTGGGACCGGCTGGTTCTTTCTTTTCTTTCTTTTCTTTCTTATTATATATATATATATATATATTATATAATAAAAATTTAATTGAAAACTCTCTTTTAAGGGTCTCCTCTTGTGAGGAATCCCATTGAGAGCTTGAAATTATTGTGAAAGAGCTTCTATCTATTTATAAGAAAAAAATTCTTCCAAAAAAAACTCAAGAAATCTATGTGGGATTCAATCAAATTCATTGGAGGGAAACTTAAAATTTTGATATCCCTCAAAAATTTTGCTCTTCTTTCAATCAAAGTATTTGAATTAAAATCATATGGAGGGAAGGGAATATTGAATATTTGATTTCTTCTTCCAAAATTAAAATTAATAATATTTCTAAATATATTTTTATATTTTTTAATAAAAAAAGTATTAAGAGAAATATGTAAGATTATTAAAATTTTTAATTTATAATTTTATTACTTATATTTTTATATTTTTTAATAAAAAAAAGTATTAAGAGAAATATTTAAGATTATTAAAATTTTTAATTTATAATTTTATTACTTATATTTTTATTTAAATATAATTTTAATATATTTATGACGTCACGGTTCGATTCCGGTTCAACCCGACGGTTGAACCGGTGACCCGTCCACCCGATCATTTTTCCGGTTCATTCACCGGTCCGGTTTTTAAAACATTGGCCTGGAGAACTTGGTAGAGGTACCATTACCTTCCAGCCGGTGTCTGGCAAATTGGTATTTCATTGTGGAAAGGTGTATCATTAGCTTACCGTGCTTAAGGCAGATAAAGCAAAACTTATGTATCATTATTGTCTCAGTGTATCTGGGTATGTTATGGGTTATGATGGTTATAGTTTTAGAAAGCCGAGTTGTCTCATTTGTTGATTAGATATTTGTTGGTTACTTGTTGTTTCCTTTTGTACTAAAGGTATGCATGTATAGATATTAATGTGTTGGAAATGGACGTAAATACTATATTGAGATTGTGAAAAATGTAAAGGATATTGGATACTTGTGAACATGTTTTGAAAAGGCAAATCAGGTGCAAGTCCGAAAACTGAGAGAAAACGTAATGAGCTTGGTGAAATTGTTTTGTAGAATTTGTTATTGTCATATGAATTTTGGAAAAAGGTAACAAGAAGAAAGAAAAGTGAATTGCTTACATTATTGAATGAAATGAATGATTTTGAGAAAAGTTCTTATATACGTATATTTCTGTATAAACCGTCACATTATTATTATAGTATGAGATTAAGCATTCATGATCATAGTTATCTGTAAGTTGTTATTGTTTAGGATTATGTTGAGATCCCTACTAGATTTTATGTTCATCCCATGTTGCTAATCCTTTTCAAGTGAACGTTGAGGAGTGTTTCAAGGTCATGGATCTTCTTTACTTGTTGGCCACGGGGCCTTTTATTTGTGGGCAGAATGCCATTGATGTAAAAGGATTAAACTCTTCCTCTTAGTTTAAAAGATGTAAGCCTGCGGGCAATTTATTTAAATACAACTCTTGTTGCATTCATATTATATTCAGATGAGAGAATCTTTATTTATATGTTCTTGTAAATATAAAGAGTTTTTGTATGTTATCTCTGAAATTGAATCTACAATAATGGTTTGGTAATGGAATCCTAGAAATGAAAAGGCGGGGCGTTACACCATCACCAATGAACTATTGGATGTTGGGAAACGATTGTGAATCACATACGCAATTTGTCACTCCAAATTCAAATTGGTCAAAACAGTACAATAGAAAAATTGACATTGTTGCTTTTATTGTTGTGTCCATCCCTAAACTAAAAATTGGAAGAAAAAAAAACCCATTACCAAAACACACACACATAGTTGTCTATCACCAATGAACATCAAGACTTGTCATAGCAGCAGTAAAGGCATTAAATTATCATTCAAACTTTGATCAGTTCACACACTTGTCATTCATGCTATGTAAAACATATACTAAGAAAGGGGTAACCACTACAAAAACCAGGCTTCAAATGTACAAAAAGTCCTTACCACTGTGACGGTTATGGAATACAAACAAAAGTAGCAAAAACCTTCACATCCATTACATTGTATTCCATGAACAAAAGTAGCAAAAACCTTCTCCAACATGATAAAAAAAAATAAAAAAAAATAAAACAACACTGGTCATTCATTTGCCCCTACTTTGTTTCAGCTGTATTCTTAGTTTCACCCAAAAGAGATTTGACATCACTAGCATTGTACACCACTCTTCCTCTCCATCTCATTTGACCTAGTAGATGAGTGTTAGTATTGGACTTATTGTAGACCCTTGCACATCCTGACTTGCATGCAATGGAGTTGAGTCACTTGTTGTCATAACCATTCTCCTGTTTACCTGCAATAGCCATCACCATTGTTAGGACATGTGCAAGGAAGACATTATTTAAATTAACAAATAAATTTTTAAAACTTACAGCCAGCTTTTTCTTCCTAACTTTAGTTGCTTCTATAACTTGATTCCCAACCAGGCTTTGTAGACGTCCCCGAACGCATCCCGGGGAGGGTGCGACTCCCCCCCCGTTCTGGTTCGATATTGGGTCTACTACAGTTCGAAGGACTCGATTGTCACGGTTCTTAATCTTGAACCAAAGAGTCCAAATCCGGCAAATCGTTTTGAAAACAGATTTTTTTTTTGAAAGAAGTGCCAAACATGGACTGCTTCGCCAGATACAGAGTCGCCACCTAAATGTTTTTTAATGGGAAATTTAGGAAACCCTGACTCGGTGCCAAAGGCCACGTGTCCGTCATCACCAAAGTTGCCTCGGCTCGGGAACTTGGGTACGATTGGGGAAGGTCACTTCGTGAGCACCCCCGCTCGCCCGATCAAAGATCGGCCTCTACTAACCATGATATCAGGTTTTGAAAACATTGTGTGTTCTTATTCCGGTTATTAGCCTAGGTTACTATGTGATGCGCACAGCATACAAGTATAGACCGAATCGCCTGAATTGGAACAAAACATTTCATGTTTATTTTCGAAAGATGATTTGCTACCCGCAGGTAGGCTTAAAAAATGCAGATTTTGCCACCCTCAGGTGGGCTTAGAAAACATGGTTTTGCCACTATCTAGTGGGCTTAAAACAAACATTTGATAAATTGTTCCAATCCAAATAACCCAACCTCCACCCACAGGCATTCAAGGCAGTTATATCACATAAGCAGTTAGCCTCATGGTAAGCATGCTATTTATGGCAGTCACTCACACGCATGCAAGGATGCTAAAGCATAAAAACTCACCGAGTACTCCAAGCCAAAACAGAAACTCATTAGAAATCATGCATGATCCTAAGTATACAGAAATGCCTAATGCAACACATGCAAAAATGCAAACTATAGCAGGTTCGGCTATTCTAAACATGGCATATGGAATGCTACAACTAACACGTATTCAATTTGGAATTGAAATACAGATGCAGTTAGTATGATGCGCCGAGCCCGGTGCGTGCAAAACAGATGAATGATGCCAACATGCTGTCATACTGTATGCTAATTGAAATATGCCCTAATCTAACCATCATAAGCAGGTAAATAAAAGGGAAGAAAGACGTGGGGTTGGAAGACATACATCACACTCACCCACACTTATTACAATTATGCCCTCGCACAGAGGGTCCAAATAAATGTACAGTCCCGAATAAAAGAATAATACAGTCCAAATAATACAGTCCGCATAATATACAAATCCCTAATTAATTAACAAATTAACTAAGAAAAATAAAACTGGCATGCAAGCCAGGGACTGCCTTGATTCTGCTCCAGATGATGGAATGATGCATGTTTGGGCTGCTTTGCGCGGAAATCCACGGCGATGCCCCGATTAGCCTCTGTTTTGTAATGTTTCTTGAAAAGCGTGCCAAGCCTCGGAAGACTGCTGATTCTTGATATGCTGCAACAGAGAGCAGGAAAAGGGCATAGCAATGTATTTCACAAATATATGCATGCCTCGATCCTCGTGCCACCAATCACGCATCTCGATGCATGATGGCCGAGGAACCGAATTGCACAACTCAATATAAGATGAATGCATATGAATGCTACAACAAAACCTAACTCCATCACGGATAATCCGGAGTGTCGGTGACTCGGGAATTAAGACACGTTCCGTCACTCGGAGTATGGAACGTACCTCGTTTCCCGTGCCCGGGCTAACTCCTATCCCGAACACGATGCAATATGCATGATATGCATGAAATGCAGCTAATATGCAATCTTAACATACACAATGTCATGGAATGGCATACACGCTATACGAGGTGACACACAACCGAGCATACACAATGCTATGGATGAAATGGCATACGCAATGCAATAATGGGCTTACACCAACATGAGAGAGCCTCAGCCACACTCACATAGGAGGCCATCAGATGAAAACAAGGTACCTCGAAGTGCGTGCCCGCGGGCACGCAAACCGAGAACGGATCCTCAGGCACCGAAATGCCACTCTAATGAGACATGGCAAAGACACAGAATATGGTGTGCAAACATGCAACAATCAGTGGCAAAATGAAGGGCAAAACACCCCTGAAACAAGGCGAAATGAAACCCGATGCAAGAGATCTCTCCCGAAATGCAAAACTAGGCATGCGGAATGGCCTACAGCTATACTAAACATGCATAATTGGTACATGACATGAAAAACCAGAAGCAAGGCAGCCCCAAAACTCACATTTTTACAGTACAAAACATGGCCAAACAGTAATCACAAGTAGGGTAAAAATGGCATACGAAAATGGCTCCGCAAGGGAGGCTATGGAGTAAGTGGTAGATGCAAAGCCCAAATGGCAAAATACCCTTCTACAATACTGAAGAGGGCCTAAAAATATGAATATTTACAGTAGATGACATGCCGCAAATCAGTATGAAAACATACTCAAAATGCAATGCAAGAAATAGGCCAACAAGAGGCTATAACATGAGGTATGCAAAGCATTCACTAAACAGTCAAAGACCCTAATGAAACATGCCAAGAAGATCAAAATATGGCCACTTTCAGTTCTGATCATGGCCGAAAACAGAAGCTAGACAATCCAAAAAAAGCATGCAAAAATGGGGGCCAAAGAGGGGTATAACATGAAGTAGGCCAAACATACATCAAACATCCAAAGACCCTTAATGAGATATGCCAAGAAGGTCAAAATATGGCTATTTTCAGTTCTGATCATGGTCTAAAACAGAAGCTAGATAAGCCTAAAAATGCATGCAAAAATGGGGGCCAAAGAGGGGTGTAATGGTAAGTACAACATGGAGGCCCCCAAAAGTGTTGAGCCCTTCTACAATGTTGTAGAGGGGCTCAAAATAAGCCAACTCACAGTTTATATCATGCTCAAAAACAGATCACACATAGGCTAGAAATACCATGCAAAATAATGGCATACAAGAGGGTATTGAAGCAAGTACCAAATGGGGGGCTCAAACAGGGTTGAGCCCTCAAACAAACATGAAGAATGGCTCAAAAAAATGACCCTTTTAGTTAGGGTCGGAGCCCAAAACAGTAAGCAAATAGGCTAAGAAATTGGTGCAAGAAAAGTGCTACAAAGAAGGGAAATGTGAACTTACCCCTTGAAGACTATTCTTTGCTGCCTTCTGGACCAAATTTGCTGCCTCTAAGCCTCTGAAAAACCTCTCCTTGCTGCTGGAATGGAGTGGTGATGGTGGTGCTAGGTGGTAGTGAAGAAAATGGGTAGAAACTTGGTGATTTTGAGAGAAAATGAGAGAGAAATAGAGAGAGATGTATGCAAGGCCCTTAGGGAAATTTTTGTAACCCCAAAATCAGTCTTGGAGGCTGGTTATAAAGGCAAGAGAATGGGAGAAAAGATGGGGGGAAATGACACCAAGTTTCCCTCCTAAAGCTTTCCCCCGGATACAGATATTTTTGGGGGAAAACAGCTATACAGCTGTAAAGTACACATTGAGGGGATCATGGCCGGCCAGGTATTTTTGTTGCAGGTGGCCGGCTGGCCACCCCCTATGGCCGGCCGGCCAAGGGCAAAAATGGAAAGTTGGATTTTCTGGCCGGCCACCAGAGAAAGGTGTCCTCCCAGGTCTCCTCAACAAGACCCTGTGGTTCAAAATTGGCAACTCTAAAACAGGAGAGAGAATAGGCCACTTTTAGGAGGGGTTCAAAAGGTCAATTTGAATTACTGGCCGGCCATAGACTTTTAGGGTCCTCCCATGTGTGTACAACACAAATATGTGGTTTGGGGTTGAAGAAAATGGCCCTAGGGTGGTCAACATTGGCTCGGAAGTGAGAAAAACGGGCGTCGGAGGGCGCCGGAGGAATATAACTGGTTGCTGAGATAATTGCTGGCCTCCCACCCTTCAGTGACCTTCCTGGTGATAAAACAGAGGTACCTGCCAAAAATGAACGAAAACCGATGCAAAACGAATGCTCGGGGGCCAAAACACGCAGTTCGCGGTCCCGAAAATAGGCTGTTAAGCACCGAAAGTGGCATTCGACCACGAAGTGGGCCTCTCAGGCCTCAGTGTCCCTCAAAAGGGAGTAAATAGGATGCATGCCAAAAATTGGAGGAATCGGAGATGGTTAGGCGGTCCCGAACCGAGGCACACGGCCTGACGGCTCCGAAAACCGAGAACCGGGCTCCGAAATGGGCAAAATGGCCTACGGCTATGAAATGTAGCCCACGGCCACTGAGAGATGGTCTATTGGACCTCTCCCTCCCCTCAGGAAGAAAAACAGAGAAAACCGAGCCTGGCTCGCAAACCGAGGCAAGGCACAGAAGAGGGTTCGGAAGTCCGGAAGCAGGGCTCACGGCCGCGACTCTGAGACTTCTGAATGAGCACAATATGCAACATCACCGAGTGCTCAATCGGTGACGTCTGAGTCTTAAGGTCGGTCAAAAATGGGGTGTCTAAAGTTGCCCCTCTTTGACAGAACTCGGAAGTCACAAGTGACGGGAGTGAATGTCAAAGCCCAGAGACGACCCATTTTTGACAAGGCCGAAGACTTAGACAATCATACAAGATGAAACAGAGATGTGCCCACAGGCGTGCCCGCAGGCAGGGGGCAAAATGCAAAGCGATATGCACAGTGCCAGATGTAACTTAATGATCATGCAAGTGCAGCAAGCTGTAATGAAGCAAGTATTCGCAAATAGATGCAACAGTTTTAAGCAAGAATACAAAGCAACAACTACATTTCATGCAGTTAGGAATGCGGAGAATTATTCAATTCTCGTCGCGTCTCACACGGAGAAGATACGATACCTGCGCGATTCGTTTGGTCGCACCAGCCTCAAATGAACCGTACATACAATATCGTGCCTGCAAAAAAGAGAAACTCAACAAGAACGATATGCTAACAACATATATTCAATGGGATTCCTGTGATTCCGAAAGTTTGACACACACAGTGCCGGCGAGTGAATGCCTCGCAATGCGAGAAGGGAACGTGCGTGACAACGCATGCTCAAGCACAGAGGTATGGTATACCAAGAAATCATACATGATGATGCAGAATGCTCATGAGAATGCAAGTTATGTGCACAACAATGCAAAACGAGCATAAATCAGGGTGCCCGTTTGTTGCGAAACAACGAGTAAGGAAACGCGCATTTCAGAGAAGGCGACTCGACTGCGGTCTCCGGTTCACCTCCCGGAGAGGTTACAACATACTTAAAAAGGATACACTCTGATTTTGATGAGTAATGATGAGACACATGTCAGAAATTGCAGCTGAAGTTCCGGCGAAGCAATTTCGCGCCAGAAAGTGCACTTTTCTTAAACTTTTTCAGGTCCCGGGAACTCCAATTTTCCTCAAAATTTGCAGAGACCTAGGGGAGCATGTGGGGGACATGGCTGGCCAGCTGGTTGCCCAAGGGGAGGCCACCGGCCATGTTTCAAAAAGCAAATGGCCGGCCAGCTAGAAAAGGTGGCCGGCCGGCCACCTGCCCAAAACAGGGGGCACTTTGGTCTTTTCGCCTCATTTTCTTTATATTCTCTCATCCATTCACTTTGAGCTCACACCCACAGCTGCGAAAACTTCTCCTCTTGCCTCCCAAACCATTTTCTCCTTCAGATCTGCACTTTATACGCGCTTTTCAGCCTCCCACGCAAGTTGTTTTCGCAAAAACATTCGATTTTAAGCACTTTGGACCGATTAAATTTTGATTTCGGGGCTTCTTTTCTCATTTTCACCACTTGAGGTAAGTTTGTCTCAATATTTGGAAGATTTTCTCGAGAGTTGACTTTTGTTGACTTTTCCATTTCCCGAGAGTTGACTTTTGTTGACTTTTTCCAATTTTGGCTCATTTTGCTCATTTTTTGCTCCTTTTGCAGATTTTTCGAAATGCGGGTAATTTTCCTCATGGTGGAGGTCCTCCAGGTGCCGGGGATGATTTTGATGCCATGACGCTACCCCCGAGGGTCCGACCTTTTATTCTCGAGAGATACGCCCCGTCGGTACACATTCTTCCGCAGGCCATTTTTCGTCATTACACTGACTTCAATGATCGGGCACCCGGAGATCTACTTCTACGAGAGCCAGAGCATCACCTCTCTTACGAGGCACGAGAGGTATTTTACTTCATTTTCTGCATTTTTCGCGCATTTCGTACCTTTGCCATGCTTGAACACACAGTTTAGCTCATGACATAGTACTTTGTTTGCGTTCTGAACATATGACTTGCACATTTGAATTTCTGAACACTCGGCTCATTGATTGATTGTGAACGCACGGCACACATTAGTTAAGAATTGAACACACGGCTCAAACACTGATTTGTCGAACACACAGCCCGAATTTGAAAGTGAACACACAGCACACACTGACTAAGAGTAGAACACGCAGCCCAAACTCTGATTTTCTGAACACACAGCTCAAATTGAAGGTGAACACGCAGCACACACTGATTTAGAGTAGAACACGCAACCCAAACTCTGATTTCCTGAACACACAGTCCAAGTTGATGGTGAACACACAGCCCACACTGATTTAGAGTAGAACACGCAGCCCAAACTCTGATTTCCTGAACACACAGTCCAAGTTGATGGTGAACACACAGCCCACACTGATTGAGAGTAGAACACGCAGCCCAGACTCTGATTTCCTGAACACACAGTCCAAGTTGATGGTGAACACACAGCCCACACTGATTGAGAGTAGAACATGCAGTCCCAAACTCTGATTTCCTGAACACACAGTCCAAGTTGATGGTGAACACACAGCCCACACTGATTGAGAGTAGAACACGCAGCCCAGACTCTGATTTCCTGAACACACAGTCCAAGTTGATGGTGAACACACAGCCCACACTGATTGAGAGTAGAACACGCAGTCCCAAACTCTGATTTCCTGAACACACGGTCCAAGTTGATGGTGAACACACAGCCCACGCTGATTGAGAGTAGAACACGCAGCCCAGACTCTGATTTCCTGAACACACAGTCCAAGTTGATGGTGAACACACAGCCCACACTGATTGAGAGTAGAACACGCAGTCTCAAACTCTGATTTCCTGAACACACAGTCCAAGTTGATGGTGAACACACAACCCACACTGATTGAGAGTAGAACACGCAGTCTCAAACTCTGATTTCCTGAACACACAGTCCAAGTTGATGGTGAACACACAACCCACACTGATTGAGAGTAGAACACGCAGTCTCAAACTCTGATTTCCTGAACACACAGTCCAAGTTGATGGTGAACACACAGCCCACACTGATTGAGAGTAGAACACGCAGTCCCAAACTCTGACTTTCTGAACACACAGTCCATTCACTTGCACACAGCTTAATCGTTTCATTTGCACACAGCTTACTCATTTCATTTGCACACAGCTCATTAGATTTGCACACAGCTTGTTTATTTGATTTGCACACGGCTTATTCATTTGATTTGCACACGGCTTGTTCATTTCATTCTGACATATGCATTCATTCTGAATGCAGGTTGGCTCTCGTACCGTGCGAGGATATGGCTCCACTGCTGCGAGAGAGTGGTACACTGAGCTTCCGGAGGCTGTCCGGGATTTAGTCAATTTAGCAGGGTTCGGGGCCTTCTGCGTAGGGTTATCACATTGTCCTGCCAGTAGGACACTGTTAGCCGCTTTGGTGGAGAGATGGTGGGACACCACCAATTCCTTCCACTTTTCTGCCACCGGGGATCTGACCATGACCCCGCTAGATTTTGTTGTACTTACCGGCCTAAACATAGGAGGTTGGCCTATTCCTTACGACGAGGATATGGGCGAATGGGAGGCCGCTTGGTTACATCTATTGGGGGCCCGCCCACCTGTGGACAGAGCTTCTGGGAGAGTCCAATGCACTTGGTTCTCTTCCCATTTTCAGAGGGTGGAGATGGAGCCCGGGACTCCTGAGGAGACAGAGCAGTACGCCCGCGGTTTCCTTATGTTCCTCTTTGGCACCACTCTGTTTGCTGATAGGGGGAACACTGTCGGGTTGTATCTTTTGAGTGCCCTAGTGGACCTATCACAGGTCAGTCGGTACGACTGGGGTGGCGCCGGCCTGGCTACTCTCTACTGCTACATGAGCACTACCTCCCGCGGGCAGGGAGACTTACTCGGCGGCTATTGGAGAGCCTGGGAGGTACGTTCTGTCCTCTTGATTTACATTTCTGCTCCTCATTACTTGTTCATTGCACACACGGCGCACTTTGCACTCTGTATTTTGCTCTCAGCACTTTGTATTCACATTCTGCACTGTTTTCCACAGTTATGGGTCTATGTATATTTTCCGACGTTAGCCCCGGAGATGGAGGTGGCAGGGCCCCTCATGACCCCGTATTCATTGGTATTCGAGGGCCAGCACCGACCGAGACCTCGCGAGACTCTCTTCTACCTGCGACAGTACTTTGACACTGTGCGGACGACAGAGGTATTTCAGAACTCTCAGTTCCTTTCCGTTTTCATCTTTGATTTGCCTTGTATATTCCCGACTTCTGATTGGTTTATGCACTGGTCATCCGCAGATTACGTGGCAACCCTGGGCGGTCTTGGGTGATGGTCTCCGATTTCAGTATGCAGGAGGATCAGGCACCTCCCAGTACAGGATCCTGCTCGAGGGACCGGTTGGTAGAGCATGGTTCCTGGGGGAACGCTTTCTGCGTCAGGTGTGGGGATACACTTCTCAGGACCCTCCTGCAGCACCTCCAGCCACTATGCGGACTGCTGATAGACTCTCTACCCAGGACGTTGTTAGTGCTATGCTAGGCACTGATGCTTTGCTACATCTTACGGAGGGGGACTACGCCACTTATCGCCATACATATCTGATGCCTCCCTTAACGGGAGTACGCGCTCCGCCACTGAGGCCTGCTGGTGTACCATCTTCGAGTCAGGCTCGTGCTACAGATATCCCTTCCTCCAGCAGGGCTAGTACGTCCAGAGGTGGGGGCGGGTCGATTCCCCCGATCCCTCCGACTCTTCATCATCCTGGATGGCCAGACATGCCGACCGAGTTGACGAGTTGGCGATTTGGGACTCCTTACCAGGTCTCGCTAGAGCCTCCTCTTCCTGACCATAGATATGTTAGAGACCCTGATTCACCACCGGTATGTTTTACAGCTTTGATTTATCAGTCGGATATTTGGACATCCATTCCTTTACTGATGGTTTTGCATTTGTGTCTGTAGCCTCCAGTTGAGTACATGGATGAGATGCTTGGGATGCTGGCCACATTCGAGGGCATGATCCTGCGGAGGGAGGCACAGCTGGCTATTATGGGTGTACAGGTACTGTTCATCTTTCCTGCATTTATCATATTTCTGATGACACGCTGGTTTTGAACATTCTACTGCATTGATAGGCTGTTTGTGTACTTGCATATTGTACTTGCATTTGACACACACCTCATTCTCATACTGTACTTGCATCTGATTTTCATATTTGAACTAATGTATTGGACTTTCCACTTTCAGATGCCTCCGGTATATGCTCTGCCGCAGGCCGGGCCACCCGGGCCTTCTCAGAGAGGTCGAGGTGCTGGGCCATCTGGGCCCTTTCGAGGAGCTGGGCCATCCAGGCCTTCTCAGGGAGGTCGAGGTGCTGGGCCATCTAGGCCTTTCCGAGGAGCTCGGGGAGCGGGGTCGTCTCGCAGACGTAGGGCACATGTTATAGAGGCAGAGCCTGATGAGGAAGAGGAGGAGGAGGTCGCAGATCGTGAGTCAGAGACATCTGTTGAGGAGAGGGGCTCCGGCCTTGGTTCCGGGAGTGGAGGCGAGGCTGAGGGAGATCCTGAGGATGACAGCTCCGACCCCGATGATGATGATGGTGCAGAGGTTATCCCGCAGAAGATGATGAGGGGGGCTCCTCATTCCCGCTCCCGAGGACATTGATGCTGTTTCCTGCTTTATTTTACTTTTTGCTAGTAGTTTGTAGCACTTTGCATTTTACCAGGCAGTTTTATTTTCTGTAAAACTCGTACCTTTATTTTGTTGTAAAACATGATGGCATGAAACAGCTTTTGAAAATGTGTTTGTATTTGAAATTCTTAGCATCGCATCGCATCATTTTGCACAAAAAAAAGGAATTGAATGGAAATGTGCCTTGTGTATTTACCGGGTCAGGTAATGAACCGACGCAATAAACTAAACAAATCGACTCACTAAGAAATAACAGAATCTTAGCAAGTTTACAACTCGATAAGCTTAATACAACAATGTTAACAACTCGATAAATAAGACTTAACAAAATTGCATAAACAAAGAGTAACGACTCAAAACACAAAATGCGACAGCTCGACAAAACTTACAACTCGATAAACAAAACGACAACTCGATAAGCAAAATACAACATAGCGTACTTTGGACGATCTGGGTGCTGGGACGCATCCAAAACTGAGAAAAATAGAGGCCTCCAACATTTTCGATGCGTGAAAGTGCCTCAAACTTCCTTCCGGAGGGTAAAACAGGACCAATGAGCATGGCCGGCCATATTTTGCTTTTTGGGGATTGAAAGGTGGCCGGCCGGCCAGTTTTTTTTTTTGAGTCAAAGGTGGCCGGCCTGCTAAAATAGGTGGCCGGCCGGCCACCTTTCCCTGCAGCCCACAGAATTCTGACACTTGTCCTCCTTCGAATAGTGTACTCATTCATTTCATCACTGCTTTGCACTAAAATAGAGGCATTTCTCGTATAAAATCTCACATCTTGGATCTCTTCTTTAGATGGCTCGGAAAAGTTGAACTTCCTTGGTTTTGGCTTGAATGCACTATTCACACTGGGCCAGACTCCACTGCACCTTCCTTTCCTCCATGCGGCGGCGAGATTTTGGAACCCGGTGACGCACGTCTTCAGCTTCGGAGGGCAAGAGGTATGTCCCACTTTTGAAGATTTTCAAGTCTTGATGGAGTCTGAACGCTCAGAAGAGATCTTGCCTCAGTCTCGTTTTGGTCATGCCCAAGCTTTAGGGCAGATGTGCGGTCTCAACGCGCATGATGCTCGATCCCTGATTTGTAGCGGGATGTTGGATATCCCGAGCCTGATTTACCGATTCTCCGACGCCGGTGACCGCGGTGACCATTATCGGCAAGGTTTCCGACAACATGCCCTCTGCTTGTGCATGCTATCTCATTTTCTGTTTGTCTCGGGCTCCGGGGGGAGCTAACATCCGTTTGATTGAAGTCGCTCAAGGCTTGAGGGAAGGAAAGAGCTGTATCGCCATGACATTGGCTGAGACACTGCTAGGTTTGGATGCCTTCTACCGCCAGGAGACAACCAGGTTTGCGGGAGTCCACTACTGCTGCAGGTAATGTTTCCCACCCAAGCTCACATATGTATTTGCTCACATCGCTCGGCCCTCAGGCTCAGTTTTTCTCACAAAACCCTCATCTTACTTTTCTCTCATCGCACATCTCTCTATTCTTTATTCTCTCATTTTTCATCCCTCCCCAGATATGGTTGATGGATAAATTGCAAGTTGTGGACTCTTGCCCTGCTTACTCAGCCCACAGCTACTTCTTTCGACAACGCCTGGTCGACGCCCTTGATGAGGGATGGTGATTTGAATGGATGTACAATTTGTCAGCTGAACGCATTGCTTAGCGCTGTCCTTGGCTTAACCTTCCGGCGATGAGCTATAGCATGTTCCAGGATACTGGGATCCGGTTGATTGGCCTGACCCATTGTGTATTCTATTTCCCATTCCGCATTCTGCGCCAGTTCGGCCATGATCAGACTTGCCCTCCGGAGGGGATAGAGTATCCGGTCGCCTTCCCGATCCGAGATGCACACCTTGCCCGACATACTACAGCTTGGAGGACTAGAGAGCTCCTGCCCCCCGCCCCTTATTTTCAGTTGCACTTTGTCTGATGAGTGCTGGGATTGGCTCAATGAGGAGGCACAGATTGGGCTTAGGTCGGCATCGGAGGCTTCGACTAGCTCTGGGAGGGGTCGCAGGGACACCTGACTTGACTATGCCCCAGATTTATTGCTTTATTAGTACTTTCAAGTTTTCTTTATGAGTGTAATAAAAAGCAACTTCAATTGTATGCAAGAGCAAGAGAACTCTGTTTTGAAATCAATGAAATTGAAGGTTGTGGTACTGAAAATTTTCCGCTTTGGTCCAAAAATGGTCTTAGTTGTAAAAAGATTAATTTGAACAAAGTCAACTTTTATTAAAACTTTTCAAAACTATTTTCGATATGGATCAGAACTGGACACGCCTGAGATCTGTCACTGAGATGCACAACCCCGGATCCTAGCAACTGGAAAGTTGCCCCTAGTCTGAATGGTACCACAGCACCTTCTGGCAACGGAAAGTTGCCCCTAGTCTGAATAGCACTGCACCGGAGATTACGATGAATGCTGATGGACAAGGATGACTGAGATGATCAAAATGGACAAAGTTGATCGGGGAAAATGTTTATGGCTGAACTTCAGGATGAAGCTGCCTACGTATCCCAAAGATGGGAATCAAGCCTTACGTAGTTCAGGCTTAGGTTCGCTCGGGTATTTTCACTCTCCTTTTGCGCTCTAACTTTTGCCAAGGCTCCCGGTCCTGGTCAATCAGACCTTGCTTCATCGCATCCTCGATCTGTACCCCCATCTCGTGTAAGTCTGAGAATGTGGGAAAGGGAAGTACAATCATTTTCTACATGAGTTTTGGTTGGAGATTGCACACAATCATCCTAATTTGATCTTTGTCTGTAGGCCTCAAGGTCATCATCGATGCCTTTGCCCTCCATCGAGTTACGAAGTCTGAGAAAGTCTCCTTGGCCTCTTGCCTCGTTGTTTCGAGATCACGAGTTGTAATCTCGATCTATGTATTGTACGAGTACTGTGTAACGAAGGCCTCAGCCATCTCATCCCAGTTTCTCTTTACCTCATCTTCTAACTTCGCGTACCAAATGGCTGCCACACCCGACAAAGTTCAACCAAACAGGGAAAGCTTTTGTGGTCGGGTTAGGCCCATTGGCCGCAGGATGTCTGAGAATAGCCGGAGGTGGACCATAGGATCCCCGGACCCATCAAAACGATCAATCTGTGGCATCTTAAATCTGTCTGGCAATGTTACGGCCACATCGGTGTACCCATCTTCGATGTCTGGGATGGCCTTCACCCCCTGGGACTTCTTAAAAAGCTTCTCCAGTTTGCTCAATTTCAGAGCTGTATGGTCTATCTCGAACTCAAAGGGAGAGTCCGGATGGTTGGCAGGTGTATGGGTCTTGGACAGTTGAGGCAGAAGCGGGGGCGGAGCCAGCCCCGTTGGATGGCCTGTGTCCTCTTGAATGTTCTGGGCGTTGGGCAGGGTGTTTTGGGTGTTCAGGGGGGTATTCTGGGGATTTGGCAGGGTATTCTGACCAGTGGGTGTTTGCTCGGGTAATGGGACCCCGGGTGGAGGAGGAACCGGGTGTGAGGTTGATGTTCCAGTTTACTGCTGGAGCCTAGTAATGAGCTCAGCCTGTTGGGCCATGACTGTGGCCTGTTGCTTAGAAAATTCCGCTTGGCGGATGGCATCCTCTTGCATCTGTCTCATGCTCTCTTGCATTTGGCGCATCGTCGCCTCCATCCCTGATGTATTCTGCGGATCCATCTGAATAACCGGTAAGTGTATCTCTATAACGGAAACAGAAACCTCAGTCTGACTGTTTGCTGCTAAAGTAGACTGCTGCCCCGGTAATCTCTGCTCTGACACACTGCGCCTCCTCGGCCTTCTTCTAATAATCGGGGGTAGAGAGTGGAACACTGGATGTCCGTCAACCAGATCCTCGGATCGAATGAGTCGGCGACCTCGTGTCCAAAGTGCTTGGGGAATATCTACTGGTTCGGAAGCAATTGTACTACAAACCTGCCCTAGCAAAAAGATAAATAAAGCGAAAAGGAAATAAATAACCAGATAAACGGACAGCATAACAGCTTAAATTAAATACACAACACACAGTCGGGCATACAACACACGGTTGATAAGCTGGGTATACACTGTCCTCAATCACTGATTACTGTCCCTATATCACTGTTCCTGAAACTGAATCGGATACCCGCAGATAACTGATTCTTAGATACTGACTGATGCCCGCAGGCCTGATGCCCAATCTCAAAAACTGATGCCCGCAGGCCTGATGCCCAAACTCATAAACTGATACATGCATTCCCTGTAGAGACGCACTCTAACAAGCACATAACAGATAAGTGAGAGCCAAAACACCCCTATGTTGGGGTTGGGTTTCCCTGTCCTATTTGGTTAGGAGCTAGGGTTTCACTACGCACACAGCGGCTTCAAACAACCTATAAACGGGTAAGTAACCTGTCCTAGTTTGGAATGGTCACTATGGATCCGAATATGCACTAGGTCGAATGGTCGAAAAGGGTGCCCCGGTAAAACCGGGGTTTGTGTTCCCATACTGGCAGAGCCCATAACCGATCAGCCTTATGGACATGCCTTGACAAGACAAGCCTCCGGCAAACCGCTCAGGAATAGCAGATGGCAAACACGGTGTCCTAGGCGCACCAATGCAAATGCAATGCAAAAAAACACACAAGTGTAGTCAAAACCAGATATCATGAGTTCGAGCCAAGTTCTCTAAATCCCCAGCAGAGTCGCCAGAAACTGTAGACGTCCCCGAACGCATCCCGGGGAGGGTGCGACTCCCCCCCGTCTGGTTCGATATTGGGTCTACTACAGTTCGAAGGACTCGATTGTCACGGTTCTTAATCTTGAACCAAAGAGTCCAAATCCGGCAAATCGTTTTGAAAACAGATTTTTTTTTTGAAAGAAGTGCCAAACATGGACTGCTTCGCCAGATACAGAGTCGCCACCTAAATGTTTTTTAATGGGAAATTTAGGAAACCCTGACTCGGTGCCAAAGGCCACGTGTCCGTCATCACCAAAGTTGCCTCGGCTCGGGAACTTGGGTACGATTGGGGAAGGTCACTTCGTGAGCACCCCCGCTCGCCCGATCAAAGATCGGCCTCTACTAACCATGATATCAGGTTTTGAAAACATTGTGTGTTCTTATTCCGGTTATTAGCCTAGGTTACTATGTGATGCGCACAGCATACAAGTATAGACCGAATCGCCTGAATTGGAACAAAACATTTCATGTTTATTTTCGAAAGATGATTTGCTACCCGCAGGTAGGCTTAAAAAATGCAGATTTTGCCACCCTCAGGTGGGCTTAGAAAACATGGTTTTGCCACTATTTAGTGGGCTTAAAACAAACATTTAATGAATTGTTCCAATCCAAATAACCCAACCTCCACCCACAGGCATTCAAGGCAGTTATATCACATAAACAGTTAGCCTCATGGTAAGCATGCTATTCATGGCAGTCACTCACACGCATGCAAGGATGCTAAAGCATAAAAACTCACCGAGTACTCCAAGCCAAAACAGAAACTCATTAGAAATCATGCATGATCCTAAGTATACAGAAATGCCTAATGCAACACATGCAAAAATGCAAACTATAGCAGGCTCTGCTATTCTAAACATGGCATAAGGAATGCTACAACTAACACGTATTCAATTTGGAATTGAAATACAGATGCAGTTAGTATGATGCGCCGAGCCCGGTGCGTGCAAAACAGATGAATGATGCCAACATGCTGTCATACTGTATGCTAATTGAAATATGCCCTAATCTAACCATCATAAGCAGGTAAATAAAAGGGAAGAAAGACGTGGGGTTGGAAGACATACATCACACTCACCCACACTTATTACAATTATGCCCTCGCACAGAGGGTCCAAATAAATGTACAGTCCCGAATAAAAGAATAATACAGTCCAAATAATACAGTCCGCATAATATACAAATCCCTAATTAATTAACAAATTAACTAAGAAAAATAAAACTGGCATGCAAGCCAGGGACTGCCTTGATTCTGCTCCGGATGATGGAATGATGCATGTTTGGGCTGCTTTGCACGGAAATCCACGGCGATGCCCCGATTAGCCTCTGTTTTGCAATGTTTCTTGAAAAGCGCGCCAAGCCTCGGAAGACTGCTGATTCTTGATATGCTGCAACAGAGAGCAGGAAAATGGCATAGCAATGTATTTCACAAATATATGCATGCCTCGATCCTCGTGCCACCAATCACGCATCTCGATGCATGATGGCCGAGGAACCGAATTGCACAACTCAATATAGGATGAATGCATATGAATGCTACAACAAAACCTAACTCCATCACGGATAATCCGGAGTGTCGGTGACTCGGGAATTAAGACACGTTCCGTCACTCGGAGTATGGAACGTACCTCGTTTCCCGTGCCCGGGCTAACTCCTATCCCGAACACGATGCAATATGCATGATATGCATGAAATGCAGCTAATATGCAATCTTAACATACACAATGTCATGGAATGGCATACACGCTATACGAGGTGATACACAACCGAGCATACACAATGCTATGGATGAAATGGCATACGCAATGCAATAATGGGCTTACACCAACATGAGAGAGCCTCAGCCACACTCACATAGGAGGCCATCAGATGAAAACAAGGTACCTCAAAGTGCGTGCCCGTGGGCACACAAACCGAGAACGGATCCTCAGGCACCGAAATGCCACTCTAATGAGACATGGCAAAGACACAGAATATGGTGTGCAAACATGCAAAAATCAGTGGCAAAATGAAGGGCAAAACAGCCCCGAAACAAGGCGAAATGAAACCCGATGCAAGGGATCTCTCCCGAAATGCAAAACTAGGCATGCGGAATGGCCTACAGCTATACTAAACATGCATAATTGGTACAAGACATGAAAAAGCAGAAGCAAGGAAGCCCCAAAACTCACATTTTTACAGTACAAAACATGGCCAAACAGTAATCACAAGTAGGGTAAAAATGGCATACGAAAATGGCTCCGCAAGGGAGGCTATGGAGTAAGTGGTAGATGCAAAGCCCAAATGGCAAAAGACCCTTCTACAACACTGAAGAGGGCCTAAAAATATGAATATTTACAGTAGATGACATGCCTCAAGTCAGTATGCAAACATCCTCAAAATGCAATGCAAGAAATAGGCCAACAAGAGGCTATAACATGAGGTATGCAAAGCATTCACTAAACAGCCAAAGACCTTTAATGAAACATTCCAAGAAGGTCAAAATATGGCCACTTTCTGTTCTGATCATGGCCGAAAACAGAAGCTAGACAATCCAAAAAAAGCATGCAAAAATGGGGGCCAAAAAGGGGTATAACATGAAGTCAGCCAAACATACATCAAACAGCCAAAGACCCTTAATGAGATATGCCAAAAAGGTCAAAATATGGCTATTTTCAGTTCTGATCATGGTCTAAAACAGAAGCTAGATAAGCCTAAAAAAGCATGCAAAAATGGGGGCCAAAGAGGGGTGTAATGGTAAGTACAACATGGAGGCCCCCAAAAGTGTTGAGCCCTTCTACAATGTTGTAGAGGGGCTCAAAATAAGCCAACTCACAGTTTATATCATGCTCAAAAACAGATCACACATAGGCTAGAAATACCATGCAAAATAATGGCATACAAGAGGATATTGAAGCAAGTACCAAATGGGGGGCTCAAACAGGGTTGAGCCCTTAAACAAACATGAAGAATGGCTCAAAAAAATGACCCTTTCAGTTAGGGTCGGAGCCCAAAACAGTAAGCAAATAGGCTAAGAAATTGGTGCAAGAAAAGTGCTACAAAGAGGGGAAATGTGAACTTACCCCTTGTTGCTGCCTTCTGGACCAAATTTGCCTACCTCTAAGCCTCTGAAAAACCTCTCCTTGCTGCTGGAATGGAGTGGTGATGGTGGTGCTAGGTGGTAGTGAAGAAAAGGGGTAGAAACTTGGTGATTTTGAGAGAAAATGAGAGAGAAATAGAGAGAGATGTATGCAAGGCCCTTAGGGAAATTTTTGTAACCCCAAAATCAGTCTTGGAGGCTGGTTATAAAGGCAAGAGAAGGGGAGAAAAGGTGGGGGGAAATGACACCAAGTTTCCCTCCTAAAGCTTTCCCCCGGATACAGATATTTTTGGGGGAAAACAGCTATACAGCTGTAAAGTACACATTAAGGGGGATCATAGCCGGCCAGGTATTTTTGTTGCAGGTGGCCGGCCGGCCACCCCCTATGGCCGGCCGGCCAAGGGTAAAAATGGAAAGTTGGATTTTCTGGCCGGCCACCAGAGAAAGGTGTCCTCCCAGGTCTCCTCAACAAGACCCTGTGGTTCAAAATTGGCAACTCTAAAACAGGAGAGAGAATAGGCCACTTTTAGGAGGGGTTCAAAAGGTTCAATTTGAATTACTGGCCCGGCCATAGACTTTTAGGGTCCTCCCATGTGTGTACAACACAAATATGTGGTTTGGGGTTGAAGAAAATGGCCCTAGGGTGGTCAACATTGGCTCGGAAGTGAGAAAAACGGGCGTCGGAGGGCGCCGGAGGAATATAACTGGTTGCTGAGATAATTACTGGCCTCCCACCCTTCAGTGACCTTCCTGGTGATAAAACAGAGGTACCTGCTAAAAATGAACGAAAACCGATGCAAAACGAATGCTCGGGGGCCAAAACACGTAGTTCGGGGTCCCGAAAATAGGCTGTTAAGCACCGAAAGTGGCATTCGACCACGAAGTGGGCCTCTCAGGCCTCAGTGTCCCTCAAAAGGGAGTAAATAGGATGCATGCCAAAAACCGGAGGAATCGGAGATGGTTAGGCGGTCCCGAACCGAGGCACACGGCCTGACGGCTCCGAAAACCGGGAACCGGGCTCCGAAATGGGCAAAATGGCCTACGGCTATGAAATGTAGCCCACGGCCACTGAGAGATGGTCTACTGGACCTCTCTCTCTCCTCAGGAAGAAAAACAGAGAAAACCGAGCCTGGCTCGCAAACCGAGACAAGGCACAGAAGAGGGTTCGGAAGTCTGGAGGCAGGGCTCACGGCCGCGACTCTGAGACTTCTGAACGAGCACAATATGCAACATCACCGAGCGCTCAATCGGTGACGTCTGAGTCTTAAGGTCGGTCAAAAATGGGGTGTCTACAGGCTTCCTTCTAGCTGACTTTGAGTTTGGCTCTCTTCAGTCTGGGTCTAATTGTGCTTAGCCAAACCGTTGTATATTGCCTCCATCCAAAAGTATAGGGGGCTACGCCACCCATTCCATTCATTTCCTTAACGGAAATAGACAACATGGATGAAATTGATAGTAACTTACATAGTATGGGGGTACACTTGAAAATACTAAAAGTCCCGGGAGGGTCATTAAAAATCGTTGTAAAAGTATAGGGGTAAAATGAAATTTGCTCCACCCTTACACTTTGTACCAAATCTCACTTTCGCCCCTACATATTAAATCACGACAGTCAACCCCTTACACTTCTTGTCAAATCCTACTTTCATCCCTGCACAAAAAATTGTGACAGTCAACCCCCCTATACTTTTGATAAAATCTCACTTTGGTCCTTACACAAGTGTCAATGTCCCATTTTCTGTTACTCAATTATTTAAATCTTTAACAAAATTTAGTCATGTGATAAGAATGTGACTATGACATGAGAGTAAGAAAAGAAAATCATCTTATATTTTCCACCAATGCAAACTTTATCTCAAAATTTACATCAAAATATGACTGTATTATGCTAAAACAAAACATACATTGTGAACAATTAAGAAGATGAACTAGGATTTTGCATAAATTGGAATCACGAAACTCTATTTTTCACTGTAACACAATCTTCTGTATATTCATCTTTCTTTCTTTTTTATTTCTTTGTCATATTTTTTTTTTTAATTTCAAAAGTTTTGCTTTCTTGCCTTTTCGTCCCAATTTTTACCATGCGAACATATATCTATATATATATATTGTTGGAACAATCTTCTGTGTAGAGAAATGAAACTGAAATAATAGAAAAAATACTTACTGTAATATTCTTGTATTGAAAAATTAGAACATAAACTTTTGACCAAGTCGAGTGTATGACACTCTGTCCTTAAGACAGATTCGCCGCCGCACAGGTGCTTACAGGTTATCAGTGCCTATTTCCCAGGATATAATGATCACTTCACAAATTTTAGTAGCACTACAAACAATCTGTCTTGTGAACCAAACCTGTGTTCTGTAACTTTCTGAAAATTCTATAAACTACTATGAAGAATATATATGCAGGAAAGAAGAAAAATGGAAGCAAATTAATTGGATTGAATTGATTTTGGATTGCTGGAAGGACTGTATTTATAGGCAGCGTGGTGACTGTTCGGAAGGTCTGAACAGGTCCAAATTTGAACTGAACATGTGCAAGATTAAATATGTTGAAAACAGTTTGAATCTGCTGGGAAAAAAAAGAAAATTTCGGACTTGTGTGAAACGTCACGTTGGTTGGAGTTTGAATTTTCAATTTTGAAATTAAAAAAATTTCGATCAGAAATTTTGAAAATAATTCAAATGAATTTTGTCCAAAAAAGTAAAGTTAGGACTTGACCTACAACTCACACCACGTATCCTTGCCCGGCCCAGCACAGTGGGTTTTTTCAATAATTACAATTCTAATTTTTTGGTTTTTAAATTATTGACATTGGATTTGGTTTTACAGAATTTAAATTTTGTGCTTATACAAAGTAATATTTTGGTTGGAAAATTTAAATAGTAGTAATATATATATATTGACAAATAATAGTAATATATTGCTTATTTTCTTTGACAAATAGTAGTAATGTATAGTTTATCATTGACTTTTCCAGAATATTAATGTATGATCAAAATCTTTTGTGTGGAATTAATTTACCAAACCAAACCAAGCCTTAAGTCCCATCAAATGGGGTCGGCTACATGAATCCTTCTTCTCCACGCGGCCCTATCAAAGGCTGTTTCATTAGTCAAATTAAGTAGATTCATATCTCTATTTATAACGCTAGCCAACGTTAATCTAGGCCTACCCCGTCCCCTAACACTTCCATCTACCGTTATAGTATCGCATCTTTTCACTACTGTCTCTGTTGGTCTCCGTTGAATATGACCAAACCATCTCAATCGATTCTCTTTCAACTTATCTTCTATCGGTGCTACTCCTACCCATTCTCGAATACACTCATTCCTAATTCTGTCTTGTCTAGTCTTACCACACATCCACCTTAACATCCTCATCTCAGCCACACTCATCTTATCTATATGTTGTTTCTTGGTTGCCCAACACTCCGTCTCATACAACATAGCTGGTCTAATAGCCGTTCTATAAAACTTACCTTTTAGTCTAGTGGGTATTCGTTTATCACACAATACCCCAGACGCACTTCTCCACTTACACCATCCCGCCTTAATCCTATGGACCACATCTGCATCAATCTCTCCCGCTGTTATAATAATCAACCTTAAATAACGAAAATGTTCACTCTTAGGCAGTTGTTGGTTTTCAATCTTCATTTCTTCTCTGCTTTCATTGTTACTGTTACTAAATTTATACTCCATGTACTCTGTCTTAGTTCTACTTATCCAGAATCCTTTAGATTCAAGAGCTTTTCTTCAAATCTGTAACTTTGTGTTAACTCATTCTCTAGTCTCATCCACTAGCACAATATCGTCTACAAAAAGCATACACCATGGCACGTCATCCTGAATATTTCTCGTCAACTCGTCCATAACTAAAGCAAAAAGATAAGGACTTAAGGTAGATCCTTGGTGTAACCCTACAGTAATAGGAAATTCATTTGTCTCTCCAGTTGGCGATCTAATAGTGGTCACCACCCCTTCATACATGTCCCTAATCACGTCAATGTAACCTTTTGTCACCCCTTTCTTCTCTAACACCCACCATATTCTATCCCAGGGCACTCCGTCATATGCTTTCTCAAGGTCGATAAACATCATATGAATGTCTCTTTTCTTTTCTTTATACTTTTCTATTACTTTCCTCAAAAGATAGATCGCTTCCATTATTGACCTACCAGGCATGAACCCAAATTGATTCTTTGACACCTCTGTTATATCTCACAATTGGTGTTCCATCACCCTCTCCCACACTTTCATTATATGACACATTAGCTTGATTCCTCTATAGTTGTTGTAATTCTGGACATCACCTTTATTCTTATAGATTGGCACTAAAATACTCTTCATCCACTCATCTGGCATGTTCCTAGTCAACAAAATTTTGCTAAACAACCTAGTCCACCAAGTAACTCCCTTTTTACCGAAACACTTCCAAGCTTCAATAGGGATATCATCGGGTCTTAAAACCTTATTTGATTTCATCTTCTTAAGTGTAATCTCCACTTCAAAGTTCCTAATCCTGCGATAGAACCTATAGTCTTGGTTTATCATATTACTGGCTATTTCTTCCTCTATTGCCGTATCTCCATGTTCCTCATTTAATAGTTTCTCAAAATAATTCTTCCATCTTTCCTTAATCTCTTCATCCTTCACCAATACCTTAGAATCCTCACTCTTGATGCATTTTACTTGATTAAAATCTCTTGTTTTCCTCTCCTGTATCTTAACAAGTTTGTATACCCTCTTCTCTCCCTCCTTACTATCTAGTCTAGTGTATAGGTCATCATGAGCTTTCAACTTAGTCTCTCTCGCTACTTTCTTGACCTCTTTATTAACCAATCTATAGCTCTTAAGGCTTTCCTCAATTCTATCATTCTGTCACTTTTTAAAGCACTCTTTTTTTGCCTTAACTACCGCTTGAACCTCTTCCCTCCACCACCAAGTTTCCCTAGAGCTGGGTCCCGTTCCTTTCGACTCTCCAAGCACTTCCCTTGAGATTCTCCTCATACAATTGGCCATCGAATTCCACACAGTGTTAGCATCACCTTCTAAGTCCCAAGTACCTTCCTTATCCATTCGATTCTTAAATATTTCTAGTTTATCCCCTTTTAGGTCCCACCATCTCGTCCTACGACGCCCACCATCCTTCCTAGCTTGGTATTGCCCTCTAAAACATAAATCTAGTGCCAAAATCCTATGTTGAGAGACCAGGCTCTCTATAGGAATCACCTTACAATCATTGCATTTTAGGTGGTCCACTTTTTTTCACTAAGAAGTAATCTATTTGACTCTTAACTAATCCACTCTTAAAGGTTATCAAATGCTCATCCCTCTTCTTATATATAGTATTGGCCACCACCAGGTCAGAAGCCAACGCAAAATCTAAGATACTCTCTCTAGCCTCATTTCTATCACTAAAACCGTATCCACCATGCACCCTTTCATAACCTAGTTTATCTATGCCCACATGGCCATTAAAATCTCCACCTATGACCCGGTTCTCTCCTACGGGTATCTCTTGTAAGATCTCATCCATTTGCTCCCAAAAATCCCTCTTAGTCTAATCATCTAATCCTACTTGAGGAGCGTATGTGCTAATAACGTTCACTATATTCCCTCCAATAACTAATTTAACTAGCATAATCATATTTCCTTTCCTAGTGACCGCCACTACACTCTCCACAAGACCCTTGGCAATTATGATTCCTACCTTATTCCTGCGTTTACCCTTGTGTGGAATTAATTTGTTTAAATAAAATTTATTTTCAAATTAATTTGAAATAAAAGTTACAATTTTTATTCTCGGAAAAATCAGAATTTCAATTCTGAAAAACCCCACACAGAAAATAAATTCTGTAAAGAACTGTGAAAAAGAAAACAAACAAAAAATTCTGTATAAATAGAATAATCTGAATCTGTCTTAAAATTGTTAGAACAATCTTATATGTAGAGAAATGAAATTGGAATAATAGAAAAAATACTTACTGTAATATTCTTGTACCAGAAAATTAGAATATAAACTTTTTGACCAAGTCGAGTGTGTGACATTCTGTCCTTAAGATAGATTCGCCACTGCATAGGTGCTTTCGAGTTATCGGCATCTATCTCCCAGGATACAATGATCATTTTCACAGATTGTAGTAGCACTACAAACAAACTGTCTTGCGAACCAAACCTTTGTCTTGTAACTTTTTGAAAATTCTACAAACTATTACGAAGAATATAAATGCAGGAGAGAAGAAAAACATAAGCAAATTGATTGGATTGAATTTATTTTGGATTGCTAGAAAGGCCTGTATTTATATGCAAGGTGGTGACGTTTCGGAAGGTCTGAACAGGTCTAAATTTGAACTAAACAAGTGCAAGATTAAATCTGCTGAATTTAGTTTGAATCTAATGGGAAAAAAAGAAAATTTCATATTGGTGTGAAAGGTCACACTGGTTAGAGTTTGAATTTTCAATTTTGAAATTAAAAAAAATTCGGTTAGAAATTTTGAAAATAATTCAAATGAATTTTGTCCAAAAAAGTAAAGTTATGACCTAACCCACACCACGCACTCGCGCCCGGCTGGACAGCGACGCATGTGGTGGTTTGGGCCAAAGCTCACTTTGTCTATAACTCCCCTTCTTACAAAACTTGAGGTGCCCTTAGGGACCCAACCTAAGTATGTCCACTTAGAGCTTATATACTCACACAAGCTCTCTTAAAGTTTCCATGTAGGACAACCAATTTAAGGAAACCCACATTTGACTCTTCAATTTTTCATTACACGAACACGAAACCGATGTCAACTTCTCATTCACTCATTAATGGCTTTGATGAGCTATCTTCACCATGTGACTTGCTATGCGGCAAAGAATACGTCATCTCTTCAGACCTACCTCAAAAGATGTGTGGGCTCCCACTTAAATTTAGGCTCAAAGTTGGCCAAAAAATAAGCCTATAAAATCCACAATTTCCAACATATATATTGTATTATATAACTCTCATATGCTTATCACATAGGACAAAGTGTATTGGTGAGAGACATGGATGATTTTCCTCATTTACCCTCAATTTATAGTCACGTTTTTGTCACATAACTAAATTTTGTCAAAGATTTAAAAATAAAATAACAGAATTGGGATATTGACACTTGTGTAGGAACAAAAGTAGGATTTGAATAAAAATGTAGGGGGTTGACTGTCATGATTTCATATGTAGGGACCAAAATGAGATTTGACCAAACGTACAGGGGTTGACTGTTATAATTTCATGTGTAGAGTCCAAAATGAGATTTGGTGCAAAATACAGGGGTGCAAAGTGTAATTTACCCAAAAAATAGTTTAGAATCAATTAAATTTTAACAATTTTTATTGGAGTTTTTATCATTATTATTTATTTATGGCATAAATTATATGTTCTAGGTTTTTAATAAGAAATAAATGTCATAATTTAATTGATAGAAGTGAAAAAACAGAAGAGCAAATTACAAAAATTACATTTATGATAAAATAAAAATACATTATGTTCTATAAGTTTTTCAATTGTTAGTTTATCCCATGTCAAAGTTCGCCCAATTATATATTAAGTATAGTTTTCCTTATAATTTTCACTTAAGAATGGACAATTCTGGATTTAGAGTTGAGTTAGACATGACATAGAATCTAGTCAAATTGACCTTTACACTAATTTCGCTCTAACTTAATCATTAAAACATTATTTTATAGGGTGTTTGATAACATAATTCAGTACTTAGAACTAAATTTATTAAGTGATAATTAATTAAGTCCATTTGATAACCACAATTAATATCATTTAAAATTTAAGTATCTTTTAAAATACTAAAACTTTAAAATAAATAAAATAAAATTCAATTATATGAAACTTATTTAATTTTGATTGAATTTATAAATACTAAATATGAGAATCGATATATACTATTATAAACTCACTACCACCCTCACATTTACCACTATCATGCCAGCGTCACCACTTCTGCCACCACCACCACTGCCACCACTACAACCATCATCACCATAATGCTGCCGCTGCCACCGCCATCATTTTCATCACCATTGTTATTGTTGTCATAAGCACCACTATCATTTTACTACTATTACCATCGCTGCCGCCATGACCACCACCACCACCACCACCATGCCACCATTACCACTACCATCAATGTTACTGCTACCATCATGCCACCATCACCACTACCACTATCACTATCATCACCACCACCACCACTACTATAAAAATTGAAATATACAATTTAAAAATAATAAATTTTAAATTTAATCTTATACATATCAAATAACTTATTTTTAGTTTAGCATTTAAATTTTTATCAAATATTTTTTCAACTTAAAAAAATCAACATTCAGTTTTCAATCCTTAATTTTCAATTTTCAGTTTTCAGCTTTATCAAACACCACATTAGTTTATGCCTAACTCATTAACCACTTAATTCATTTATTTATTTAGTTATTAAATTGACAAATACACATATGTTAGCATTTGGTTTCTATAATAAAAGGGATTAATTACACCAAGACCCTATCAACAACTAACAAATATTACTTTATCTTCCTTTATCAATGAATTTGTACATATTGATCTCTGTAACTATAACAATATAACACTTTTATCCCCTCCAGGCCAACTCCAAAAGAGATGTTATGGAGGGTAAAAATATTGACCTAGAGCCCAAAGAAATAAATGTATGGCCCAGAACATTTAACCTAGCCAAAGAAGCTCCAAAGTAAGGGCTAGGCCCAAACCCTTGTTAAGTTTATCCAAAGAAGAGACAAAGTCACGTGACCAAATGTCTGAATAAGATCGCCTTCTGGAAGGAAATTCATAGTACAAAGGAGAGCCCTTGGATCCATTTGTAACCTACGATGGAGATCAGGATTGATAGAGATAGGGATGTATGATCAGTATATCCTGACAACATGATCATTCGATAAGCAAGATTCGACAGTTGAAGATGGGAATAAATATCTGAACTAATCCAAGCCATCCAAAATGAAACAAATCCAATGGTGACGAATCGAGATAGCTTGACTACTTGCCCGACCAAATACTAGGGGCATAAAGTATCGTTGGATCAAGACAGTCATCCAACGGCCCAAATACAAGGTATTGACACTATAAAAGGAAGGACTAGGAATAACAAAAGGAGGCAACTAAAAAACAGTATAACTAGTCTTGCTTTTCAATATAATATGCCTAAACACTATTCTAAATTTGACCGTCGGAGGATCCTCCCGACCAAATCTGGTTAGAAGTGATCAATGAGGAGCGGCTTATCTCGCTTTCCCTGTGGAGAAAATTCCGTCCTTCCACAGATGTATTTGTATAATTTTTATAATTGAGGGAATCGCTATGCATATTTTTTTTTAAAAAAAATTAAACTTGGGTAAAAAATTATATATTTATATTTAAAATTATTATCAATTAAAACTATCTAATACTAGGTCGCCTTAAAATATAGGCCTTATTCTAGCCCTAATTAGTAAAAACAATTGATAATAATCAATTTAAATTTTATGTTTTAACATATATCTTAATTTTTGAGGTTGTGCCGGGTATGAGTTAATTTGAGAGTGTTAGTATTGGTTTAAATAAAAAAGTAATTTATAAGTTGAATTTGGATCAATTTTTATGCAAATGATCTAAATTTTAGAAAATTGTCTTGGCATGAAAAACTATCCAATGCTGGGTCGACTTAAAAAATGTGCCTTGTTCTACCTTGGACCCAACCTAAAAATTTGATTGTTCAATTAGTAAAGTTGGTAATAATCAATTAAAGGCTCAAAATTTAAAGACCAAACATTTTGAAAGCTTCTAATTAAAATTTAAAAAAATTAAATATACTAAAACATTAATATGATTTTGTAATATAAATTCTCTATCATTTGAAAATATTTAGGAGTTAAGATGTAGAGTTATTAAGGAATGAGACTAATATCACAGGAGTTTCTAATTACACACACTTACTTTTTTTTCACACCCACCACATGCATTATAAATTTTAAAATTTAGGCATAAATATTAATACATCTAAGTGTACAAAGAAATTAAATATGGGTGTTAACAATTCCCAATACTAAGTCTATGTAGTGCTAAAAATATTAATACGATTTTATAATATAAATTCTCTACTGTTTAAAAGTATTTAGGAGTTAATTTAGGAATATAAATTAAAAAAGTTAGAGTATCTATATATGGTATCAATAATATAATTATACAATAAGGCTAATTATTTGAACATTTGAAGGAGTTAATTTAGGAACAAAAATTGGTGATATTAATGATATTAAAAAATGAGTGTTATTATTAGCACCCGATTGATTATTTTGGACCACTTATTTTTTTGGGTCCCCACTTATAAATTCTAAAACCCTAAAAATTTCTTTCCTCCCCTCAAATAATACCAAAATTATCCTTGTGAAAATATTACACCCATTCAAATGCACACCCTGATATCCCAAAAAAACCTATCTCCCAAAACCCTAACAAAACCCTTAACACAAACCCACGACGGTGGAACCTTCCAAAACTAGTGGAAAAAAAAATTTGTTCACCACTTGTGACCACTTGTCATGGTGATTAAGAAGTTTTTTCTCTGCTTGGTGACGAGTTTGTCAATCTCCTTGAATTTTTTTTATTTTTTATTTTTTATTACCTCTTTTCACACACACAGCACAATCCACTTTCATACTTCTTTGGTTGGTTTTCTGTCACTCATCCATGGTCTCATTGTACTTGTAAGCATTGTTTTTCTCCTCGGGGGCTTTTCTAACATTGTGACGCAGCGGAATGCACGGAGACTAGATATCGTTCTAGTAGACGAAAGGGGCTCTCGAATCCACGAGAAAAATAAAACATTGACTCTAGAAGGAAGATAAAATATCTTAATATTATTGATTGAATTAATAAAAGTTGTCTTTGCCATACTTGTAAGAAAAGTAATTTTAAAATAAAGTAGGAAACTTAAATCAATACAAATTAGGAAACCTAAGAAAATAGGAAACTAAAATTCTAAACTATTTAAAATCTTAGTCAAAATCTAATTCCAAAATAATAAAATTAAGAATTAATATATTAAAAATATTAAAACTAAAAATATAAAAATTCTTAAAATCTTGTCCTACATCAGGCTTCTCTTCTTTGAAAGAACTCGTCCTCGAGATCATATCAGAGATCTGCCATCTTCCATGCTAAATAAAGAGATATTTTGAATATTTTAGTTGCTTGCCCCTCTTCCAAAAGTTATATATAGAAAAGTTTTCTTTCTGAAAGTTCTTCTCTATATGCTTCAACTGGTTGACAAGATTAATTAGACAAACATTGAAAATCAAATTAAATTGCTCCACACCAAGAAAATCAACCAAATTTACTTTATGTAGAACTTGCATGCTCTCTTGATGTTGCACCATAACAGATTTAATTGATCCTTCAATTATCAACCTTGGAATATCAAGTGTAGCATCAACCAATTTCTTTGTTGCATGCAGCGGTTATATCATCTCTTCTTCTATTTTCTCTTTGTTGCTGGGCTTAATCAGATCTCCTTCTTGCTCAATAGTTTTATGATTTGTTTGTAAAACTTTCTCCCCAATATTCAAATTACCATGTGTTGATGCATTATCAACATTCGAACAAGACTTTGCATCTTCTTCATTAGTTTTACAAACAGTCTCACCACAAATAATATTTGGATGCAAATTATTTTCTTTCGCAACTACAATTTCATTGCAAATTTTTACCAACTCCATGGAAGTATCTTGATTTGTATATGACAATATATCTTCATGATCATTAAAGTAAAATTTTGATGCTAAAAACCTTTTCATTATTAACCATGAATGAATTTTGTTTTTACCTTTGCAAACTCGATAATCTTGTAATCCATTCCACTGCTTCAATGCAATTTTATTAAGTTTTTAGTATGCAAATATAACCTTCTTTTCATGAGGAATCTTCATGAATTCAAAGAAATTTTTAAGATCAAGCAACCAATCAATCAAGAAAATCTTCTTTTTGAAACTTACTTGAACCATTAAAATATGAAATTTTTGCAAAATAGTGTCAGCTAACAGGTTAGCCTCTGGTGAATCCTTCGGCGCAATTGTTGTCAACTATTGGTTGCCTCTGGTTGATGATTAGTCCTAAATCGGCAAGTAGATTACAAATTTCATTGCAAAGTTCATGCACCTCTAGCTGATGTTCCTCAATCGCATCCCATATGGCTTCCACCCTACAATCAATGTCAATAGGGATTGTGCGTACTCCATTGTCTTGTGTCATTGAGCTAGGCGAATCCATGCTCTGATACCACTTGACGCAGTGGAATGCCTAGGGACTAGATATCATTCTAGTAGATGAAAGGGGCTCTCAAATCCACGAGAAAAATAGAACCTTGAATCTACAAGAAAGAGAAAATATCTTAATATTATTGATTGAATTAATAAAAATTATCTTTGACATGAGGCTTACATAGCTATTTATAATAAGCAAAACCTAATACTTATAGGAAAAGTAATTTTAAAATAAACTAGGAAACTTAAATCAATACAAATTAGGAAACCTAAAAGAATAGGAAACTAAAATTCTAAATTATTTAAAATCCTAGTCAAAATCTAATTCCAAAATAATAAAATTAAGAAATAATATATCAAAAATATTAAATCTAAAAATGTAAAAATTCTTAAAATCTTGTCCTACATCACATTGTCAATTTAAAGTTATATACTTCTATTAGATGGTTATTATTTCATCTCCACATAAGTGTTCATGACCTTACAGTGAGAAAATAATGTTCGATTATCTATTTCTGAACAAATAAGCAATGTTTGGTTACCTATTCCCGAACAAATAAACAATGTTCGGGCCTGTACTCCCGAATATCGATCATATGTTTGGGAGTTCAATACTGAAAAAATGACGAACAGTTTTTATTATTTTTGTCATGTTTTTTAAGAAACTTATCCTTACAATGCCAATCTCCTCTAGGCTAACAACACCATCAAAGTTATGAATCTCTTCTAAGTTTATATTGTTATACTCCTTTTGTCTCATGGAGTTGTGATTTCTGGAAAAACTTTCACTCATTATCATTGCCGGAGAAGTGTATATAATCAAATGGTTGTCACCGTTGCCGCTGGAATATTACTGCCGGAATATTGCCGCCAAAAGGTTTTCAAGGTTTTGAAGGAAGGTAGATTTTGAATGTGAGATTTGGGAAAGATGGATGAGTGGGGATGGAGGTGGGTTCTCTCATAAACACTATCTCATGATGTAGTGGATGTATGAGCTCAATTGTGAGAGAGGGTGTCCCAAAATTGTTGATGTCCTTTTTAGTAATTTCATTTGAGATTATTATTATAATAAAAGAAAGCCAAAAAACGAGAGGTCCAAAATAATTGATGGGGTGCTAATAGCAACATTCTAAAAAATATTTAATCAACCAATCATTAGACATGTCTTTTTTTGCTTTTACAATAATTCAAAAATTTTGAAAATTCATATTGAGAACTTGGAGCTCCCACAATGTTTATTGCTAGAAACCTTTTTATCCTTAATATATATATATATATATATATAGATATAGATATAGATATAGATAGTATATAATTATTTTTTAAATTTCCAATTTTTTGGTTTAAAATTTGAATGGGAGAACTTGAAAAGGAAAGATTTAGAAAAAGAAAAAAAGAGTAATGTTAATTACGGCAAAACGTCTTTAATTTCATTTATTTATATGGTAACTAAATTTAGCCTACTTTAGAGTGTTTCCAATGCTTACTCTCTCTTTTTTTTATCAAATTTAAATTTGATAAAAAAAAGTCCAGTTTTGGTGCTCTAACGTTAACATCAAATCCGTCTCAAATTGAGGATGTCTTAAATTTTTCATCAAATTGAGGATGCTTAGAGCCTTTCATCAAATTACTGCAAATAACCATTAGCTTTATAGGTATACAAGAGCATCGGACGATCGGTCGGTTGTCCCTTTGGACATCCACTTCCTTGCAATTTACTATAGAAAATCTGTTTTAGAATTTGGGCAACATCACCACCCAAACCATCAACTTCACCGCCACCGAACTCCGTTACCGCCACCATAAACATCACCATCACCACTACCTTACGACACCAAACCCACCTCCTTCACAACCAAGTTCCATTGCCACTACCATCAAGCTCTACGACCACCATCATCGTGAAATCTACTGCCATCGCCAGACCATCACCAACTTTGTTACCACCTAGAACCATGCTCTACATCATGTTATAAGTAAAGAAGAAGAATGAGGAAGATTGAGCAGAAAGAAACAAAAGATGAATGTTTCATAATTTTTGAAGTTAGTTTTCAGACAACTTTCGGCATACCGAAACCGCCTATTACACGAAAAAGTGAGAAAGCAAGGTAGTGTAGGACGAAGTAGGAATTCAGGTGAAGAGAATGGCGAAAGAATAAAGTAGAACCATCAAGAATCGACAAAAATATGAAATTCGAAAGATGTCATGAAAAAAAGTCAAAAACGAGAATAAAAGTCTTTATTTATTTATTTATTTATTATTATCAACTTTTGAAACTTCGACAGCATACAAAAAAAGAAAGAATGAGACATGTGAGAGGTGATACGAAAAGTAGGCCGTGAAGTGAATCAAACAACATAAAAATGAGACAAAATGGAGTCATGACAAAAGAGATAGAAGTGCTTGAAGTAGTGGTTAGTAGTGGGTTTTGCTGGTAAGAAAGGGTGGGTCTGCATCTTTCTTTTGAAATTTGAGGCTAAAATGTAATTTTTTTAACTTTTTTTGTTTCAAATGTGATGGCAGTAGAAAAATTGATACGATTTCAAAAACTTTGGGGTTAAAATTAAAATTATTCATAGTCTGGGGGTGTAATAAAAAATCGAGGCAAAGTATAGGGGTAAAAATAAAATTTTCTAAAACTTTTTTCTTTGCTGCTAGTTGTTAATTGAAGACATGACTTTAGAAAAATTAGATTGAGAAATAAGTTAAAACTACTTGATTTGAAAATTTTGTTTGATAAGAGCAATACTATATGTTTAGAATTGTGTTGTTTGTTCTTGTTTATTTGTACAGATGGACTTCTCTCTCCCATCTATCTATGTATATCTGTGTGTGTATAACAAATAGACCTCATGTGATGCAGATTTGTTAAAAAATGGCTCAAATTAGAACAAATAAGAAAATATTTTAACAGATAAGTTAAAAAATTCAACATATAAGAAAAAATAGGTTAAAAAATTAAACAGATAAAAAAAATTGAACAGATAATCAAAAAAATTAAATAGATAAAAAAATATTTGAACAGATAGTCACAAAAATCATACAGATAAGAAAAAAGTTAACAGATAGATTAAGGGATAAAATTATAAACAAAATATAATAAATGGACTTTTGACCATAATATTTTACAAATAGTGGATTTCTCACCAAAAAAACTACCTAAATGACTTATGCCTTATACTTTCCTTATATTGGATTTTTTTACAATTTTTTTCTAAATTATCACCTATAACCTTAATTTTTTTTAATAGAAAAATAACATTTATTTCTATTTGTTTTAGCAAAAGTCACTTTTTAGCAATTTGAGTAAAAAAAAAAATTTCATTTTTTATTTTAGTTTGTTTAATTGACAATTGAGATTAAAAAAATTAACAAGATCCACCATGTTTTGCAAGTGCAAAAAAAAGTCTACATGAACAATAAGAAAAATGTTTGAGACCCATAAAAAAAATATTCACAATTGTACCCAAAATAATGTGGTATCATATGTGACAACTCTTGATTTGCTATTCACTTAATATCATTATGAGTGAAAATATGAATATTTAGAATTGCTAGAATAATAAATTATCACATATAACTCCCATTTTTATTTTATATATATATATATAAGTTTCACCAACCATCACTTTTAATAGAAAAATAATATTTATTTCTATTTGATTTTAGCAAAAGTTATTTTTGAACTATTTAAACAAAAAAAAATTATTTTTATATTTTAATGTGTTTAATTGACAATTGAGATAAAAAAAAAAATTAACATAATTTATTGTTCAAGTCCTTGTAGTTTAAAATGATATAAAAAAAATTATAAAATTCGAAACAAAAAATGACAAAAAACATAAATATAAATTTTTAATAGAGATTAATAATTTGAACACATGTATTTAATAACATATTATGGTTAAACCAATAATATTATGACACATCATTATGACCAATATGAATATTGATCTCATTGTCATTGCAATAACATAATTTAAAGAAGAATTTAAATTTAAAATTTTATTTTATAGTTTAATATAGGATGTAAAATTAATTAATGAATATTGATCTTATTTTAATTATGGTAACATAATATAAGGAAGAATCTAAATTTAAAATTTTATTTTAAGAATATAAAATTAATTTATAAACTAATCATATTATGACACATATTAACAAAAAATAAGAAAAAAGAATTGAAATTTTCAACCTAAATAAGATGACAACGTTTTACAATTATAATAATATATATATGCCTTTTATTTTTTATATGTACTTACCACTTTAATATCAATTTATATATATTACAAAAGTACTTAAAGTCATGTATTATCTTTTTGCTTCTTCTATTATTTCTTTTTCTTTATTTTTTTTCTTCTCTCAATTTTTTATATTTGTTTTAGAGTAAGATCACCATTTTTGAAATTTAAATAACAAAAAAAACTTTGTTTTATTTCTCAAAAAATGGGAAAAAAAAATTATAACAAAGGTCGTAACAGTTTTTATATTATAATCATCTTACTGCTATATATTTAGTTTCTATATTGGCAGGCGGTACACGTGATGCGTGTGCAATTCAAATAAATAAGAATAAATGAAAATAATAATATAATGTGTACTTAGCTTAAGTAGTTTAAGTCTTCATACTTTAAACCTATGGTCTATGGTCGTAAGTTCAAGCCTTGCCCACCTTTTTGTGTAATTTTTTTTTTAAAATAAAAAATACGTGGCATGAGGAGAGCAATAGGTCTTAAAATACTGCCACCAAATGAGGCTTTTGCTTAATAATAATATGAGTGCTGCTATTAACACCTCATCAATTATTTTGGACCTTCAATTTTCTTTGGACCCCCACTTATAAATTATAAAACCCTTAAAATTTATTTTCTTTCTCCAAATAATATCAAAATTATCCTTGTGAAAATATTTCACCTATTCAATTGAATGCAGACCCTCATACCCTAAAAAGCCTCTCTTCCAAAAACCTTAACAAAGCCCACGAAGGTGATTATAATTTCATCTTCACACACTTGTTCATGACCTGAGAAAATAAATGTAGGATTTTTTTATTATTGATTTAAAATTTCCCTTTTATGGGCTCTGCGATCTGCACGAGTTTTGGTTATTTGTGAAATATTTGATTACATGTTCCCGAACAAATGAACAATGTTTAGGCATGTGTTCTTGAATTTCGATCATGTGTTTGGGAGTTCAATATTGAAAAAATGACGAACAATTTTTATTATTTTTGCCATTTTTTTTTCAAGAAACTTATATTTATAAGGCTAATATTCTCTAAGCTAAGAACACCATGAAAGTTATAAACCTTCTCTGAGTTTTTATTATTATACTCCTCTCATCTCATGGAGTTGTGGTTGTTAGAAAAACTTCTACTCATTATCATTGCCGAAGAAGTGTAGGTAATCAAATGGTTACCACCGTTACCGACAGAATATTACTGCCAAAGAGTTTTCAAAGTTTTGACGGTGACTAGGTTTTGAAGGTGAGATTTGGAAAAGATGGATAGGCGGTAATGGAAGTGGGTGCTCTCATAAACTCTGACTCATGATGTAGTGGATGTGTGGGCTCTAAGATAGGGTATTCCAAAATTATTGATTTCCTTTTTAGTAATTTCATTTGAGGTTATTACTGTAATAAAAAAAAAACTAAAAAATGAGGGGTCCAAAACAATTAATCGGGTACTAATAGTCATTTGAACATTTATCCTTCTCCATAATAGTCATTTCATGACATCTAATCCCATGACTAAACAAACATAAAATACAAATCCAGTCCAACCAAATAGTCTGGGGACAATGTATCCCAGGACTAACAGTCCGGTGGATTTCAATCCTCCCTTATCCAGTCCGTTCAAACTAACACATCCTAATAATATAGATAGATATATGTATAAACTACTAATAGGTCCTAATAGTTGGACTTAATTCTCGTCAAGTCCTATTAAAAATAAGTTATAGTAAAATCGTCGATAAAAATAAATTTTTGTTACATTTTTTATATGTTACTAGAAATTGACAATTAGTGACTTTTTTTGTCATGATTTTTATAAATTGCTACTAAAATTTACAATTGGTGATGTTTTTCTGTGACAAATTTTTTAAAATGTCACTGAAAGTTAAAAATTAATGATTTTTTTGTGACAATTTTTTTAAAATTGTCACTAAAACTTATAATTAAACTTTTTTGTGACAAAATTTTTAAATTGTCGCTAAAAATTAAAAATTAGTGACTTTTTTTTAATAGTGTTTGATGAAAACGCCATAATTATTATAGGACCTATTGAACAATAAGTCCACCTATCAAGACCTACACATAAGTCTCCTTAGATATATTGTTATCTTTTTTTCTTTTTGAATAATGTTATATATTTTTTTTTAGCCATATCTATTTGATGTTGTAAAAATAAGGGCCCATGAAGAAAAATAAATTATTTGTCAATATCTATATTTCTCTTGATACTTTCATGCTAATGAGTTGGTCATTTTAAATATATGAATTTTATTATGGGATTTGAAGCATTATCTTTAGAGAAATTCTATAATATACTCCTTATATGTCCTCTTAAATTATGATATTTTCTTTTTTTTGTTATGATTAATTTTTTTTTAGTTATGATTTTATTATCTTTAGTTACGACTCATGTGTTATTTAGTTATGATTTTTTTTTAAAAAATTATGATTCAAAAAATATGAAATTATGCTATTTTTTGTAAGGATAAATTACAACCCCCTGAGGTTAGTATAAATTGTTCTGTATGGTTTGAAAAATTATACATATTCCCTTGTTAAAATTTTTTATTTAACAAAATTAACTAAAATAATAAAATTCATAATTATTCTCTTATATAATAATAAAATTACCCAAATTATTAATTGAAATATATTTTTAACATTATTAAAAATTGTTAATTAATTTGATAATTTATTAATAAATAGGTAATTTATTATGAAATTAGAAACCTCAGAAAGTAAAATATAATTTCTAAAATTACAAATGATGATTCATATTTTAATCAAACCTTAAGAAATATATTTATAATTTATCTATTTTTTAATTATATAATACATACTGGACATACCCTTTAACAAACGTGCATCATAGTGGCCCTGTTTGGTAGAGCTTAGAAAAAGTGATTATAGTTTATAACTTAACAGATTATGGCTTATAACTGTGAACATAAGCTGTTAATCTATTTGGTGCAGCTATGAGATTATGGATTTAAGCAGCAGAGTAGTACTTGGTTAATAAGCTATAAAATAACTTTTTACTGTGTAATTGTCCTTTTTGCCCTTATATAATATAAAAATGATTATTTTGTCATTTTTTTCAGTTTTAATTTAAAAAAAATTATTTCAATATAATTAGTATTACAAAAATTATCATTTCATTAATAGTATCAATTAGTATAAAATTATTTAATTTTTTCATTATAAATTAATTAGTAGCAATTAATGGCTTAATAAGCATCAATTAATACTAAAATCATTAATAGTCTCAATTAGTATAAAATTATTTCATTTTTTTCATTATAAATTATTTAGTGGCAATTAATGGCTTAATAAGCATCAATTAATACTAAAATGATTAATAGTTTCAATTAGTATAAAATTATTTCATCTTTTTCATTATAAATTAATTAGTGTCAATTAATGGCTTAATTAGTCTCAATTAATACTAAAATTATTAATTAGTATAAATTAATATTAATAATTAATTTTTATTAGTATCAATTAATATTAATAATCAACAATTGTAATTGTTATTAATTAGTATCAATTAATAATTAATTCATTACAAAAGTATACAATATTAATTTATTAATAATTAATACCAATTAATATTGATTTTTTAATTAATATTGATTTTTTTCTTTTTCTTTAGAAATATACAAGTTTTTCTTTTTTAATTAATATAAAAATATACAATATTAATTTATTAATAATTAATACCAATTAATATTGATTTTTTAATTAATATTGATTTGTTTTAGGGTTTCAACGCCGCCGGCGAAGATCTGCTGGTGGCTAGGGTTTTAATGTAAACCGCGATCACGATCGCAACGGTGACAGTGACAAACAACGCAGATCAAGAGAGAGAGAGAGAGAGAGTGTGTGTGTGTGTGCGCGCGCGCGCGTGCGCGCTCTGGTTCGTTGAGAGATCTGGTTCTCCGATCAGATCGTGATGCTCCAATTAGGGTTTCAGATCGCGAAGATAGAGAGAGACAGAGAGAGAGAGAGAGAGAGCTCTGGTTCTCCGACCAGATCGCAATGCTTCATTTAAGGTTTCAGATCGCGAAGATAGAGAGAGAGAGAAAGAAAAAGAGAGAGAGAGCTCTGGTTCTTCGACCAGATCGTGATGCTCCCGTTAGGGTTTCAAATCGCGATGGCGGTGAGAGTTTCGGATCGTGAGAGAGAGAGAGAGAAGAGAGATCGCAAAAAGAGAGAGAAAAGATAGCAAAGAGAGAGAACTGTGGTTTGCCTCCGCCGGAAATCGCCCTCGCCGGAAATCGCCCATGTCTCTCTCTCTCAAGTGAGCAATGAACGGTGTTTTGTGAAATATGATTTATATAGTTGGTTTTTTGGTAATATTTGGATATTGACAAGGACATTTAAGTAATTTTATGCCCCCTACACTAGTTGCGCGCTTAAGTCGAAATTATAAGCACCCTTGGAGCAACTTTCAGATTTAAGCCGAAAAATAACTTAAATTAAACTGTAATCTGTGCCTTATAAATTATATCAAACACACCAATATAACTTAATTTAAATCAAAAATTGATTTAAGCTGAAATTTTTTTTTGGCAAACAGGCAGAGTGTTTCCGTTCTCTTTATTAGAAAAGATATCTTATAAGTGTAGACTTTCATTAGTAGACTAAAAGTTCTAGACGTGTTCGTCTAACTATTTGACAAGTGTCATATATGAAATATTCTTATTTATGTCTTTTATTTTTTATATTTACTTACCACTTTTATATATATTATAAAAGTACTTAAAGTCATATATTATCTTTTGTTTTCTTCTATTATTTCTTTCTCTTTATTTTTTTTCTTCTCTCAAAATTTTTTATATGTTTTCGATTAAGATCATCATTTTTGAAATTTAAATAACGAAAAAAACTTTGTTTTATTTCTAAAAAAATTGGAAAAAAATTCTAACAAAAGTTGTAACATTTTTTATATTGCAATCATCTCGCTGCTATATATTTAATTTCTATATATTGTTATCCTTTTTCTTTTTGAATAATGTCATCTATTTTTTTGGCCGTATCTATTTGATGTTGTAAAAATAAGGACTCATCAAGAAAAATAAATTGTTTGTCAATGGCTATATTTCTTTTCATACTTTCATGGCAATGAGTTGGTAATTTTAAATATATGAATTTTATTATGGGATTTGAAGGATTCTCTTTATAATAAGAGATCTTATTAACCGTAAACAACGAAAAAAAATCAAATTTAAATTAAGTAAATTTATTCCAATCACTGTTAGTTATTGGGTGATTGACCCATAAATCTCCAAAGGTGAACTTGTGAATCAATTAGTCCCAATTTTATTTTAATGAACATGAAAGTCTCATTGAATGCGAATTGACATTTGCTCATGTGATTTACTGTATTAGTTAGGTTTAGAAAATATACTAGTCATGTTTAAAAAAAAGCATACTAAGACATTTTGTATTAGTTAGGTTTGGAAAATATACTAGTCATGTTTAAAAAAAAGCATACTAAGACATTTTTTATTTGTTCTGTATTAACCATGTTTGAAAAACACACTAAGGTTATGTTTGGAAAATACATTAGTCACGTTTCATATTTAAAAAAAGTACTAGTCACGCTTAAAAAAAGCATACTTAGACATTTTTTATTTGTTCTGTATTAGTCACGTTTGGAAAATACACTAACTACATTTCATGTTTGAAAAAAATATACTAAGAGTTTTTTTATTTGTTTTGTATTAGTCACGTTTGGAAAATATTGTTAGATAAAATAGTACAAAACTATAAGGAAAATATAATTTAAAAATATGCAAATGCTTTTTGGGCAAAACCAAAAACTCAAATATATCAACATAATAACGTGATAAAACTTACAGTACGTAAACAGATAAAACCTGATCGAGTCGAGTGTGTGACACTCTTTCCTTAAGACAGATTCGTCCTCCCACCGGTGCTTCGGATTCAATGGACGTCTATCTCCCAGGATACAACGATCAATGTCTTGCACTAGCAGCACTACTATTGCAAGCCTAGCGAACTTTGCTGTGGATGTACTCTTTTTATAGGAAAAATTAGACTCAGGAAATATGAAGAATAAATGCAAAGTGAAGAAGAATGACCATTCTCCATTTAAAATGAAGTGAGGGACATGGAATATAAAGACTTCGAAGTGACTCTTCAGAAAGGTTGTGATCCTTCAAAAGGACACACCCTTTCATCTCAAGAGACATAACCATTTGAGTAAATTTAAATTCAAATTTTCCAACAATCCCCCACATGAATGAAATTTACGGAAAGGACATGCAACAATATGCAGACAAAAAGAGAGTACATTATGGAAATATCCTGCATCGGGATAGGTAGCTTTCGGCTTTGAACCTTCCCTAGTGAAAGCCTATCGGACTTACTAGCTAATCAGTGGACGTGATGCCTTGAACTGTTTAGCCGTTTGTGTAAGCCAAGACAATAGAATTCACACAGAATATCTTCAAACACAGCTTAGTTCTCACGGTTGTGCCCGTTTTGGCCTTGGGCAAGTCCTGATGTTTCTTGAGTGCTTTAGAGAATTTAGCCTTATCAATTCTCATAGAAGCGGCCCCTTCACATTCATATAGGTGATCCTTATTTCGAGTCTCTTAAATACTCCTCTTGAAAGATACCCTTCTAGGATTTCCAAGATATAAGTAATCATTAAAAGCATAGCTTACCCTAAGTTCCCTGCATACAACACATGTTGCAGATATCACTCTCATCATAGGAATGAATAGGAGTTAGACTCCTTTAGTGATTTCTGGCGAGCCACACATAACTTAGTTGTCCCTTTGAACTTAGTTCTTGGGATCTCCAGTCATCTAAGTAGGGTTACCATTATGATGACTCTGATGTAATAGGCTTTAATCACATTCCCCTCGATGAACTTTCCCTTATTTGCTTTTTGGTCAAACTTTTGTTTAGCGGCCACTATTTTTCCGTTTGACCTTCTCAGTTAGATATCATTGAGTAGTTAGTGAATCCATTATATTATCCTTAGACAATATTCACAACTAAAAGCAAATGTCATACGGTGATAAGTCTTTGATTACATCGAGACTTATCGTTACTCTATGTCACTCCCATTTAAATAAAAAAACATAGAGTTGTTCCTTAGGAGTTAATGAAACCATTGTTACTTCTACTCCAACTTTGTCCTATATAAAGAATTGAGATTCTTTATGGACCTATTATCGGAACCGTTACTTTGGTAAAATCCTCCAAGCACCCCCACATTTTAAGCAATCTAAGGAAACTTAATTCCTCTTGTTGATGTATAATTATATAAAATATTAATACACCCCCACAATTCTGAGATAAATCAAAATATATCATTAATTGGCGTGCTTGAACTAAATAACAAGATGTGAACTGTTTTGTGAATATAATCACAATACTAATTTGTCTAAAAACAATTAGACTTCATAACTTACTTTTGCAGTACAAAGAAGAAATGATTAAAACCGGTTACGGCCACAACACTTTGTCAAATAACATTTCTTTAGCCATGATTAATTTCTTTTTGTTTACTGCAACCCTTAATTCCAATCTCAACATGGAATATAAATATCACTGTATAAAAACATTTACATCTTATTTGTCTTATCCAGTATTGGTGACTATGTCGACAATTACCAAAGTGTCTTTCACCCATGAAATATTTTAACTTATAATATTTCATTACGGAGTTATCAGTCACCACACCAATTTTAGTCTTTATTCCAAAGAATAATTAGAATTCCTCTTATGTCAAAACACATAAGTTCACATTTTTATCAATAAATATAGATAAATAATTGATATCCATTTATAATACACTGCATACCAAATTGATATTAGTGACATCATAAATTGATTGCCAACTCTACAACATATTGATTGCCAACTCTACAACATATGTAGTCATGGACATGGAATCTCTCTTCCCCCCATTTGTGATAATATATAAATTAACACAAACAACATGATGCACTGTCACTGCCACAACTAATATTTTTGATGAATATTTGGGACAAAGAAAATTGAATTATCTTTTCTCATTCAAAAGATAAACGCCCACAGTAATATTATGGTTTATGGTTAAACAAATTCTACTATACAAGTAAAATAATGATTGATGACAATTTATGTCACAAACTCAAAGTTACTTTCAACTTGATTATTAACAAACTAATAATCAACATAAAAGAATCTTCAATCTACTTCCAATTAAATGGAATAACACCACTATTTCAATCATCATGTTTAAACTTTTCTGGTGTTAACGATTGTTAATACTACTATCACAATCAAACAAAAGGATTATATATACATGAAATATACTTTTCGAAATAATACCCCACAAGAGATCCATTGGTATGTCATCAGCACAATCACAATTTAATTAAAAATTGCACAAACTTTCAAATAAAATTTAATTTAAATCCCAGACAAAGCACTGGAAATAAATCAGTCAAAAACTAAAACATCACATTTTTATTTTTCTCATAAAAGATGTCGTGGCAACATATGACATCATAAGGCTCATTGCAAATTAATTAGAAGTACTACAAATTAAAATGCATATGTAAATTACATTTAAAAAATTTCCCAAGTATATAACATATACTCTATATTTTTTCAATTTTCAAGAATTTACAAACCAAAAAACATACCAGTTTTTTTTTTTTTTTTTTTTTTTGTAATTAAAAATTATATCTTGATTTTAAAAACACATTTTGGAAAACATCCACATAATATTTGTCAAATATCATAATATTTGTCAAATAGTTGTGCTTTTCCTTAAAAGGAACTTGAGATACTCACTTACAAACAAAAATACATAATTGAAATTGTAACAATTATAAAATCAATTAATGCATAAATGACATCTCTTCAACATATCCATACATGAACATTAATCAAATCAACAGCTCCTCATCAACTTGTAATTTCTGAATAACACAATTTCCTCATCAAATTTTTTTTTTTTTAATAAAACAAAACCAAAAAGTCATATATGAATAGAAATCTGTTCTGTTATACCCAATCAGAAAAATTATTTAAATAAGAAGAAAACAAGTATATATCTGAATAAAAGTGGTGGTAAACATATTCTTCTTCATGATTAACACATTGGGTAGAAAATAGCATGCTAGCTACGTGTATAATATATATATATATTTTTTTCCATTGTCTAATAACAGAACTCTATATAAAATCAAATTTAGATCATATAAAACAGTAAAGACAACCATACTTGGAGTGCATGTCAACAAGAGGCCAATCCCGATAAACCCATCGTTTTCAGGCAGTTTCACCAGTAGACCGACCACAAAAAGATTCTTCAATACATTGAACCTCAAATGGTGTTGGTACCAAAAGGCATCAGACAACTCAACCGTTTAGTCCAATTAGATTGGATCCAACTGTGCCCCCCAATTTACTCACCTGCCTTCATCTAGGCAAAGCTTATAAGACACTACATTGTTTATTGGTATAAAATGCAACAACAGGCATGCAGTAATATATATATAGGTTCAAAATAAAACAAACAGAATCTGAATCCAATTTCTTAAACAAACTAGAAAATTCAATATCAAACTCTATATCGAACCGGAAGAATTTTTTCCCGTACAAAGAGAACTAATATAATCACAAACAAAAATTCTATTTCAACCCAAGCTATTTTTGGTTATAATCACAACAACTATAGCACTTTTCAATGGAATCAAAATTGAACGTATTCCCAAAGGGTCCATATTTAGTAACATTCATATGAAAACAAACAGAAGTAACCACATCATGACCACAAAATTCTCTGGCAGTCATTTCTATGACCGTGAGATGTTTTTCAGGACAATCAATATTAAACTCAGTCCTATCCTTACCAACTAATTTCCGAATCTCCAATTTGAATTTCTCCGAAAAGAATCCAAGAACTGTCATGGGGGAAGATTAGCAAATTAGAAACAATTTGGTGCAAGAATGGCGTAATAAAAGCCATCTGGCGAAAAGGGACGAAGAAGAGCGTCCAAGACCACCACCCCACACTGCATCAGACTTAACCTGCAGTCCCCTCGCCCTTTGTACAATGCATAATAGCAAACGGCCCAAATAACTGGAAGGGCCATACAAGAGAACTCCCCTGGTAAAATATATATATATATGATAAGTCCAAGCACCAAATCTAGTGCAAAATTAAAGACGCCGTTTGGCATCTTTCGACATTCACACATGGCAACCGACATCTTCTTACGATCACAGATTCAAAAATTTATGTTAAACCCATAAACAAAAATTTATACGAGGATCATAAACATATATATATATATATAATGAGCACTCTATATACACCAAGTTAGAGACATCCATTTTAATTAGATTCAAAGCAACCCATCAACAATACCAATCACCAAAACTTCTTATCAAAAACCAAAACTTGGTCAAAGCCCACGAATCTGACTCAGAGCCTCAATCTCTCACACATACTCGGACACCGTTAGCGAGAAGAGATCGAGAGAGGTATTGAAACTTTATTTGAAAGAGTCCGGGATTTTGGGTTATGAATATGATGATGAATGAATGAATATGACTGTGTTGTGGAATCGATGACATCCAGGAAAATTCATAAATAATTATGAAACGGCAAAAGAAAATTCTGTGTACAACCAGAATTAACAGTAACCCAAAATATATATAAATACCAAAAAAGAAACAAACAGTTTCTGAATATGTAAAGTAAGAAGATTATATAAAACTGATTCACAACAATTCTATTAAAAACATACAAATGTTTATGCTATACATGGTTTATGTGATCCAAGAAATAAAATAACTGAATCGTTCTAATTGCGAAAAAGTACCGATCCAAATCTAATATTTATAATATAAAAGAAGATTGATTTACGAAATCCCAATATTGATTAATCAAAATATATGTTATTCATACTACATCATTATCATCATCATGACATACATGACACACCACACAAAACTATATTTTTCCAAAAACCATAAACATGGACTAATCTGTCTTAAGATTGTTAGATAAAATAGTACAAAACTATAAGGAAAATATAATTTAAAAATATGCAAATGCTTTTTGGGCAAAACCAAAAACTCAAATATATCAACATAATAACGTGATAAAACTTACAGTACGTAAACAGATAAAACCTGATCGAGTCGAGTGTGTGACACTCTTTCCTTAAGACAGATTCGTCCTCCCACCGGTGCTTCGGATTCAATGGACGTCTATCTCCCAGGATACAACGATCAATGTCTTGCACTAGCAGCACTACTATTGCAAGCCTAGCGAACTTTGCTGTGCATGTACTCTTTTTATAGGAAAAATTAGACTCAGGAAATATGAAGAATAAATGCAAAGTGAAGAAGAATGACCATTCTCCATTTAAAATGAAGTGAGGGACATGGAATATAAAGACTTCGAAGTGACTCTTCAGAAAGGTTGTGATCCTTCAAAAGGACACACCCTTTCATCTCAAGAGACATAACCATTTGAGTAAATTTAAATTCAAATTTTCCAACAAATATAACAACCACGTTTGGAAGGCCCACTTTGGAAAATATATTAGTCACGTTTGGAAAAAGTACACTAAGGGCCTTTTTATTTGTACTGTATTAGCCACGTTTAGAAAATACACTAATAACTTTATTAGCCACGTTTGAAAAATGTAACACATTCCAAAAATAAAAATAAAAATAAGCCCAACAATTAATAAAAGCAAAAACATCATAACATGACACAATAATATATTAAATAGAATCTCATAAAATTATTTCCAAATGAACGTGACTTATTGGTCCATAAAAAAAAGCAATGCTATGTCGCCCGAATTTTAACTTGTTCGAATTACTTGAATTCTGGCTTGTTGGTTGTCTGGTTGGTCATCTAGCAACAAGGTGATAGTCGCAGTTGATAAGGTTAATAACCGCAGTACACAAGTGTTTCATAAGTCGTCTGGGCAATCATCTGGATAGTCAATCAACATGCATAAATTCAGACGTTCGAGTAAACTCAAATTTGAGTTTCTAATCATTTTCATAAAAAAAAAAGAAAAAAGATTTCATCATATATAGATTTTTAAAGTGAAATTTTTAAGTAATTTTCTCTTAACTATATTGTAAAAAAAAAAACAAGAAATTATTATCAATATAATATTATGATTATTTATTTATTTAAATTAATGATCTAATTACTAATAAATATGTAAAAATGAATTTTAAACAAAATTCGTGAATAACGCGGATAGAAAATTAATTTTAATAGTAATTTTTTAAACTTCTGAACTATTTTAACTACTTATCAAAATAAACCTTAATTTACTATTATACACGTGTCGCCTAGGGCGGTTTTACTCATGCAAAGCAAAGCAATGCAAAAAGGTCGGTGTACCGTATGCGTACACTATTGTGAAACAAAACTGCGAACTCTCCGAGAACGAGTACGCAAGTAAGTTTCAAGTGGGCTCTTCTACACCGTTAGATTGCGTAGAACTTACGTGGCTTAATCTCAACTGCACACCGTACAATATTGCAGGTTTTAGGCACGGTAGATGACCCGGTCCCCTCAAACGGGTCGTGACTCATCACACAGAAGTCTCTCTCTCTCCCTCCTTTCTATGAAAGCTCATCAGAGTCTCAAGAATCTCATCGTCGTCCTCGTTGATCGGCGTCGACAGAGCAATCTCCCGGTGAGTTTTCATTCAATCAATCTCTGTTTTTTGATTGTGAAATTGCAATTAGTCTTTGCATTCGTGTTCTTTGGCGAAGTAGAATCCAATTGCATGTAAATTAGGGTTTCAAGGTGCGGTTTTGAAGCAGTTGTTGTGGTTCGTGGCTCTGACATTGTTGTTCTGAGACCTCTAGGTTTTTTTGGTTTTGTAATTGTACATAGTTTTTGTGTTTAATTAGCTTGGGACGTGATGGTCTTGGTGTTGGAAAATGAGTTCATCGTGATTTATCACCTGCATTGCCTCTAATGATTATGCTTTCTTTATCACTATTGATTAAGCCCTTTTGGTATGTATGCATTGATGAATTTTTTTTGTATTTGTTGAGAGATTGTGCGAAATTACTATTAGTGTACAATCGGTGCCACAGAGATAGCCAACTTTATTAGGAATGGGCGATGATTTGGATATCCGGAGGTGTAGAAAGAGCAACTGTGAGAAGCAGAAAAATCATCAATACTTTGCATTTGTGTTCTTTGGCAAAGTCAAAGCCAATTGCATGCAAATTAGGGTTTAAAGGAGCGGTACTGAAGCAGTTGTTGTGGTTCATTGGTCTGACATTGTTGTTTGTGAGACATCTAGGGTTTTTGCTTTTGTGTCGCACATAGTTTTGTGCTTAATTAGCTTGGGACTTGATGGTCTTGGTGTTGGAAACTGAGTTCATCATGATTGCACACCTGCATTGCCTCAAATCAGTATGCTTTCTTTAGCACTATTGATTAAGCCCTTTTTGTGTGTTTGAATTGATGAATTCTTTGTGTTTGTTGAGAGGCTTTGAACGGGTAATGGTGACAATGCTATGAAATAGGTATATTGTAATCCTTTAGTTTTTATCATGTGGGTTGGTGTGATTTTTTATTTTTGCTTTGTACGGATGATAATGACAATGCTATGAATAGGTTTATTATCTTCCTTTCAGTTTTTATCACTTGGGTGGTTGTGATTTTGTTTTTCTTTTTCGCTTTGCATGTGGGTTGTTGTGTTGGAGGTTATAAAATGACATTTTGTTAGTACAATTTAGATAAAAGTTCAACACATATAGCTGAATGGATGCTTATTACTTCTAGCTGTAAACCAGGGCTTGTATATATATACTTTCCAGCAATATATTTCTTATAGTTTCAATGTAAATTTTTTAGTAATGGAATATTCGGTTTATTCTTTCTTTTTTTTGTCCTGTTGATATCAGGGAGGAGAGCTCTGATTGCTTACTTTAATCTTGAAGGATGGCAAATGACACACAATCTACTTGCAAAAGTAAGGACGATGAGAGTAATAGTTCAAAAAAGAAGCCTGTTACTGGCAAAAGATCCTCTACTCCGGGCTCTGCAGTGGTGGATACATCTGGTTTAAGAAGGTCAACTAGGGAGACACCATCACGGAAACAAATAAGCTCAAGCCCGTCAACTACAAGGAAGTCTGAGCGTATTGAGAAAAGGACGCCAACAGCAACTCCACTTAAGAGGAAACTTGAAATAGTTGAGAAAAAGAGGATGCCTAGTCCTTTGAGGAGGTCTGATAGGGGTAAGAAACACCTGTCATGGAGTTCTTCCGGTTCCAAGAAGTGTGAGAAGGGGTCTGCTTCATCAGATGTTAAAAGGAAAAAGTTAAAAAGAGAGAAGAGTGTGAAACAGTTGACACTAGGAGCGAGGGAAATGAGCAGAAGAGAGAAACGAGATCCAAAGCCTGTTGGTGTGAATAAGAAGAGAATGGATGCTCGTACTTATAAGTCTTTGTTTAAGCACCGACGAAGAAGAGATATTGCACCAGGTAGCCTTTTTTTTGTTTGTCTGTGTGTGTGCGCATCCTTTCTCCTCCCTTTTTTCTCAATTTTTTTGTTTTTGTTTTGTTCGTTATTCATGCTCTATTATTATTTTCTCATGGGAGTGAAAGTTTTCACTTTCAATTAATCTGTTTCAAATACAAGAGATGAAGGCAAAAATGGAACACCACTAGTTGCCCATATATCCAAGTTTGTTATACATGGTGGCTACCTCTTATAATCAAATAGTTGTACGATTGCAATTTCAGTTTTATTAATCTCTGCTGTCCCAGTTTTGTTAATCTTGCCCTTTTCATCCCCTCTGTTTATGTCACAGATTTCGATGTGGAGATGGAAAAGCAAGACAAATTGTCTCAAGTTGACAGCAGTGATTGCGAAGGCAGTGTTTCCAAGCAAGTGGAGGACAAAGAGGATGGGGGTGATGAGTGCAGTGAGAGCATGGGAAAACTATTGAGAGAAGGCGGCATTGAGGAAGCTTGTGAAGCAGGTGTGGAAGGGTCTCATCCCAGGTTAAATATTGTTGATGCAGAAGCATTAGGAAACCATGGTGAAGTAGCATTGTCATGCTCAAGCCAGAAGCATAGTTCTATGGAGGAACCTCATGAGCCTTCAGAAGGAAACGATTTGTATGCTTCCAAGAATGGTGCAGGAGTCGAAGAAACTCTTGATGATGCCAAAATGGTGCAGTTGTATTGCTCTGCCGTGGAGAAGTTGCGTACTCCGGAGTTGGCAGGTTCGGCTGGTATGGGAAGATCACTTGATGGTGTTATTGATGAGCAAACTGGTGACAGAGTGGCATCTAAAAGAAAGAGGCATACAGTGGAGATGGATTGTAAAGCTTCAACATCTGCAAATAAAGCTAATTGCAAATCTATTGCGGATGCTGTTTCTCTGCCATCATCTGAGTGCAAAAGTGACGATTTTGATGGAACATGTGTCACATGTTCCAAAAGGCTAAGGTATCTGTATTATGAATGACCTATTTCTGTTGTCTTTCTTTCTGCCCTAGTTCACTGTACACATTGCAGAGTCAAGCATACAAGCCAGCTATTTTTTTAAACTAAATGTTAAGACTGGAGGCTGGAGTTACTTCATATTTGTAAGTCCTGCTGATGTTAGATTGCATAATGATGATCACACATCTATTTATATGTGAGTTGCTCCATAGCCGTCATCTATTTTGATACAATTTTATTGAAAATATGCGTAAAGGTGCAACATCTGTTGACAGGTGGGTTATAAAGAGAACAACTATACTTACCCACAAAGCTCAGCTCTCATAATTAAGTAAAGTAAAATCAGATTCACAAAATTTCTAGGAACAAATTAAAGTCGTCTTTAACCTAGAACTCAACATCTGTTCATCCTCAAGGGTAAACTCCAAATGCATCACATTAAACGCATATGTGCAACCATCCAACTCTGTATATTTGAACTTTGAGCTCTACTAAAATAAATATGATGGAATGAGGGTGAGAACTTTATGTTACTCTTCACTTTTGCCTCACACCATTCTCTCAACCTCTCTCAACAACACATCTACTTTATTCATATATCTTCTCTTTAAATCTAACTTGGTATCAGAGTGGAAATCTTTTTTCCTCTCTAGTTTTTGTTTCAGTTCTTCTTCCTCTCCTTGTATTTTTTATTTTTAATTTTTTTTTCCAGCATTGGTTATGTTAAAAAAATGTTGATGCTCTTGATATAAACGGTAACTGGTCCTCTGCTGAGCACTTGATTAAAGCCTTATTTGTGTTGATGCTACTATGTGCTTTATTCACATTACAGTGCACTCTGAACACCTAATTTAAGCAGAACCTCTTTCTTTCTTCCACTCTCAGCTTCTTTAAGAAAAATCATGTCATTTTTATGCTAATAAGGGTTGATATTGTGTTTTTCAGTTGTGGAATACTAGAGTTCCTTTATTTTCAATGAGGAAATTTATGGTAAGCTGTCATTCATATCTTTCAGGGTGGATTATGATTCGTCAATGCAAGAGCTTTGCTTTTGCAACCAAGCAATAAACAAGGATCTATGTGGCACTTCTATTGCTAAGGTTGGTTTACTTTTTTGTTGCACTTTATCCTCATCTTTTTGACATGCTTGCTGCTTGAAGTTATTATTTTTATTTTTATTTTTTTTTTTTTTAGGGTGGGGTTTGGTGTGGTGTGGGGAGGTTTGGTAAGATTTGATAGAAAGATCTGGTTTAACCCCACTCCATTGTTTATGGCCAAAGAAGGAAGTGTATCGTGTTGGACAACTGTCTCGGATACCAATACTCTGTAGACACTTCTAAAAGTGTCTGATCCTTCTTCAACATGTCTTAACAAAAAATTTCACTTCATCAATGTCTTAATTAAAATTTTAAATTCATAATAACAAAAACTTTATAGAAGTTTTAGTGACACTTCTTGAACCCCCTGAACGCGACCTATGTGATGAATTTCTTCGTAGTAACTATGTTTTGCATTCTTCGTAATGTTACTTGTGCACTCTAAATATGTTTTGAAATATTTATAAAGATGAATACATGTGTATTTCAATGTTCGACATAAGCTAGTGCTATGTTGTCCTTTTAGAATGCAATTTTTACATGAATGATATCTTGATAGTTACTGAATATATGGCTTTTTAATTTTAATTAGTGTGTAGTTTAATGTTTGAGATATAATAAATTTATAAAAATATATAATTTTAATGTGTATTGTGTTGTGTCTTGCATTTTTTGGAAATCGCCGTGTGCCATTTCTGTGTTGGAAATATCATTTTATAATAACATTTAAAACTTTCTACATGTATCCTAATAATTTATCAACCGTATAATAATATTGTCATTTTGTAATGCCTTGGATTAGGATAGGGGGGAACCTGAAGCCTTTGTTCGTGGATCGATTGACAAAAATGATGGCACTGCACATCGGAAGAAGTCTCTTTTAGATGCTCAAATTGATGGTCACGAGAATATATGTGTCATTTGCAAGCTTGGTGGAAAGCTCCTGTGGGTAACCCACTTTAATGTGCATTTATTGTTTCAAATGCTTCTTGTATGTACATAATGAAGTAATGTTATTTATTTTTTTGCTGGGGATATGTAATGTTTATATTGTATTTTTAAATACCTGTGAACTTTTCCTTTATGTAATTATTTATACACAGTTATTTTTATTGCTTTTCACTAATGGATTGTTTGATTTGTTTATTTTATTTTTTGTTGTTGTTTTTGTTTTTGGTGGAATTTAGTTTGAATGGAACTAATAAAGAACAAACGTGCAATTTGAAGGGAGGAAATTGAATATATATATATATATTTCTGCCATTCATATTCAAGACAAATTATTTATAGCTCCTTCCCTGAGGATCCAGAAAAATACTATAAAATATTGATATATCTTAACCTTTTGTGATAGTCCTCATCTAGCGTTGTTCTTAATTCCTTCGTAGCATCAACATTTCATATTCAAGTTATTGGTTCATGAGTTTTTAGAAATCGATTTTAATAAGCAATGTTGTCCTCTTTAGGGCTTGAAGGACCTCAATTGCAAATTTTTTTTACCCTAACTTACTTCATTGTATTAATTGTAAATAATTTGATGATAACAAAGTGATGGAAATCATACGGACTGGGGATCTATTATTTTGGATGAAATTATGTCTAATCGTGAATTTTGTTGTTAAAAATGTAATAATCACTTATAACTAACAGTCCATTTGATTACTTCTAAGATTTTAGATTTGTAGTGGTGTTTGGTTAGACTTTTGAAAGAATTGATTCATATCTTTTTGGGCAAAATTCACTTTATCCCCTCGTGGTTTGGTCCCAAAGTACTTCATCCCCCTGTTGTTAAAAAATAGCGAAAGAGACCTTATGTGGTTTTGGACTAAGATGCAACTTTAACTCCGTTGTCTACACGTGAAAAACGACATCAATACCCCTTTGCTATCTTCTCTTTCTTTCCCTTCTATTATGCTTATAATTTTTTTTACTGAATCACATATTAATCAATTAAACTACATACTAACTCAAATATCCCTAAAATTATGTCTTTTAAAAATAATTCTTAATTTAATTTCATTTTTAATTGTCCCCACACACACACACACACACACACACACACACACACGTATATATAGATTAGTGCCTGAACTGAACTAGATACAAATCTATATACATACATTGGTATAGCTTAGTGCCTGAACTGAATTACAACTCAAAAGACAGCGAGTTATCATCGTCTACACGAACGGGATCAACGGTGGTTTTCAAATCCACCTGATAGATGGTGAAGGCAGAGAAAGCTATCAAATGGTATGCCAAAAATCACGGGTTCCTGTTTATTAGTGCTGAACAGGACTTCCTGTGGAATCCATTTACAAAAATGCTGCAACCAAAGTGGACATGAGATTGACTTTTCTTACAGTGAAGAAAAGTGGACATGAATAGATCGCGGGGGAGGAAGGAGGGAGTAGTGGCGAAGGTGGCGGGGGAAGGTGGTGGGGGAAGTTGTAGGGGGTAGTGTAGAGGAGGTGGTGTGTATTAGGGTTAGGGTTTTGAAATGAGAAGAAGATGAGGGGAGGGTAAATGTGTCCTATTACAATAAAATTTGACTTCGCATTTTTTTTTTCTTTCACATTTCTCGAAGATAGTAAAAAAAAACAACGCTTAATTAGTACACATTAATGTGTGTTTGGGAGGGGAAAGATTGAGTACACACCTAACTTTTGGCATAGTGAACAAAGTGGTTGCCCCGTGACTTGAACCCATAACCTCAAGGTCATTAGGCCAAGGTGTGTTACACAAATTCTGTTAAGTTTTTTTGGACAGAATTTATAATGGTAGGGAGGTTTAATGCAAAATGATGAAAATCACATGGTGCCTCTTTGGCTATTTTTAAACCACAAAGGGGTGAAGTGCTCTGATGTCAAACCATAGGGGTTAAACTGAACTTTTCCCTATCATTGTTGCACGGTTTACATTCAAATTGGTATTTTACTTTATTTTATTTTTCAGTGTTGTATTTGGAATCTAATCTATCTCTAGTCTAAAACTTTCTAGAGGAAAATGATATATCTATTCAAGTTGTCTGTCTGGCTGAAGTTTACTGAGATCTTCTGCAGGATCTTCAGTAATATGAACCACAAAAGATGATCTAGATTATCATTTCGCTTTTCTGTATAGTAAAAGTAGAAATTATTTATCGTCATCATTGTTATTTTTACAATAAGTTGACACGTAGTGGACCAAAATTGGTAAACTTGAAGCATTATTGAGTTGAGTTGCATTACCAAATTCTCCTTAGCTGACTTCAAAAGTTGATGGCTTTGCTTGATACCTTAAATCAATTGTTGTCTAACTGACCAATACATACACCGTACTTCGGTGTTGATATCAAAAGTGATAGATGATTGTTCTTGTCTGTATAAGCAGACTAGCTTCAGACAGTCACAAGTTAAGATAGGTAGTTGGAATATATTATGTTATTTCAGTATACTCTCTTAGCTTGGTGGTTTCCCAACCAACAAAACATCTATTCTATGTTTGATACTTGAATGTCAAGGACTGTGAAAACTTCTTGCTGTCTCAGACATGCTGCCTTGTGTATGAGTATGATACATTTTTTTGAGCTCCAGCATTGCATGTCTCTATGGTAAATAGCCTACCATACATTTTGCCATTAGCTAGCTTAGGTACTTCATTCATGCTGCTTATGAGTGCTGAAACTTGATACTTATCGAAAAAAAGAACAAAGAGTGCTGAAACTTGATTCCCGGACAATTTGGGATGGTGACCACCAGTATGCCATAAAGACAGTGGTCAGCATGTTTATTTCAGTTGATATTGCTTCTCTAGTTTCTATGTGGTTATTGCATAGAAGTCATTGCTACATAGTTCAGTTTATAACTGTACTTTACCTTTTCAGTGCTTTGTCAAATTTGGTGTCTAACTGTACCTTTACATATAATTTCAGGTGCTGTGATGGAAAGGGTTGCAGTAGAAGCTATCATCTGCAGTGTTTAGATCCACCTCTGGATGACGTCCCACCTGGAGATTGGCACTGTTCCTCATGTGTAAAGAAGAAGATAGAATCGGGTGTCTATTCAGTGTCTGAAGGAGTAGAGTCAATTTGGGATGCTAGAGAAGTAGAGGTGCAAGATATTGAAGGTGTGGACAAATTATCTCTTGCTTGAAAAAAGAACAAATTAGTATATTTCTGCATATCATAAAAAAAACGTACTCCTATACTTCTAATAATTATATGAATTCTGTGCTTTAAATTGTGCACTCCATATCTATGTGTAACATACAGATGGTTTTCTCTTTTTGTGATTTTCTCTTGCTAATTTGGTGCTTGGCTATAGGATTGCAAAAACAGAAGCAGTATTTTGTTAAATATAAAGGTCTTGCTCATTTCCACAACCATTGGGTACCAGAAACTCAATTGCTTCTTGAAGCACCATTGCTTGTTTCAAAATTTAATCGAAAGAATCAGGTCAAGGTACTTTTAATTTTTGTTATGGATGATAACCCCTATTCTTAGTTGACTCCTTCCAGTAGTCTTATTTGTCAAAGCAAGTTATGCAGTTTATTCCTTTGTACCATAAATTCAGGAACCTTGCTGTTGCTGTAACAAGTCTTTTTCTCTTTAGGTCATGAATTGGAGGGAAGAGTGGAGAGTGCCACATCGTTTTCTGAAGAAAAGGTTGCTAACATCTCCCAAGCAGCAAGATGACCATCACAGTGAGCATGCTGGTGATTCTTCCAATTGCCATAATGAATGGCTTGTTAAATGGTGTGGCCTCGATTATGAACATGCTACATGGGAGTTGGAGAATGCTTCTTTTCTACATTCGCCTCAAGCCCAGAACCTAATTAGAGAGTATGAAAATCGTCATCAGAGGGCAAAGGAAGCTGCTTCTTTCGCTATAGTAGACAAGGTGCCTTCGGTGACAGAATATGCAAAATCATCATATCTTCTTAGTTCATTGTCTTGTTTGAATTTCTTTCATTGCATCATTTATGTGCATTTGGTAACATGAATCCTTCGCAACAGATTTTTCAAGTGAACCTTCAAAATTAGAGATTTTCAAAAGGATATAATTTCTTTTGGTTTGCGAATTTTTATTATTACTGTGGATTTTGAAAATCAGTGCATTTAGAACTGTAAAGCAGTATGTGGCTGTTTTGGATGTCTATTAATTCATGTTAAATGGATGATCTAGCTTGGTCTCTTTTCTTTCCTTTGAACTCTTATTTTTCTTACTTCACTTGCTAACTTTGGCCTAAACTTGGTTGGGCCCTTCTGGAGCTTCCCCTAATTTATGTAAAAATTGATGTTCCACTGGAAGTCAAATCTCCTAGCTTTGTAAATATGGAAAGGTTCTTTTGCTGCATGCTTTCTCTCTGTTAGATATCTGTGTGGGTTTATCCAACATGTTCCCAGTACTATTGGAGGTGTTTCATTTTCGTCACTTGACAAGGATATGGCTTAAACACCCATAACGCAATTAGATGATCTTGGGTTTTCTTGGAGCAGGATCAGTATGTCGTCAGAGAGTGTGTTGTCTGATATTCATTCAGGGGTCACTCACTGCATTTAGGAATCACACCTAACTTTGGAGCTAGTTTGATGCACTCCAATGCTGATTAAATTGTTGTTGATCATATCAAATGCATTAATTTAATTTTCTTCTTTATACTGTTAATGTTTTTCATGGTGATGCTAATTAATGGTGACATTATACTTGTACTGGTCAATAATATAGCATATGTGAAATACTGCAGACAAAGAAAAGATCCCTTTCCAAACTATCGAAGCTGCTGGCTGGAGTCCCAAATGGAAATTGTAATCACCTAAGTGCTGTTAGCAAGCTACATGAGTATTGGTTCAATGGCCAGAATGCTGTCGTTATCGATGAACAGGTGATGCAATCTGATCAGATATGACATCATTACTCTATTTTTTTGATAAGTTTGTTAATTTTACTAATTCTTGGAAGGAATAGAGCTCACAATATCAAATAAAGCATTTAGGAATTTATTATTATTATAATTATTATTTTTTAAATGAAGAGTTGAAAATTTAGCAAGAATGTAATACATATGGATGATGTCTCCTGAAGGGTTAGTTTCAAATAAATATAGCCAACCCATTAGGCCAATACAAAATAAAACCTATGGGACCTGCATAATGTAACAAGGCTTAGTGATATATCTTCTCTTGGAAGCTTCAGGACAAAATTTATAGATTTTATTTTGGTTTTTGGTGTCAGGGTGTTTAATAATTTTGTAAATTGCTGGATAGGGTTGTCGGGGTTGTCCATGGGTTATATTCTTAGTCAAATTATGTCATTGGGTCTTGGGCCAATTTTATGGTATGCATTCCCAAAAAGGCAGGTACCATATGTCCCGTTATGACCCAAAGTGGTATTACACTCTCATAATCAAGACCTTTTGGGTCAGAACCAAAACACCGCTTTGCCCCCATAACCAACACCACTTTGGGTCATAAGAAAAATTTACCTCATAACCAACACCTTTTGCCTTATAACTGAACACCACTATGAGTCATAAACAAGATGGGCCTCACTTTGATTTGACATAGGCTAACCCTGCCTACACTTCAATTCATAACAAACACCACTTTGATTCATTGCCAAAACAAGTTTGGGTCATAACAAGTGTGTGTGCTGTAGCCTTGTTGTTGGGTCTTGTATGGAGTGTTTGTCTGGTCTAGGATATTCTAGCTAGTTAAAAAATTTCAGTTTCCTAATTTAGGAGTCGTAAGTCCTCATAGGAATAAGAAAAGTGCCTGTAAGTATGTATGCAATCTTTCTATTCATTGGAGTTGAGTTATTTAGAGAATTGTGTGAAGCTTTTGATACTTTTTGTGATACTTTGTGCAACCTTATATGTGACTTATTAGGGAAGTCTAGGTGGGATTTTGAGGGTTTATCTCTCTAATTTCCCCCCCCCCCCCCCTATTTGTCACAATTGTTGTTCCAGGTTACTGGTCATTGCCCCCTAAAAGTCCTTTTTTTTGGCCCCAGGACTGTGTCCTATGGATTTCCAACCCGGTGGTTTAAGATAGTTGTCCTTTTAGATAGGGACATGCTCCCATCACAGTTGAGATATATGTGATTGCGCAGGTCACCTGAGAGCTAATTTAACTGATAATTGCGCAAGTCACTTGAGAGCTAAGATGTTGTATCAGTTTCTCTTTTCATGACATGTATCAATTCATAATTCTTTCAGGATGCCTGTGCATATCTGATGGGAATATTCTGACATGTTTAGGAAACCTAAAGTTTAATATATTTAGGAGTTGTAGATTTGTTTAGGACTTTATTTTGAGTATTATTTTTTATTTTTGAGTATTATTTTTTATTTGAACTTGTTAACTTGTGTATATAGGCTGAACCTGAATGTAATGAATTTTTTTGAGTTTTGGCATAGTTGAATTTTACATCATACTGTTACATGGTCTTGGGTAGAACTTAACCAAAAATCTAGCTCAAGAGGTGAGGGTGCCTTCACGCTTATATGCTTAATATTATTTTAGTACTTGGGCGATGTGGGACTTTGCTTCACACCTTCCCTCACGTCCAACGTGCTCACTCGGCAACACTTGTGGCTTGCAAGTGAGGGACACGCGTTCTAACCATCCCTAAGTACTTCGGTTCTGATATCATGTTATACGGTCTTGGGTAGAACTCACCCCAAAAGCTAGCTATCAAGGTCAGGGTGCCCTCATGCTTATATGCTTAATATTACTTTAGTATTCAGGCGATGTGGGACTTCGCTTTACACATACCTCTCTCTTTAGTAGAATTCGCTTCACACATACCTCTCTCTAACAATGTGTTGATTGGATGGCGTGTTACTTTTGTTCAATTATGTTTGGAAAGACGGGATATTTGTAATTGGCTTATTTGTGATTTCTTAATCTTATTTTGTTCTGCAACATATCTGAATCACCCTAAAATTTACTATCTTTTTTCATTTTTTAATTAATCAATTGTGTGAGTCATTTATTTGTTCATTTATTTTTTTGTCAGCTTATTTTAGGTATTTTTAGGTTATATATATATCACAATACTGGTAGTGTTTTTGATCTGTCACTCATGCAATTGTGTTTTATTTTGGAAGACTTTTGGCTTTGTTTGGTTTAGATTTTGAAAAGAGTTTTGAGTTTTGATTTGTATTTTGAAAGATAAGTTGTTGAAAAAAAGTTTTGAAAATTGAAAATTTGTTTGGTTATGAGTTTTGAAAATAATTTTGGGATGATTTACAGTTTTTTTTTTTTTGTTGTTGTCGTCGTTTATAGTTGAATAAATGGGTGTAAGAGAAAATTTGCTTGATTGATGTATAGAATGTGAGAGAGGAGAGAGGAGAAAAAAAAAGTGATTGATTGATTTATTAATAAAAAAGAGAAGAGAGGAGAGAGAAAAAACAATTTTGAAAATTTGTTAACCAAACATGTTTTTTGATTTTTTGATTCAAATGTTAATTTAAAAACTAAACCAAACACTACCTTTGTTTTGTGTAATGCTGGGGAGAATTTACTGTTACAACATCCTAAGATGAATACCCCAACCCTTGTGCCTAGGTGTGCTCTTTGATTAGTGATAGTTTTGGAAGTTGATAACCTGTTTGGCATTTGAGTTAGTTGATTGTGTCAAGGTGTTGTTGCTTATATTTCACATGCACTAGTAATTTATATGGTGAATCTAATAGGCCTTTTATTTGCAGGAGCGAGTAATAGAGGTGATCTTATTTATTCTATCATTGGTGTCTGATGTTACTCAGCCTTTCCTCATCATCACAAATTCATGTGCTCTTTCTTTATGGGAAGCTGAGTTCTCGCGTTTGTCATCATCTACCAATGTTGTAGTTTACAGTGGAAACAAAGATAGTAGAAGAATTATCAGGACTTTTGAGTTTTATGAGGAAGGGGGTTGCATAATGTTCCAAGTACTTTTATCGACTGTGGAAGCTATTGTCGAGGTATATTTGGACTGAGGGATTCTATTGCTTTAGAGGTTTTTGAAGGACCTTAGGGTTTGACATAAATTGCCAGTTAACTGAATTTTAAAGAACTTGTTCTCGACATTTATTGTCACTAGTTTATTGCATTTGCTTTGAATTTTATCAGTGGAAAAATTCTTTTTATTGGCACAGTTAGAGGCTGTACATGTTCACTTGCCAAAGCATCTACTTAACCTTTTCACTTATCATTCTGCAGGATTTAGAAGTGATAAATTGCTTTAGATGGGAAGGAATTATAGTTGATGAATGCCAGCACACTGGGATTTCTAAACATTTTGGACAAATTAAAATGTTAACTACAGAAATTAGGGTTCTCCTTTACAATGGTCGAGTAAAGGTACGATAGTTCATTCACTTTGTTTATACTATTTAATGCAGGTTATGCTTAACGATCATACTGGAATTGGCAGGATGGTATAGCTGAGCACCTTAATCTACTGTCGTTGCTTGATTCTCCCAGTGATTCGGATTCAAACAATGGCCTCCAAACTGATTTGAATGATAATCTTGATAAATTAAGGGAGAGGTTGAAACGGTTTGTTGCATATGGGTGCAACCCAGAGTCTCCTAAATTTATTGAGTATTGGGTTCCCGTTCTGCTATCCAATGAGCAACTTGAGCAGTATTGTGCTACTCTGTTCTCAAATTCTTCGTCTCTTCGCTCATGTTTGAAGAATGATCCTGTTGGGGCCCTTCGTGATATTCTTATTTCTACACGGAAGGTTTGATTTGATGTACTTTTAGCATCATTGCATGTGATCTATAAGCTGTTCCAAGCATCTTCCTTCTGTATGTGTATGCTTGAATGTACATCTATGCACTTTTTTTCCCTTATACATGTGTATCATGCCATTAATCAAATTCTGCAAGATAATATAGTGGCAGAAGCCTTGCAGTAGTGTAACTAGGTCCCTTTCTCTTCCATCCCCATACTTTCTCCCTCTTTCCTCATACACAAGAAAAAACATATGCATTCATATATTGCATCTATTCATTTGCAATAATATGGTTACTGATTTATTCATTACTGCTTAAATAATTAAATCTCTCCATCAGGATATACTGCTATTCGCAGTTAACTTGTTTGGATTTTCCTTTATATTTAGAATGGTTTAAGAATTTAAATTGTTTTATGTTGAATGGTTATTCATAATCAGCTTTTTGGGAAATTTCTTTTCTGGTTTTTGTTGATAGTGCTGTGATCACCCCTACATTGCTGATCCATTATTGCGAGGCGTCTTAGCTAAAGGTCTTTCTGAGGTCGAGTTTATGGATGTGGGAATAAAAGCAAGTGGCAAGTTACGACTTCTTGATACAATACTCTCAGAGATTAAAAATCGAGGAGTAAGAGTAGTAATCCTTTTTCAGGTACATGATCTGATCACTTTAATTTTAATTTGCAAGGGGGTATATATATTTCTTGTGAAACTGTACTCTGTTGAATTATGCTGTGCTATTTTTTTAGTCTTTTGTATTTTTTTTTTTTTTTTTTTTTTTTTTTTTCACTGTCCTCTTATTCAGATAATCTGATATGTCATTTTTGGCAAAACAGTTTTTGACGAGTAAATAAAATTACATTAAAGAAAGTGCCAAGGAGCACCCTCTTTGTTACAAAATCAAAAAAGAGGAAAAAAAGAACATCTACTTAGACTCACACCTAGAGAGAGAGAGAGAGAGAGGGGGGGGGAGTTCTCTCCCCCTTGGTGACCGACAAACTTCTCTCTGCCTTTGCGTTGTTGGAGTTAAGCTCAAAAATTAAAGAAGAGGATATGCCCTTATGTCTAATATGACCCACTGATGTGCTAGACCCTTATGACTGTTGGGGCCTATACATGAAAAAAGAATCCATGGGCTTTGTTGAATCTGTCTCCACTTTTATATTTTTTTCTTGGGCTCGGGCTCTATTACCTTACGGAACAAATGATATGCCCTTATCTCTATTGCCTCAACATATCCTCCCGACTGCTTTTCTCTCTTTATCTTCAATCTCACTTTGCTTTTGCAATGTAATGTAACCCCCTGTGACAGAACCTTTTCTATCTATCTATCTACTATTCCTTTTTTCCCCTCTTCTCTTCTCCCTCATTTTAGCCACTAATCCCTCCAACAACCACCCCCTCCATGAGGACCCCACCCAGCCGACATAATCTTCTCTCTCTCTGTCTTTATTGATACTCGTGTTCCCTATTCTCTTCTCCTCCATCTCAGCCCCTTCAACACCCACCCCTCCATAATGGTCTAGCGCCATATCCCCATCCAGCCCTTTATCCAGTCCAACAAGTCCTGGGGAAGGCCTCAAGTTCAAATGTTTTGCATCCTAAGGTTAACCCAGTCCCACCACTAGATCCACCCCTATATTCAGCCTTAGATTGAAAAAGTACCCCCCGAGAGATCAATTGAAAACAGAGGGATACAAGCCCCACATATCGATACGGAGAAAAGATTAACAACAAACGAAGGAAAATAATACTAGGGCCAAATCAAACAGTAGATTGAAAAAGATAAATCCTGCTTTGAGTGCATTATTTGTTAATCTATTCCCACAACATCTAATTCCCACCTTTCAGGATTTTTGTTTACTCAAAATCATTTCTTTTGTGCGTAGTTTTACCTTGATCAATGCTATCTGTTGAAATTTTAACTTGATCTAGTTATTAATGTTTGAATACACTCCATGCCACTAAGCGGTCATGTTTTTTGTTTAAGTTTTAACTTCTCAAGATTTCCTTTGCATGTTTCTCTCAATTTTCTTTATCTGTCTCTCTATATACACACAATCATTTGTGCGCGCACCCATGATCTGTGTCTGCACTGGACAATAATTTGTGTGTTCTTTGGTTCTCATATTGTACATTTTTATGACAGTTGATTAGTGGTTCTGGAAGGGATTCTATTGGAGATATATTGGAAGATTTTATAAGACAGAGATTTGGTAAAGACTCTTATGAACGTGTTGACCACGGAGGTGTTCTCCTGTCTAAGAAGCATGCTGCCATGAACAAGTTCAATGACAAGGGTAGTGAGAGATTTGTGTTTTTATTAGAAAATCGTGCTTGCCTTCCAAGCATCAAGTTGTCATCTGTGGATGCCATAGTCATATTTGATAGTGATTTGAACCCAACAAATGATTTAAGAGCACTACACAAAATATCAATTGTTTCATCTTCTGAACCGATTAAAATATTCCGTTTATACTCATGTTGTACCGTGGAAGAAAAACTTCTAGATCTTGCAACACATGATGTTACCCTTGATAGCAATCTGCAAAGCATAAGCCGGAGTACTAGTCACATGCTGCTCATGTGGGGGGCTTCATATTTATTCAACAAATTGGAAGAGTTCCATGATAGTAATACCTCAACTACAGGAGCAAATGCGTCTTCCGAGTCACTTGTCAAAGATGTTGCAAAGGAGTTCTTGGCTTTAGTTTGTCAGCATTGTGAAAGTACATATACAAACAACTCTCGTATAATAAAAGTTCGATACGGTGGGACAGCATACAGAAAGAATGGTTCATTGCTTGGTGAGTCATTGCTTGGGGAGCTAAAAACTCAGTTGACAGATGGAGAGCCCCATGTCTTTTGGGCAAAGCTGTTGGAGGGAAGGTGTCCTCAGTGGAGATATTCATCTGGGCAATCACAAAGGAACAGGAAAAGAGTCCACTATTTCAATGACTCTCCAAAGAAACCGGAGGTCAAAACTGATGAAGTTGGAAAGAAACGCAAGAAGGTGGTGAACAATAGTGCTGATCCAGCGTCTCTAAGCCCCAGATTAAAACAAGGTGAACTTCTAAGGGATAAGGGAGGTAAACGAAAGAAATTGTTTATTTTTCCAAATTGATATCATCTTTTGGCTTTCCTTCATTTTTTTTTTCTTGAATGAAGCTTAACTTTTTTCAGGAAACTGTATAGCTATTCTGATTCCCATGTTTTAAGCTTTCTGATGGCTTCTCTTAATTCTACAGGAGGTTCTGAACTTGCAGCTGATAATGGTTCTCAATTTCTGCGTAGGTCAACTGCTTGTGTAACGCGCACACTGTGTACAAACAACCATGCTTCCACCTCTCCATTTCCCTCTAATGTTGTCTCATCGTTATCTAAAGTTCAAATGGTTGAGTCTGAGGAAGGAATAAGATTGCATGACGTACAGCAAAAACTTAATGTTCTTCTGAAACTCGAGATTTCAAAACTCTCTGAAATTCTACAACTTTCGGTATGTATCTTGTATTTTTACTTCTTATGGCTGTCTCTTTGCCTCCACCCATCCCCCGCCCCAAATTTGTTATTGTATTTTTTCTATATCTAGAAAGAAACTGAATTGGTGAAGTCATACATAAGGTATTTCTGAAAGGGGAAACTGCTACTGTTGACTTGCCTCGTCCTTCTAATGCATGCTGGAAGAGTGAACAAAACAAAGATTAATATTAAGAGCCTCGGCATACTTTCATGATTTCAAGTTGGTGATGGGTTGTTTGATTAAGCATGCTCTGTTTTTAGTTTATCATCCTCCTTGTACATTTCTTTGCATCTTAATTGTGAGTTCTTGCCTAGGGAGATTGAAGTCTGCTTGGCTGTATATTTTTAATGGGTTTGATAGAGTAACTATTGTTTTATACAAAACTGCATTAGCTCTCTAAAAAACTCTTTACACCCAAAATTTCAAAATTTCTTAATTTCTTGTCTACCTATGTAATTGTCTCATATATGTTCTACAACAGTATGTCGGAATCAATGGCATGCGTCATGGACATTTGTTTGGTTACAATTGTTATGCACAATTGTGTCATTATACTCTTTTCACATGATTTTCTAAGTTGCCTGGATTTCTCGCGATATGAGATTGAATGCCAACAGGTCCTAGGCAAATAGCAATGATGGTTTTATCTTTATCTATTATTACACATCTAGGGAATTTGTATTACTCCCTTTCTCTCTTATTGTTAGTCAACTTAGTGCATTTTAGGAATTCACCCCCTAATAAATGCATTCCATGTTCAAGTAAAATGGGTAATTTAGAACAATGTCAATATATTTTGCATTTACTTTTCAGAATATACTAATATTTGGACCAACATATTGGGATTTGAGGACCATTACTTAATTAAACTAATATTGTTGATTTCCACACACAGGAGCACATGTAAGGGACAACCGGGGTAATGGTGATGATGTGTTGCATTTATACATTGCAAAATTATTTACTCTAATTTTGTGTTTTGGGCTGTAAGCGCAGGAAGATGTCAAGGATATGGTTGGAAAGTTTCTTGAATATGTTGTTAGTAATCACCATGTCAATAGGGAACCAGCAACCATATTACAGGCTTTCCAGATATCTCTGGTTAGTATCTAACCACTACTAGAACTATCGTACTATGTGAAATTGTTTTTGTGTTTACGAAGACTTAGTCATTTTCCTTTGCTTATATCCAAATTTGTAATGGCATGTTGGGCCTCTTTTTCTACATTCCATATTGATCATGATGTACAAATCAAAATCAATTGAAAAAAGTTATTATGGATCTCCTTTGTGTACAAAAGTTGTTATTGCCAATGTCCTACTTTGATACTGGAATGGAAAACTAAAATAAAATAGAATTAGATGGGGGATAAATTCGCTTGAGATAATGAAAACTTCAGTTGTTGGAGAGTTTTGTGAACTTTATGAAGGGCCTTTTCTCAAGTTCCCGAGATAGCACATACACACATGCTATCTGTTTTATTTTTATATTTAAGGGAAAAATTCACTTGTACTTGCCCCGAACACGCACACTTACATCTCCTGAAGACTAAAGTAAAATGGTAATTTTTCTGTCCAAAATAACAGAATGTGCGACTCCAATTCCAAGCAGTTATTTCAAGGCAGGAGTCACATTCTGTAGTTTTCGACCCAAAAAAAAAAAAGAAAAAAAGAACTTTTCACTTTAGTCCAAAGTTCAGAGGATGTATGTGTTTTCCCCTATATTTAATCTATTTCAGAAGTATGATGAGTTTCATTGCATTGTTGCACTGTGGCATTTCAGTGTTGGATTGCTACTTCATTGCTGAAACACAAAGTTGATAAGAAGGAATCACTTGCATTAGCAAGGCAACACTTGAATTTTGGCTGCACAGATGAAGAGGCAAACAATGTGCATTCAAAGTTGCGGTTGCTGAAGAAAATGTTCTTACGCCATGTGGATAATTTCAAGGAATTAGAGTCTCCAAAAGATTCCATATCAGCAACTGAGGATATTATGAAAGAGCTGCCAGATGCAAGAATGTCACAATCAGTAGCACCCAGTCAGCAAAATGTAAAAGTTGAGATTGAAGAACGATCGGAGAACTGTGAACTTGCCGAGGACAGGCTCCTCTCACAGAAAAAACATGGAGCAAAACATAAATTCGAGAAGAAAGAATTATCAAAAAGTATGAAGCGCATGCAGAAAAAGTGTGATAAGCGGATGATAAAGCTCAATCAAAAGCAACACGAGGAAATTCAGGAGTTCTATAGAATTTTCGAGGAGGAGAATATACAACTACAGAAAGAGCACAAGTTGGAGACAGCTCTTGTTCGCTCAATACACAGTAATATTGCAGTTAGATCAGATAAGCTGACGAGATTAGGTGATGAATTTACGAAGAAAAGGGAAGAACTCAATCGCGAGAAAGATATACGCCATAAAGAACTTGAGGCCAAGCAGTTGGCTGAAAGGAATGAGGAGAGGCAAAAGGCAGTTTGTTTGTTGGAAAAAATGAAGTCTTGGTTACAAGCTGAATCATCAGGTGAAATGCCTTTGTATGGATCTGAATATGGGGGCACCAGTGAGCAAGTTCACAGTACCGCTGAGAACGTTGCCACTGTGTCTGGATGCCTTATAGAAGAACAAAATCCTAACGAATTGCAAGATACTGAAGTGGCTCCATCTGATATGCCTAGGACTGCTGCCAGTGATGCTGTGGGGTGTGGTGTCACCAATGAAACTCCAACCATTGAATTGCATCTAAATCATGAAACTGATGCAATTGATCCTATGGCCTCACATAGATCGGCTTCAGGATTTAAGCAGCTCTCCATCTTGCGCAGTTCTAATGATGCTCCTGAGAACAATGTTGTCGTGAACCCACCTTCTGCAGAACAGATCCCGGCTGGAGCACCATCAAGTGTACAGGAAGTCTCTGAAAGTGCTAGGAACGAATTGGTGAGTGGTGCTCATTTTGTAGAAATTCTAAGTCCTGATGTAGAGCATAGTCAATGAGATAACTCAGATGTATCAGTCATGGCTCCTATGGCAAACCAAAATGATGCCCCATCAATGGTGGCTCACTTTCTGTGGAGCTGTATTTGGTAAAATCACCTTTAGTGAAGCCAGTTGTTACTCCAGCTCAAGCTGGCGCGTCACCACAAAATGTGGTATATTAGTTCTTTTGTTTTGACTATTCTCTTTGACAATTTTTATCATGATCTTCTTAGTGTTCTATGCAAATGTTGACTAACTCCTGGACTCCTCACTGAACATATTACTCTGGTACTACCTGTAGTATAAAAAAGTGTGGTTGATGCGACATTTGTGGTGGAGTTCAAAATGATTTTCAAGAATCCAAAGGAAACTCCCTATGCAATGGATCCTGTCTTATTTATTGTCTAATATTCCTTCATGTTGTTAAGAAATCCTTATTCAGATGTTAATTCCAATTTCCCTCAACCATTTTGGCTAATGGAATGCTAAAGAGAAATGATTCTGCAGCTTGATTCTCAGTGTTTTTATCTTATGTTGTCAGGCTATCCAGGATGAATGTTCTCACTCGTCAACATCTACTGGAATGCATGATGGAGATGCACCAGCTACCGGCAGTCGGAGTGTTCTGCAGCAATTTGAAGTTTCAACATTGCATCCCACTGATGACAGAACGACTGATCAAACTAATCACAGAACACTTGTGATTGAGCAGGCCGAGCAACTGCAGCTGTCTGCATCAACTGATTCACCTGTTGATCACAATCAACCTGAATCACATACAGCTTCTGGAGTTCAACTACCTGTAGAAGGCCACAACGCTTCCCAAAGTGTGGAGGCTGCACAACAATTTGAAGGCCCAGCAGTACCTTCAAATCAAGCAGTTATGCAACCTGGGGCAAATCTGGCACCACTTCTTCCGCTGCATGCTATAGATGTACCTCCACACCAGAATCAGCCTGATTCGCATTTAGCTGTTGGAAATGATCATCAACCAAGCAGTGAATGGTGTACCTCTTTCCAGAATGCGGGGGCTTCATCACAACTGCTTGAGGATACAGCAGGGGTTCCAAATCAAGTTATTCCTGGTACACAGTTGGGAATGCACCCTCCAATTGACACTCCTCTCGGAGGATTTGGAGCACATCTGCCATTACGTAATGCTCACCAAATGGCCTCTCGGATACAAAATCAGCCTTTATATGCTGATCCACTTCAAAATGAATTGGAAAGGTTACGAAAAGAAATGGATCAAGCAATCAAGGCCCATGAAGATACGGTTAGTGTCTGGTTTGCTTATTCTTGGTCACTTTATTTATTTTTTTTAAAGTAGGGTTTAGATTTTGGCTTTATCACTGACTACTGTCTTTCTCTGAGCAGAAGTTGCGGCTGAAATCTGATTGCGACAAGGAGATAGAGGAAATTGTAGCTGAAATTCGTAGGAAGTTTGAGGCTAAACTTCAGGATGCTGAGGCATCGTTTTCGCTGAAAAAGAAGGAACTTGATGCAAATCACGGGAAAGTTCTCATGAATAAGATATTGGCTGAGGCTTTCCGGTCCAAGTGCCTAGATCTTAGGCCTTCTGGGGCCTTGGGAATACAGCAAGGTATGTAATTTCTTGAGGTCTTAGTTGGGTCATCTCTTCTGAATGTAGAAATTTTGTTAATAAGTCTCTCTCTCTCTCTCTCTCTCAAAATAGGCCATGAGGCTTAATTTTTATGCCCAAGATTGATTTGTTTATGCCATTGGTTACGTGAGAGATGTACTCATTCAACCACTGAACCCATTTAGCTTTGATCCTTATTGTTTGTGGTTGGCTACATGGATCAGTCTTCCCTAATCAGCTTTATGAAAAGTCATGCTGATTGCTTGTACTCATCAAGGCACAAAGTCACGCTATGCTAGCTTCATGAATAGTAATGTTATAGAACTTCACCTAGATTGGTACACAAGAAAATTTCTATGGGAACATTCAGTTTATTAGTCTGTAATAGCTGAACCAGTATACACTACCTTCTCTTTTCTCATATCTATTTATTTGTACATGCATATGTAAGCGTGCAAACACACGTATATTGATTTATTGTTTTCCATAGTGACTCTGCATTCCTTGTTATTGAGCACCTAAACTTTCATTCCCTTGCAGTTGTGCCTTCCAGTTTCTTGCAGCATCTCCAACTTCTAGCATCACAGACTGCACCCAGACCTTCCCCTGTTACTGGTTCGGCTTCTACTGTACCAGCTGCCGCCAGCCAGCAGACTACAGCACCACTGCCACAGGTTGTCCATCATTCATCAGCACTTTTCTCAAGCATGCCAACTAGGCCCCCTCATATTGTCCCCATTACCCCTCCTACTGGAAACTCCCAAGTTGTCGGTGAAATACGTGCCCCAGCTCCACACCTTCAACCATTTAGACCTTCGTCGTCCATGTCCGCAACAAGTATTCCCTCACTCCCACGGGGGTTGCCAAGTCAACATGCGCAAAGAAATCTTCCTACAATTTCTCCCTTAGTTCTCCCAGTTTTACCCCGACCACCAACACCACCACCACCACCACCCCAGCATGAAATCAGCGGAAGGTTGCCAAGTCTTCAGAACTCATCTCCACCTGTGGCAGGGATGGTTGTTGACATTGATAGCCAACCTTGTGAACATCCACCAAACGTTTTGCCGCCTCTACCAAATTTGGGTTTGAAATTTGGTTTGCTTGACCTATCACAATTCGGAGCACCAGGTAGCGAAGGGGTTAGTGGGAGGGTTAACTTGGCTGCCACTTCAGGTGTAGTGACTGACGTTGTTTGTGTATCGGATGATGATGACTAACTTGTTAGGAATGTTGTAAAGTTTCCAATATAGCCTGGCTCAGGTTGTGGGGGTTTGCTCAGGAGAAAGGGCTTTTGAAGTGGATATCTGGGAAGAGGCCAAGTGTGCCAAACTTTGCCCTAAAAAAATTGCTGCTGTATATGGTCAATGCTTCTTTTTTTGTTCTAACATATGTTGTACAAATTTTTTTTTTTTCTCCCTTTATTGTCTTTTTTAAATAAATTATTTTGCCTCATTGTGGATATTTGGAGTCTTACAGGTGGTTTTTCATTTACACACTTGCACATACAAAATAAATGACGGCCGGTTTCAGTGCATTCGACTCTTTGCAGGGTCTTGGAGGTGGATTGAAGTAGATATTTTTTATACTGGAAAATTATCTATTTACGAGTGTTTAAAGTGAAAGGTCTATATTGAATATTTGGATTGCACTTGGATTGTGTGCTATAGGGAAAGTTATTGAGAAGAAAATTGTTAAAGTCTAACCCCCCTGGAATATATTCAGATTATCACACTCCTCCCTTCATGCCCTGCAACCTAATCTCCTTAGCAGAAATGAATTTGTGAGGGTTTTTTGTTTTTTGCATGGGCAAATTATATTTTAGCTCCTCATGGTTTGAGATTGGAGCATTTTATCCTTTTATGGTTCAAATATAGTCAGAAAGGGATAAAATAAATTTTGTCCATTTTTATTTTTATTTTTATTGTTTTAGGTTTTTTTTTTTTTTTTGGTTTTTTGGTCAAGATATTAATTTGTTAATAAAATTATATTACAGCTAAAGGGGTTGTTATTCCATTAGCTCGAATGTTTGATTTTTCTCTCACCACATTTTAAGGTGTGGTTATAGTACCACCGTGCCAAGCTTAAGGTGCTTGTGCTGTTGTGTTTGTGCAAAGCTTAAGGTGCTTGTGCCGTTGTGTTTGTGCAGCTTTACTTGCATGGTTTTAAATAACGGTATCGGTATAGATATGGGTGTCAGTAATTTGAGTATATATCGGGCAATGTTAGAGGACGATAAATATTAATATTGAAATGTCAAAATCTTATTACGGGTGTCAGTAATTTGAGCATATATCGGGTAATGTTGGAGAGTGACGGACAATAAATATTAATATTGAAATGTCAAAATCTCATTATGTAGCGATCAATAAAAGGACAACAAATGAAGAAAAGAAAAAATTTAATGACAATTTCTAAAGCAAACAAACTAAGGGATATATACTAAGAAGTTTTGAATAAAATTTGAATATTTTTTCTTGGGAATAATTATGAGTAAAATTTTGAATACACTTTTTTGGTTACTCACTAGTTTGCTTAATGGTTATTATGAGAAAAAATGTCTTATGAAGTAACAACAAAAAAAAATCCCTATAATTGAATGATTTAGGAGACACTTTTGGATTGGGCAATAATTTGTACGGGAATATGGAGTTTTTGGTGTACATTGGCCCTGTTTGGTAGAGCTGTGGGAAAGTGCTTATAGCTTATGCCTAAACAGCTTATAGCTTATAACTATGACCATAAGCTGATTTCCAGCTTATTCTTAAAGCATCTCCTGCCCCACTCAAAGAATAAGCTGATTTCTGACTTCCAAAAAGCTATAAGTTATAATCTATAAGCTAAACCAAACACATCAAAATAGCTTAAATTAAGCTGAAAGCTGAAATAAGCTGTAATTAAGCTCTGCCAAACAGGCACAATAAACAAGTTATTTATAGTTTATTTTAATTTGAGAGTCACTCTTTGGTACAGTTTTTGTTTATGACTTATTAGGCATAAATAGTTTAAATAAGCTTAAAAAAAAAATAATTATCTATAAGTTAGGGGAGTGGTGGTTTTGGTTTGCTTCTGATTAGCAATGACAATAAGCTATGCATGTTAGACATTTGCTTATTTCTTTCATTCTTTAAATAAATATATATTTTTTAATACAATAATTAATATTTTAAAGAAACTATAGTTCATTAAATAAAACCAAAATATTCTGTTTTCAGATTTTTTTTTTTCTTCAAAGCAGTTTGTCAAAATATTGTTTCCAAGAAAATGAAAACAAAATCGAAAACAGTACCAAGTAGGTCAAAGTTGCAAATCAAAAACTGAACCAAAAAACTAGAATCCTTGCTGTACATAAATTCAGAAAAAAAAAAAAATACAAGAGTAAAAAAAAAAAGAAAAAAAAAAAAAAGAAAAAAAAAAGACAGCTTAATATTAAAAGACTAATGACAGTAATCCCATTACATAATCCAAAATACAAAAACAGTTGTAACAGTAAATAACAGAAATTTGAACAATTTTTTGGTCCATGATGATCTTAACATATTGGAAGAGGAGCACCGTTCCATTCCTTGAGACATTCGAGCAGCGGATCGATCATCTTCCCATTGCAAATCGCAGTAAAAACTTTGTCGAATTCCTCACCCGGCGACACGATCTTCTCTCCTGTCAAAAACCCAGTCCCCAATTCCTCCCTCACAAACTTGTACAATGGGTAAGATCTACAATCTTTGATCCTGTTTGGAATCGTTGGATTTCCACTCTCCAAAGCACTTCTTGTGCACTCAACTTCCTTTGGCAATTGGGTCTTTAATTCTTCCTCAAAAGCTCCAATCTTTAAAAAGATGGATGCGTTCATGTTCTTGGTGTCATCGTTGTTGATCAAAGCGTGATCGACAAGGACTTGTCTTAGTTTCTGCATCAATGGGTATGTAGCACTGCATGGGTCATCGATATATGTGAAAATGTGCTCGCGATCAACAACTTTAATCAAGTCCTTCTCACAAAACCTTGAAGGGTGAAGCTCCCCATTGATGCCCATTGTGAGGACTTTCTTAGCCACTTGGCTCACTGTGTTCCTCACTGTGTTCTTCAAATTCTCCTCCAAATACCTCAAATCAATGGCTTGGCAAAGCCCAACCAAGTAGGTAGATGACATGAGCTTCAAGATATCGATTGCTTCGGCTGTTTTTCGTGAGGAGATTAGCCCCAAAGAGTTGACATCTTGGTTGTGTTGCTCGGCGCTTTGGACATGGTTCGTGACCGGGTTAGCAAGAAATTGGAGTTCAGAACAATAGGCCGCCATAGCTATCTCTGCGCCCTTAAACCCGTAATCCAAGCTAGGGTTTCGCCCACCGGACAGATTTGAAGGCAACCCATTATTGTAAAAGTCATTCACTAGCTCTGAAAATTGTGCAAACATGAGTTTCCCAATTGATGCCAAAGCTAGCCTAGTGTTGTCCATTGAGACACCAATCGGGGTGCCTTGGAAATTCCCACCATGTAAGGCCTTGTTCCTCGACACGTCGATCAAGGGGTTGTCGTTCACCGAATTTATCTCCCTCTCAATGGACTTGGTCGATGATCGAATGACTTCGATCAGTGGACCTAACCACTGAGGGGAGGTTCGGAGAGCGTACCGGTCTTGTTTAGGCTTTTGAAGTGGGTCCATTTCATGCAACTTTTGGGCTGCCTTGACATAAGAACTACCATCTAAAACATGTTCCATTATAGCTGCAGCCTCAATTTGGCCAGGATGGTGCTTCAATTTGTGTGTCAAATGGTCCGTAAACTCCGGTTTCCCTTGCATAACCTCGGCGAAAATCGCTGACAAAACTACAGACAAAACGGCTAATACATTGGCATCAAAGAGGACAATTGAGGCCAATCCAGACCCAACAGCTGTGCCATTGACAAGTGCAAGGCCTTCTTTGGCTGCAACTCAAAAAACCCGCCATCAATACCGGCCTGGCGGAATGCTTCAGTGGCATCAAGGGGTTCTCCAGTGGGCCCAACACATTTCGAGTTGGGCCGGCCCGTTAGAACCCCGGCGATGTAAGATAGGGGGACTAGGTCGCCAGAGGCGGTGATTGTGCCGCGGAGAGGCAAGCATGGAGTGATGTTGTGGTTGATGAGTTTTGTGAGGGCTTCAAGGATTTCAAATCTGATGCCAGAGTAGCCTTGAAGGAGTGTGTTGATTCTCACCAACATTGCAGCCCTCGTAGATGAGTGAGGCAATGTGTGGCATGACTCTGTCCCATTTCCAAATATTCCAGCATTCAAAAATCTGTTGCAAGAAAACACTTTTGTCAAAAATCTGTTGCAAGAAAAAAATAATAATTTATAAAAAAGACCTGGAAAAAAAATACTAAAATTTTTGACTTTTTTTTTTTTTTTTTTTTTTGTCTTCAAATAAATTTAACAAAAAAAAATACTTTTAAATTCTTCCAGATTAGGGAGACCTGAAAAAAGAAAAAAGAAAAAAAAAAATTGACACAAATTACTATTATTATTATTTTACTAAAGACAGTTTTATCAAAACATAGTCAAAATCTAGGAAGTTTTATGCCATGAAATTGGGTAAGTTTAGTAATAACTTGCTCAAAAAAGGACAGCCACTAAATTATTACTATTAGTCGGGGAAACTTCAACGTCAGTTTGACCCCCAAGCCCATATTTCATTGCACTCCCCACCATTTTTTAACCGTATCTTCACCCAAAAAAAATAAAAGTAAAAATAAAAACTAACCACGTGTATTGCATTGCATTGTTTTACATGAAAATTTATTCCTCCCATAAATTTTTTAAAATTACAGTCAACCTTCCACACTTTTCATATAAATTATACTTACACTATAGTCTCTTCTAAAGGTTTAATTTACACAACAATTAAACTTATTTTTATTAATAATTCACTACTCATACAAATGAAAAAAATAATATTATCAACTATTTTTACTAAAATGTATATTTATTTTTATTTATTTCAATGTCTAATGTCTACTGACTACATATATTAGTTTTGATCATTTTAATTTTATTAAAAGTGATGTTAATATAATTATATTAAAAATTAAAGTTTACTTTTATTTTTATTTTTAAAATTTTAAGAGAAATAAGTATAATTTATCCAAAATTATTTGATGTCGTTGGGGGTGTTGGGCGTGAGTCACGTGATCGGGTAACATCCAAAGCCCCCTGAGCAATTCGTACAACATTTGCATAGAAAGTTGCACAGACACTGCCAAAGTTGCAAACCTAGAGCTCACCTCTAATCGAAGGGCCAATGGGCCTGCACCAAGCATCTTTATTTTTTTTTAAATTTTTTTAAAGTTGTGTATTGTATAGTTGAGATTTAATGCTAAAAAATTAATGTGACTTGTCATTAAATCTCAACCACACAATGCACCACTCTAAGAAATTTAAAAAAAAAAAAAACTCTAAAAAATCCTTGTTCATGGGCGTGAGTCACGTGATCGTGTAACATCCTCGTGTAACATCCAAAGCCACCTAAGCAATTCGTACACCGTTTGCATAGAAAGTTGCAGAGACACTCCCAAAGTTGCAAACCTAGAGCTCACCTCTAAGCGAAGGGCCAAATGCAATTGAGTAATGGTAAACCTCTTAAAAGTTTTATTAAAATTTTTATTAAATATCTATATATGAAATCTATATGAGATTTATATAGTATGAATTTTACACTTATGTGAGATATTTGGTAAAAATTTTTAAATTTTTTTTAAAATCTCTAACATTTTTCAATGCAATTTTGTGAGTGTATGTATAAATTTCTGTAAAATTTTCTGTTTGCCGAGAGTTTTTTAGGATTATGCAGTAAACTAATTAAAACTATCCCTTGCATAAAGTTGTACATACAGACAATCCTTTGATGAGTCAATTTGATAATTTTTTAAAACCTAATTGGTATATTTTTGGAGTTTTTTTCTGCATTTGGCTCCCTACAAAACAGAATGAAAGATCCTTGTCATAACTAATCATTTTTGTTTATCTTGGGATAAGGCCAAAAGGGTAATTTTGTCACAAGGGCAGATCATGAATTAAATTTTGGGACATTTCATGGCCACTAGACTTCTACATAAATGTAACCACCGAAAGTCACCTACCCTGACAACTGTCTATATAATTATCTTTTTAAAGCTAACGTACAGCTTGTTTGATGTTATAATCAAAAATTAAAAATTCTTAATAATCAATTTTTAAAACTTTTTTAAGCAGTTTCTGTCTCACAAATGGTAGGCCAAACACTACTCCGACCAAACACTAACACTCCGACGTAGATTTTCAAAATAAGAAAAGTTATAAACAGCTCCCCCTTATTGATTAAAAATAAATCTACCAAAAAGTTATTTTTGGAAAAAATTAATTTATTAGGCACATTCTTATTTATTACAAAAGGGGTAGTTTGCTTTTTGAGTTGGGCTAAAAAATCACAGAAGGATAAAAAAGAAGTCAAAAAATCACAAAAGAACAAAAATCATAAAAGGACAAAAAAAATTTGTCATTCCGAAGTCAAAAGGCCAAACAAGAATATTAAACATCTCAGGTTAAAAAAATCAAAAAATCAATTAAAAAAGTCATTGCCAAACAAAAACAAGTGTTTGCCGAATGAGTTAAGATTTTTGTAGTGAATTGAATTACCGAATCGAGGGAAACGAAATCTAATTGTGATTAAGATCCACCAATCTTGTTATTAGGACACAAAATGAGGACAATTATTATATATAAGTAAATAATGTTTCACCTGATAAGCTCCTTTTGAAGAGCACCACCTTGTTTAGTCCTCCTATGAGAAGTAGCACCAAACCCAGTGGTAACCCCATAACTATCTGTCCCTTTATTCATGCTCTCCATAACCCACTCACTGCTTGCTTGAACGGCGGCTCTAGCCGCCTCGCTGAGCTCCACCGGCAGGCATCCCGCCGCCACGGCCGCCACCTGAGAAATGGTGAGGGTCTCCCCGCCTAGGCGGATGGCCGGCTGGCGAAACTCTCTGACCATCCTTTTTACTTCATCCAAGTGGCTCCCCTTCATTGACTCCGCGGCTAATTCCCAACTCAATGGATCTTTAATCACGTGGCCATGCCCGTTGCCATTTTCGTGACAAAACTCCATCGTCAACAGAAAAACACACAGAAAACGTTTTTTTGAGCAACGAAAATGAAGAGGGATTTAGAGAGAGATGAGATGGGTTATATATACTAAATGAATATATGTGAAATGGGAAATCAATATATACTAAATGAATGAATATATGGTGAGCTGAGGCTGAGGGTGGTTCACCAGTTTTTGGGGTTGTTTAAGTTTAAATAGAAGGTGCGTCTCAAAGAGTGTTCGGTGAGAAGCTGGGGGTGTTAGTTGAAACATTTTCTTGGCCGTTGGATTGAATTGTGATCTGGACAGGTAGGATTGTTGACACGTAGGTGTGATTTTGTGGGATTCCAATGCGAGGAGGATGCATCATATTTTCTTGTGTTTTTTACCCGTCAAACTTGAAGCGCTGGTGGTTGGTGGAGTGCATGGTGTGTATGCATTGTAAATATGTATACATGTAATCACTTCTTTCTTTATTTACTGTTTTGGGAAAATTATTTTCAAAAAAAACAAAAAATCTAAGATTTGACACTCATCACAAAATATATCTTGAACTTTTAATTTTGTCAATTTAAATTTTAAATTTATTTTATATCTAAACATTTGTCTATTCATTAATCGATAAAAAAATAGAAATATTTTAGTTATTAAACTCAATAAAAAATAATATTTTAAACATTTTATATATATTTTAATTGATTAAAATACTATTTTTCTATCAATTTTACCTAACAAAAATAACCGAATCTAATCGTACTCAATTTTGTCTAATCCCCAACTTTCATATTTATACTATATATTAAGTAAAAGGGGGTTTTTAACCCCAAGTCTTGTGGGAGCTCCAATCTCTCAATCTAAATTTCCTGATTTTTTGATTTAAAAAAAAAATAGCATTTATTAACTTCTCCCAACTCCCAAGTCTTACCATCATAATAACACTTTAATGCATTAAGAATAAGCATAAAAAAAAATTCTTTGAAATCCAATACATAAATTCTTTGAAAAGTCTCAATACATATGATTATTATCCATCATAATAACATTTTAATGTATTAAGAACAAGCATAAAAAAAAATTCTTGAAAACTCCAACATATCTGATTATTATCAAAATATTAAACTGTAATATAATATAATAAAAAAAAAGATATTTAATTCATTGAAAAGTCCAACACATATGATTATTATCAAAATATTAAATTTTAATATAATATAAAAAGGAAAAAAAAAGACATTTAAAAAATAAAAAATAAAAACATTTAAAAATCACAATTCACATATATAGATAATTGTAAATACAATCCGTACATAGCATGGATGATATGCTATTAAATATAAACGAAAAATGTCACATTAACAAGTATATGACACCACTTTGTCAACATACGGCACCATTTGGATCTTAATTCACCTGATTCAAACCCAAACTTATTTCTCTCCTTTTTTTCCTTCTTCATTCCATTTTTGTCCATCTCTTGTCTATATTCCCCTTATTACCTTTGAACCCTTCCTTCCCTCCTCCACTTCACTTTATGTTCCTCCCTCCACCATTTAAACCTCCTCAACCCTCACTACAACATTACCACCAACACCTCACCCCTTTCACTTTCTTAACTCTCCATCTACCCAAAGGTGGTGTTTGTCCTGAGAGATTGAGGGGTGAGATTGGACTATTAGTTCATCTAAACTAATAATTCGTTGTTTGGTTCAAAATTTTTGTACTAGACTATTAGTCCTTAATCTATTGAACTATTGTGTCCCATTGGAGAGGTGAGACACAATAGTCTGTATAATACTATTCCCACTTTGTCTGTATAATACTATTCAGCTTGTTTGGTTCTGATTTTTAGAAAATTCAATTTTTTTTTTTATTTTTCGTATTTTAATATTTTCAATAAATTTTTTTAATAATTTAAGCAAATCTTTTTAATTTTTAGACACATCTAACATAAATACACTTAAAAAATATAATATTTATAAAAAAAAAATCTTTAAAAAATACACTAAATATCAAAAAATAGAAAAATTCAGTACATTTTTCAAATTTTTGTGTATTTATTAATTTTTTAAAATATTTTTTCACAAATATTTTACTATTTAGATACATCTAAATAAGGTGTATCTAAAAAAGTAAAAAAATAGCTTAAAATTTGAAAAATATTCACTAAAAACAAAAAAATATGAAAAATAAAAAATTTAATTTTTAAAAAATTAAAACCAAACACACAGATTAACTTTTAAAATTTTGTTTGGCTAAATGACAATAACCTCTCTAAAAACAATGAAATGACAAAAGATCCTTAACAGAAGGGATGACAAAAAAAAATATGAGCAGCTAAAAGAGGACAGTGAATATTAGTGGCCATTATTGGTTAAACTCATACAAGATCTTTGCCAAGATTTTTTTGGAGTTGTTTTAGACTCATTTAGCAAAACAATAAACATAAACTTTCGTAAAATTCAGCCTAATTTTCTATAAAAAGAAAAATGGCCAAACTTATTTATCCATCAAATTTAGGGTCACTAGGGCTCTAATATCCTTTCTAAATTTTAGTACAACATGGCATCACCAATTGCATATCATCAAATAATTCAAACAACAGGATTATTAAATTCAAACATGCCGGCATCAATAGTTGCCTATCATCAAATAATGCAAAACATGGAAATTAATTACTAACATAAAAAAATAAACTTTATTTATGCAATAAAAAGTGCGAGAATGATAGAAAATGAAAAAATAAAAATAAAAACAAATTTCTTATGCAATTTATATTAACATATATGATAACTTACTTTTCGGGTTTTAATAAAAATTTCAGAAAAACTTTATTTTCTCGTAAAAATAGCTAATTGTTATAATTTTCTTACAAATTTTTTTCTTAATCAAATGCATGCTAAAATATAAATTTTCTTTTTTGGCTTTCTTTTCTTTTGTGTCGCTTGTAAAAATTTCCACTTTTTTCTCCAACTCTCTTCGAAGCCAAACAGCGCCGGCAGAGGAAATCTAATCCAACTTTTAAGCTACCAAAATCTAATTCTTTGACAAAGATTATTGTTAAGAATTAATAAATCTAACCAAAATTAGTGAGACACGAAAAAAAAAAAAAAAAAATTGAATAAGAATCTAAATAAAACATAGAAGAATACAAAAATTTATGTGGTTCACCTGGAAATAAGACTAAGTTCACAGTCGTTGCAGTTTCACTATATTTTGACAAAGTTATAATACAATATAGAAATATAACATTTATTAGGGCAACATGACAGAAGTAAATGCCAAAAAATGCCGTTATTAGAATTCACTCTCGAGTAGTTACTCTAGTTCAGATTTTGAATTGGAAGGCATTGTTTGGGCTCATGGGACCCATCACGGGTCCCGTTTAGATAATTCAAACCGTTCATTTTGTCGGGTACTGTGTGTATTTTATCCACACAAAAAATTAGATCAATTCAATAACTGTAACTTGTTCAATTGATTACATTTTTAACCAAAAAATTATATTTTTAAAAATAAATCATAAATTTTTTTGGTTAAAAGGGCGTTAAATTGAACAATTTATAATTACTTAAATTTTTATGTAGATGAAATACATAAAATATCTGATAAAATGAACGATTCAAATTATCAAAATAAAATTTATAATGAGTTTTATTGGCCTAAACGGTGCCCTCTAATCCAACTTTTTAGATTGGAGGAGATTCGGCTCTTAAGATTTAGTACTTATTAGGATGCACAATCCCCAACAAAAAATTATGATTATTTTTCTTTTGTTTTTTTCTTATGAAGATCTAGTGTGAAATATTAATATGTCAGTGCCATGTGGTAATGAAGGATTAATGGATCTCCTTGTCTCTGAAAGCTTAAAAAAGCACTATTTATATATATATGTAACATATCATAGCTTCATCTTCTTTAATCTGCAGTCTGGCCTTTCTGTTCTCTCCAGTTCTGATCTTCTTTGCATTCTTGTCCCTGGCAGTGATTTTACATGCCCCTTTTTTTATATAAATTTTGCACGATTTTATTTATTTATTTATATTTTAATGCCAAAATCACAATCCCGACAAACGCCACCACCACAATATCAAAGACTGAAACTCAAGATTCCAATAACCAAGATAGTAATACTAATGTCTCTAAACCAAGTAATTATTAGATTTATTTATTTATTTTATAATACACGTCATCCCAATTGAGAATTTAATTTTACTTTATTTCTTCTATTATATTTTTATAAATGCTTGTATGTATATATTTATTGGAAAATGATTTGGAGCCCTAATTTCCCTCCCTCTAATCCCCCTAATTTTCATATCAAGTAAAAAAAAAAAAAAAAAAAAAGGGGAGGAAAATTAGGGGGATTAGGGGGAGGGAAATTAGGGGGATGTAGCAAGACCCATATTTATTTTTCATTCGCAATTTATAAAGAAAATAAGGAGTCTTGAAACCTAAAACCATGGTTGGAAATTAGTTATTTGTGTAATGGCTGATTCCAATTCTCACTCAAGGTAATTGTTACAATTTAAAAGAGGTGATTATAATTTATTTTAATTTAAAAGTTCGTGCCAAATTGTTTGATGCAACTTCTACTTCTGACTTATTAGGCAAAAACAACTTAAATAAACTGAAGAAAAAAAAAATTGACTATCTGAAAGCTCGTATTTTAATTTCTATTTTATATTTATCAACTTTTAACTTCTAATAATATATACCAAACAAAGTCATTGTTATGTAATTCAGTATTTGTTTCACCTATTTCTCTTTTATGGAATGTTACAAAAAGATTGTAGTGGTAGGCCTCCTCGATGACTCTTAAATTTGATGATATTTCTTTTAACACATTCGAGGTAAATTTTGTTTTAGGTTAAGTTTGGATATTAGATTTGCGTTGAGGTTTGTAGGAAGAAAGGAAAAAAGAAGAAATAAGCTTAAGTTTTTTTTTTTTTTTCAAATTTTCATTTTTTGTTTATTTCCCTCCATAAATTCCTCCTTAAGTTTTTTATTTATTTTTATTTCATGATTTTTTTTTTTTATATAGCTAAAAGTGGAATTAAGTCATAAAAAGTCATTTGATTAACCACAAAAATGAGGTTCGGTCATCTTCCAAAATGTACCAGTTGCGTCATAAAACAAAAAATGATTAGTGAAGTTCTCGGAAAATTATTTACCGCCAGACACGATAAGAAATAATTAATTCATGATAATTAATTAGATCTGCACTTATTTGATAGAGAAATGAGTGTGAATTGGTTGCAGTATTTTTAAAAAAGAAAATTTGTTTGATTTTTCCTTAAATAAAAGCATTAATTAATATTATGTTACTTTTAGATCTATGAAAAGAAAATGTATCAAACCTCATTGATACACATCATATCCAACTTGCAAGAATTAAAGAAAATTTTGCATTATTGTACACCCCAACATTGTCTTCCTCTCCATGCCTACCTTCCCACCCATGTGAATATGTGGCCTTTTTTTTTTTTTTTTTTTTTTTTTTTTTTTGGGTGTCAATCAATTACCACACACAAAAACACACACATCTATATCTATCTATATATAGGAAAAGGGAGTTTTTAATAAATAAATAAATTAATTAAGAATTCTAAACTCTCATTATAAATTTCTAACTTTTTAATTTTAAAGAAATTTTTTATTTATATTTTTTATTTATTGGCTAGCCTCATTCAAGCAATAATAATAATAATAATATTATTATTATTAATTATAATAATCCTTAATTTATGACTTTCATATGAAAAATATACTAATTTATTTTAAAATTCAAATTTAATGATCACTAAATATGGAAAGAAATCTATTAGTTTAAATTTAAATTTGGCACATAATTCCATGCATAGTACATAATTTATAATTTATTTTTATTTTTATTTTTTTTTATTTTTTATTTTGACCTATCCCGTGATTTATAAGTTTTAAATAAAAATTTGAAATTATTATAATTAGCTTATAACTTTTTATATTAAGGAGCGATAAGAATGACGTTAAAATTATCTGTACATCTATATATATTTTTAAAAATTTGATCTATCTCATGATTTACTAGTTTTAAATACAAATTTAAATTTATTATATATATATATATATTTGTTTTGATCTATCATATGATTTATAAGTTTTAAATATAAATCTATATATGTTGGCACTATAAATCTGTAATTTTATTATTTATTATTTATATAATTGTAGGATATGTGGCACTCTCCTACTCATTTAAATGTTATGAGAAATTATGAAATGTGGAAAGATGATGGAGAACACAGTAGAGAATATGGAGGTTGAAAGAAGTTATAGAAGATTATAGAGCATGAAATGAAAGAGATGGAAGAGTGAGTAGTATTAGATAATTTTTTCTTACAAATGTTTGCCTATAAATAGTCATTCATTGCCCATTGTAAAGGGATCAACTCAAATCAAAGACAATTGATTTATATTTTTCTTGTCATTTTCCCTATCTTAGAAGTAGTTTAACATAAATTTATATTTCATGCGCTTTATTTTATGCACTTCATTTTCAAAGCATAAGAGTAAAAGTAATTAATGGTTACTTTAATTATTCACTCAATTATCTCGATTGTTCACTCAATCATTTTTCTCCGCCTCCCTCCTTCTTTCTTTAATTTTTCTTTTCCCTGAACTTTGCAATTTTGAAATCCTCTTTGTTGAGACAAAAGAACCGTCAACGTAATCGCTTGATAATTGGCTTGAATTTAATTTGTAAGGATTTTTCAATCCTTCTGGCACGCTCACATTTATGATATTTTTTTTCGTAGGAAAAAAAAGCCAACAAAGCGGAGAACACATATTGTCATTATTTTGTGCTTTTTGTGCCTTAAAAATAAATAAAGCAATATAAAATAAAAATTGGCCATCAATTTGAAAAGATAAGTTATTCTCAAACACTGATTTAAATGCATAAGCTTTTCCTATCCAAGTTCAACATTTCAAATGGCTAAGTTGCTCTTTGGTGTATCAAACTCATCAAAACAATGCTTAAAGATTGTTTTATTAGCCATTTAATTAAAATTAAATTTTGATGTGAACCACAAATTCAAAAACGATTTTGAACACCAAGAATCATAGTACAAGATGGTCTTAAAAATTCAAACAATTTGACATTTTGAATAATTTCAAAAAATTCAGATTCATGAACATTAAATTATTTATTATTCTTAGCCATGTTTGGCGGAGAACATGTTCTTTGGCCAACTAACATAAGATGTCCACGGTTTGATTCTCTAAGAATGGGTTTTTTAACGCCCCAAGTCTTATATGGAACATTATTTTTGACCATGCTTGGCTTAACATGCTTTTTAGTCATGTTATTTTCATAAATTGGCTCTTTAAAAATGAGTTTTTTTGACCCTCCAAGCCATTGATTTTTTGCTATTTTCAATCATGGAAAAATTTTGAAAAAAGTTCACCAATTTCGGCCATTAAAGCCTCAGTTAAAAATTTGGAAGTAAGAGTTGACAACTCATCATTCTATTGGTAAATTTTCATATCAAGTTGATGAATTTCTTCAATTAAATGGTGTCTTTTTTCTTCCACCAAATAATATTGTAAGGAATGAAAATTTATTTCATCAAGAAAATGAATCTCTTCTTGAAGATCCAAATTTTTTTTGTTTATGCCAAAAGATTTCATCTAGGCTATTTAGAATGGACGAATCCAATTTATTTTTCATTTCTTACACTTGACGCCCCACTGGCGTGCCAAAAATTGTTGGCTTATTTTTCCTGCGAAGGAAAATATCATAAATGCGAGCGTGCCAACAATGATTGAAAAATCCTTACAAATTAAATTCAAGCCAATTATCAAGCGATTGGGTTGACCCTTTTTTTACCTCACCGAAGAGGACTTCAAAATTGCAAAGTGTAGGGAAAAGAAAAATTAAAAGGAAGAAGAAGGAGAAAATAATTGAGTGAACAATCGGGGTGATTGAGTGAACAATCAAAGTAGCCATTAATTACTATTACTTCTACTTCTATGCTTTGAAAAGGAAGTGCATAAAATAAAGTGTATGAAATATAAATTTATATTAAATTACTCCTAAGATAAGGAAAATGACAAGAAAAATATAAATCAATTATTTTTTATTTGAGTTGGTCCCTTTACAACGTAACAACGAATGACTATTTATAGGCAAACATTTATAAGAAAAAAATTACCTAAAACTACCCACTCTTCTACCTCCTTCATTTCTTACTTTATGATCTTTCATGAACTTCCATAACTTCCTTCAACCTCCACTTAATGCTTCATATTCTCCACTTTATTCTTCATCATCTTTGCACATTGCATAACTTCTCATAATTTCCAAATGAGTAAAAATGTGTCACATGTCCTGTAATTATATAAATAATAAATAATAAAATTATAAATTTATGGTGCGGACACTATTAATTTCACATTATTCTAAATGTGTTTTATGTATTTAAATTTTGTTCGTGAATCATTTTCTATTATCAAATTGAACACTCTAAATTCTTACTTAGGGTTGGTTGAAGTTGGTTGACTTTTTGGCTTTTTTGATTATTTTAGCCTGGCTAAAAAGCGTGGTTTGGGAAGAATTTTTTGGCTTTTTGACTTTTTTTACTTTTTTTGTGAGAGAATAGTGTAATGATCATGGATTGAATGTGATGTTTTGTTTATTGCGGTTAAAATAGCCTATTTTATTTTTTATGATTAAAATAACTAAAAAAACCCACAAAATCACTTTCCAAACGGTGCCTTAATTTTTTAAGTCTCCTTCGGACGTTTGACTTTTCAGTTTCAAAAAAAGGCCAATTAAGCGCGTTAATTATTCACATTTTTTCATACAATTAAAAAAAATTATTTTCAAACACATTAATATTTTTCGCCGCATAAAAATTTTTAAAAAATAAAGTCATTAAAAAAATCGAATTCCAAAGGAGACCTTGGTAACGAGACAAGAAACTTTATTACCCTATTTTATTATTATTATTATTATTCTATAAAGGCAGAGTGTCTTAGAAATCAGGTATTACATTATTGTAATCTATTTGATATCTCGAAGATCCACTAGAACTTTTTATTTAAAAAATATATATATCTAACTTTATATACCCAAAAAAATACTAATAATTAAAAAACAGATAAATCTTTTCAAATTTTTTATTATCAAAATTTTTTAGTAATAGTTTAATTTTTTGTACTAATAAAAACCCGTGCTATGTACGGGATGTAACAAAATTAATAAAATATTTTTATATAGAATAATATAAATAGTTTGATGTTTGTATATAAATAATGAAAACAAAAAAATAGTAAAACCTATAGCTTAAGTTTTATAAATTTACCACAATTTATGTATTAATTTTTAATTTGTCATAAAAAAAATTTTGAATAAATTTGTCATAATTTCAATCATGTAACTTTTAACTTTCTTATCTATACTATATATTAAGCAAAAGGGAGTTTTTAACCCCAAGTCTTGTGGGAGCTCTAATCTCTCAATCTAAATTTCTTAATTTTTTGATTTAAAAAAAATAAAAATCTTAGCATTTATTAACTTCTCACAACTCCCAAGTCTTACTCTCATAATAACACTTTAATGCATTAAGAACAAACATAAAAAAAAAAATTCTTTGAAATCCAACACATATGAATTCCTTGAAAAGTGCCAACACATGATTATTATCCCTCATAATAACACTTCAATGCATTAAGAACAAGTATAAAAAAAATTTCTTGAAAAGTCCAACACATATTATTATTATTAAAATATTAAACATTAATATAATATAATTAAAAAAAAAGACATTTAATTCCTTGAAAAGTCCAACATATATGATTATTATCAAAATATTAAATTTTAATATAATATAAAAAAAGGGAAAAAAGAAGACATTTAAAAAAAATTTAAAAATCACAATTCACAATAATTGTAAACACAATAAAATATGAGGACATTCATGTCTACACGTTTTTTATAAGATTTCCTCCATTATAATAAGATAACACTTTATTTCTCGCATCTTATAATCTATATATATATATATCTATACTACATATTAAGTAAAAGAGGGTTTTTAACTCCAAGGCATGTGGGAGCTTCAATATCACAATCTGAATTTTCTAATTTTTTTATTAAAAAAAAAAAAACTTAGCATTTATTGATTTGGTCAAAATCTCCTTATCAGCATTTATTAACTTTTTTCAATCCATATGTCTTTCCACATGCCTGCATTTATTGCTTTGGTCAAAATCCCCTAATTAACATTTAAAATCCCCTCATACAAATAATTATAGATACAATCTGTGTATAGTTACTGCAGTACCCTTTTTAACTTCTCTCATACACTATGGTTAATGGTAAGATTGTTAAATTATTTTTATAAAATATCTTAAAAAACATAATTTCTATATTAAAAAAAATCTAAAACAAATATAAATATCTATAATTATCCCGTGCATAGCATGGGTGATAGGCTAGTTATAGTTATAAACTTGGACGAGTTTAATCCAAGCAACTCAAGTCAATGCCGGAATTTTTTAAAGATTGGGTAATATAATTTTTAGTTCAGTGAGGACTTATGTAAAATTTAAAAATTCAAATAAATTTGAGTGGATTTGGGCAGAGACACCAAGTAATCTGAGCAATGAAAACAAAATTTCAAATTTAAATATATAAAATTATTTGCTAATTCATTTTTTATAATAAATAAGATTAATTAAAAATTTAATGTTAATAAACAAAAGCAAATACAATATGCTTAAGTTTTTTCAGTAGAATTTTTTTAATTTTTTTATGTTAAAAAAATACACCTTTTAGAAAGGAATCATCAAATAAGTTTATATTAAAAAAAATTACATTTTATAATGACATAAAATAATTTAAATATGATTTTTCAAAATTATTTTTAATTTAAAAATTATGATAAAATATTTAAATATAACAAAATTAAATTTCTTACAAAATAAAAGTATCTCGATAAAAAAAAAAGTAAGAAGAAAATTTAGAATAGTATTCTCATTTGATCTGAAAATAATTATAAACGACCAATAAATTATCACTAATAACTCTCATTTTTTTTAATAAAAAAAAATATTTCCTGAACTATCACTTTTAATAGAAAAATAATATTTATTTTTACTTGTTTTAGCAAAAGTCACTTTTTAACAATTTGAGCTAAAAAATGTTCATTTTTTATTTTAGTTTATTTAATTGACAATTGAGATTTAAAAAAAATTTAATAAGATCCACCATATTTCGCAGGTATTAAAAAGTCTAGATGAACAATAAAGAAAATATTTGAGACCCACAAACAGAGTTGAGATTCTCTCATTAGACTCTCTCCTTGCCTCCTTACTTTCAATGGTGGAGATGCACTTTGAGTTGATCTAATGATTCAGATTTGGCTATTTAAAAATTTAAAAATTTAAAAAAAATTCAAATTTTCTTTTCTTGTCCAAATCTGAACTATTGAATCAACTCAAGGTGTATCTCCACCATTACCAATAGGGAGGCAAGGAGAGAGCTCAAGAAGAGGATCTCAACTCCAAAAAACAAACACCCACAATTGTACCCACATGATATGGTATTATGGCCCTGTTTGGTAGAGCTGTGGAAAAGTGCTTATAGCTTATGCCTAAACAGCTTATAGCTTATAACTATGAACATAAGCTAATTTCTGACTTATAAATTAAGCATCTCCTGCCCCACTCAAAGAATAAGCTGATTTCTGACTTTCAAAAAGCTATAAGTTATAAGTTATAAGCTAAACCAAATACATCAAAATAGCTTAAATTAAGCTGAAAGCTGAAATAAGTAGCTTTTAAACTGCACCAAACAGGGCCTATATCATATGTGTCAACTCTTGATTTGTTATACACTCAATGACATGGAGCCCAGCTCTCTTGCCATATTATTATGGGTGAAAGTGCAGGTCTATAGCATTATTGGAACAATTATCACTGTAACTCTCATTTTTTTTATTATATAAAAAGAATAAGTTTCACCCGCCATCATTTTTTAATAGAAAAATGTGGAAATGTGATTTGGAAATACTCCATAATCTAGTCAGACGTCCCTGATCCTCTAATTGCTACCTGAAAAAAGGATGAACAATCCGGTCGGAGGTGCCAAAATTAGCACTCCGACGGACAAGTTAGTATTCTCTCTAGTTTTATTCTCTTTTAAGTTATTTCATATCTTCTCACATACCTCTTTTACCTGACATTCCTTCCTTTTTATGTTACCTAATCGGCCTTCCAGTTGAGTGCTGGCTCCTATTCGGCTCCTTATTTGGCCGATTCGTTTATTTGGCTTCACAAGCCCTTGGTCAGGGTCGAATTGCTTTTGGCCTGATGTTAATCAAATGCCTTCGCCTCTTCCTAATTGATTTAATTCGGCCTCCACAATTGCCCCCCCGAACATTCGACTAATACCAATTAGCCGACATGTTTGGTTTTGCATATAGAAAGTCAAAAGTACGGCGCTCGCACTTCTTCCAATACCGAAACATCAGAATGAACACAGTTTTAGAAATCATTATAACTTCCCGCCCCTTCGTACATGTTGCTCATTTAATGCGATACAAAACCGCGCTGTCTTTTCGAATATTTTTTGAATGTGCAAGGCTTTTTGGTTCTTTCACAGTGTCACTCCTCCTTCAAGACCTTTGCGACTTCTGCTTGCTCCCCATTGTCTTTCTCTCTCTAAACTGTAAGTTCTTTTCTTCTTTGTATTTCTTCCTCATTCCAGCTCCCATTTTCTTGTTCGTTTTTAGTTAGCGTATTTTCTATTCCGATGTAAACGAAACACCTAAAAGATCTCTTTTCTGCGGACCGTATTTCTGCCTTTCGACGCCATTTCTCAATTCTAGATGACATCCATCTGTCATTCATGGCGGACAGCGTAGTTGATATGGAGAGGGCTGATGCAAGTACGATTATCTTTCCACTCCTTCAATCGCTAAGGGTGGAGTTTGTTTCCCCCTTCATCCGTTTCTAAGGGCCGTTCTTCGTTACTGGGGTCTTCTCCCTTCATAGCCAAACATATTTTTTTTCAATCATAATGGGCATAATAGAATTAAATCGTCGACTTAGGATTAACTTAGGAATTCTTGCTATTCGGCATTGTTATGCCTTGGCGAAATCTTCTGGTCAGCAGGGACACTACTTCCTCAGGGCCAAGGACACTGATTCACCACTTGATGACTATGCTTGCCAGCTCTGGTAAGCATGTTGACGACGTCATGGTCGTTGTCCGAGGTAACTGGGAATTCAGTGAAAGTGAAGATTTCCTGGATCTTGTGCCTAGGAAAAAAGGCAAACCAGGTGGCTGTACAGACTCTTTTTTTTTTTTTTGATGCATTTCTTATATGTTTACTCGGCTTCGATTCCATGAACTTAAAATTTCGTTTGTGCAGGTAACGATTAGAAGAAAGAACTCACTTCGGTCGACGACGTTGTACTTGAACAAATCAAAACTGCGCTCAAATTCTTTGGCCGTCCAAACCTTCAAAAGCAAGGGCGAGCCGCCCACGTGTTACTTCGATACGATCCAACGTATTCGACTTTTTCTACTACAGATCACATTCCAATTCCAAAGGGTGAGCATCATCTTACGGCACTCATCTTCCCAAACTTCAAAAGCCTTAGGGACATCGGCCTTGAAGGTTCAGACTCAGACGCAGGCGGTGAAGTCGGTGATCAGGCCACTGAGCAACTGGGTCAGTCCAGCTCAGACGGGTCTGAGGGTTGTCTGGGGAAGGAAGTTGACACAGCTTTTAACTTGGCCTTGAAAGAGTCGGCTTCAACTTTCTATCCATTTCAAGCTGAATTGACACGTCTTTAGAAGACAATATTTTCACCGATCTAAAAGACCTACCCGACACAAATCTTGAAAACATGGCTGGGGAATCGCTCGCGCAGATGGCAAGAAGGAAAAATGCCGAAAAGATGGCATGACGATGGCATCTCTAAGAGCCGACTCCGAGGTTAGGAAGGCAGAAGAGGAACGAGCTAAAGCCAATGCTAAGGAAGAAAAAGCCAAGAGCGCCGACCTATTCAGGGCGGCCATCGAGGAGAGGCCGAATATGAGCGATGATATGCTCAAATTGGCCAAAGAGGCGATCGCAAGGCTAGAGGCCGACTTGGAAGAATCGAAGAAAGCAAAAGAAATCGCCGACTCTGAGATTTCCAAGGCATTTGAAGCCAGAGAGAACGCTGCCATGGAAAAGTACGTAGAGGAGGTGCCCAAGTTTGAAAATCGGGGCTTCAAACACGACTGCTTAAAGCCTTGGCGGCCGCTAACGTGACATTGGGGCAACCGATTCCATACGAGCAGCTGGATGTTGAGCCGTTGGAATCAGACCCCGAAGAGTAAAATAGAGCTAGTGTAATTTTGCTTTATGTTAGGCATCTTTTGTATGTAGTTTTGTAGGTTTTTATTCATTTTGTTTGTAAGTTTTTCGTAGGGCAGTTTTCATGTATAAAGTAACTGTTTGTCTTTTGTATCCAGTTTATTAATGAAAATCGCCCTTTTTGTCTCTATTCTGAATTTGCTAATTTAGATTGATGGATAAGTAGGACAATGTACCATAATTCCACATTAAATTTAACCTTTCTACATTTGGTTATAACATAATCTGCCAAATCAAATATACGGCTCAATGCAAAGCTTGTTTGGCCAAGTAGGGCAGTTGTGATTCGGCTATAACATAATATGCCAAATAATCATATATTTTCCCTTGCTCCATGTGGATGTCCTTTTAGCGCCGAATAACACATACGGTTTGCAACGTTAACATAATCTACCCAATAAAATATACAGCTCAATGCTAAGCTTGTCTGGCCAAGTGGGGCAGTGTAATGTGATTCGGCTATAACATAATATGCCGAATAATCATATATTTGCCCTTGCTCTATTTGGATATCCTTTTAGAGCTGAACAACACATACAGTTTGCAACGTTAACATAATCTGCCGAATAAAATATACGACTCATTGCCAAGCTCGTCTGGCCAGATGAGGCAGTGTAACGTGATTCGGTTATGAAATAATATGCCGAATAATCATATATTTGCCCTTGCCTCATTTGGATGTCGTTCTAAACCCGATTACAGACGCAGGGTTAGCAGCGGGGCGCATCGAAAATGCTGTATCTGCAATTAATGAATGAGGTATCTATTATTTAAGAGGTCCCATGTATCATGGAGCTGATCTAGCACAAACGACGAAAGCGGTAGTCAATAATTTCAGAGCAAGCAGAAACTCGAGTGTCGACTATGGTCATGAGCGGGCCATAGATATCTTAGAGGTTGTTCTTCAACAGTAAAGGAGAATGAAAGAGCTTGGCGGAGTTGGACGCTGAGATGCATCGTGCTGCTGGGGGTGAAGCTTAGAGAATAGAAAATATGACAGTAGAGGGGAGAGAGAGACGTCGGTCACCTAGACGTCGGAGTAGGTCTCCCAGAAGAGTTGATGTAGTGCGGCCCTCCAAAGATGGGGCTCAGCAATAAGGGAGCTCAAAGACCTTGAGTGGGCATTCGTCGCGCCCGCTAAGCTTTTCGGTCTTTATTGGGAACAAGCCAATGACCGAAACGGACTCAATAATCCATGACCCTAATGTGGAAGTGGAATTCACGTGTGAAATATTTCCACTAGAGGTGTAACAGTACTCTTTTGTCGGCCGGGGTAATTACAAGATATTCAGGAAATGTATACATGGGTCAATCCGTGGACTTTACAGCGCGTATGAAGTCAACATGCACCTGCGTACGGCGAAAAGAGAGCTCGAGCAAAAGGAGGGGCACAATCGGGATTTGGAGCGCCGCATGGAGAAGGTCGAGAGTGAGTTGAAAAAGGCCAAGACGGCTAAGACGCAGTCGGCGTGTGCTGCAAACCCGATTGTCACGAACAGAGTCAACCAACGCCTTCTGGATCGGTCGATAGGGAAGCGGCAAATATGTTTGCTAAAGAGGCCATAAGAACTCGGGCCTATGAAGAAGGCTTTTTTGACGGCCGAAAGATCGGCATTGAAAAGACCAAGAAAAGATTGGCAAAAGATGTTTGTTGATGCGAGAACCGCAGCTTCAAGCACGGTTGGACTAGGGCCTTACGAGCCACGGGCTTTGATTCGGCGTCACCACTATTTTAGAATTACAAGTTTCCCTTCGAAGCTTACGATGCCGAAAAAATCGACGACGAAGATGATGCCGAGCCAAAGAAGACTTAGATATCAAGAAACATGTTATTGTACTTTCGAATTTGTCAAAAACCATGTACTTGAACCTCTTTGATGAAATAAATAAATATTTGCTACATTGCTTTGTTTAATATTTGCATAACCTTATATAATAATTGCATATTTGTCGGCTTGTGTCGGTGTATTGATAAATACAAAGGGCGTTCTGAATTCGGAGAATTACTCAACCGTTCATGGTTATGTATGAAGGGCGCTGAGAATTCGAAGGCACATTCGGCCCAAAACATGATATCCACAAAAGGCGCTCTGAATTCGGAGTCTTTGTGTTGGCCAATCGTGACATCCACGAAGGGCGCTCCGAATTCGGAGGCTTATTCGGCCTAAACGTAATATCCACGAAGGCCGCTCCGAATTCGGAGTTTTTGTGTTGGCCAATCGTGACATCCACGAAGGGCGCTCTGAATTCGGAGGCTTATTGGGCCCAAACACGATATCCACGAAGGGCGCTCCGAGTTCGGAGTCTTTGTGTTGGCCAATCATGACATCCACGAAAGGTGCTCCGAATTCAGAGGCTTATTCGGCCTAAACGTGATATCTACGAAGGGCGTTTCGAATTCAAAGGCTTATTCGGCCCATACGTGATATCCACGAAGGGCGCTCCGAATTCAAAGGCTTATTCGCAATCATTATTAACGAGACAGCGATAAAAAGGGGCATTGTATTGCGGAATTTGTAGATGTGTACATGTTAGCATAATAGCAAAAATTAGAAACAGACTAGCATATCGTACAAGTTGGCTTAATGATAAAATTTACGCAAATGTGTGGGATTCTAAGGGCGCGGCAAACTTCTGCTGACCATGTCTGAAAGCTGATATGCCTATGTTCCAGCAATTGAATCAATCTGATAAGGACCATCACAGTTGGGGCCCAATTTACCGTCTACCGAATTCTTAGTAGCAGGAAGCACTTTTTTGAGGACCAATTCTCCAGGTGTATAACGACATAATTGCACGCGCCAGTTATATGACTTGGTGAGCTACTACTGATACCGCGCCATGCATGCAAGAGCACGATCTTGGCGTTCTTCAATCAAGGTCAGATCTAGGGCCAACATCATGTCATTACGGCCCATGTCAAAAACCTTGGATTGTAGTGTGGGCAAGCCGATTTCAAGAGGGATGATTGCCTGTGTCCCAAAGCACAAAACGAACGGTGTTTCTCCAGTAGATCGCCTCGGAGTAGTGCGATGAGCCCACAACACACTCGGCAATTCTTCAACCCCCCTACCTTTGGCTTTTTTCAATTGTTTCTTGATGCCATCCAGGAGCACTTTATTAGAGGCCTCAGCCTGACCGTTGCTTTATGGGTATGCTGGCGAGGAAAAGTAGGGCCGGATACCATATGTGTTGTATAATTCCCGACAGACGCCGCAATTGAATTGGGTGCCGTTGTCAGAGACAAGTACTCTCTATATGCCAAATCGTGTTATGATGTTTTTCTATACAAAACGTCTAACATCGACATCTCGAATATGTGTTAATGCCTCTGTTTCGACCCACTTTGTAAAATAATCTATGGCGACGATCATGAATCGCTTGTTCCCTGGAGCCCGCGGTAATGGTCCGACGATATTGAGTCCCCATTGAGCGAACGAGCAAGGACAAGTAATGGAGTTTAATTCTTCGGCTGGCAGATGAGTTAAAGGGGAAAATTTTTGGCATTGTTCGCATTTTTTTACGTAGTTCTCGGCATCTGTTCACATGGTCGACCAATAATACCCCTGCGTTACGGCTCGGTAGGCCAATGAGCGTCCTCCAGAATGGGCACCGCAGCTACCTTTATGTATTTCGGCTAAGAGTTTGTCAATTTTATCTGGATGGAGACATTCCAAGCACGGCTCAGAGAGAGATTTTCATAAAGCTTTCCCTGTGGGTCCAGATAGTATTGTAGGGCTTTATTTCACAGTTTGTGGGCTTCCTTCTTGTCCATTGGAAGTTGTTTTGAGGAAAGAAATGCAGCGATAACGTCCATCCAACTTGGTCCTAGTTCAATGATGTTAATCTGAGCTGGTTCCGAAAAGGTGATGCTCAGCTTTGGGATGAACCCTACTGTAGCTCGTCTTCTTCGTGCCCCCTCTCGGAGAAAGCCTTATAGTTTGGACTCCCGTGGTTCTGAATCTAATTTCACAAGTGCAATGTGAAACTGATAAACACCAAAGAGTCCAAATTTGACAAATCGTTTTGGAAAATTGATTTTGAATCAAAAAGGGCCAAAAGTGGACTGCTTTGCCAAATACAGAGTCGTCACCTAAATATTTTATTTTTAGGAAAATTTAGAAAACTCATGACTCATGCCAAAGGCCATGTATCTCTCATCACCAAAGTTGTCTCGGCTCAGGAACTTAGGTACGAGGGGGGAAGGTCAAGAATTGAGCACCCCCGCTCGCCTGATCAAAGATCGGCCTCTACTAATTATGATATGATTTTTTTATAAACATTATGCATTCTTATTCCAGTTATTAGACTAGCTTTACTATGTGATGTGCACAAGTAAGTATAGACTAGTTTGCTCAAGTTGGAACAATTCAACTTCATATTTGTTTGTGAAAATGGTTTGAATTTGCCACCTCAAGTGGACTTAAAGTTTGCGGATTTACCACCAAATATAGTGGGCTTAAAACTGATTTGCCACTTAACAAAGTGGGCTTAAAACATACATTCTTTGAAGCGTTCCAATTCAAACAACAATCCTGCATCCACGGGCATTCAAATAGTTCATCACTTAAGCATTTAGCCTCATGGTGAGCATGCTAAACATAGCAACATTCATAATCATACAACTATGCTAAACCATAAAAACTTACCTAGTACTCCAAGCTAAGAAGATATGAGTTAGAAAAATATGCATGATTCCTAACTATGCAAAATGGCTAATGCAACGCATGCGAAGAATGCAATTACTAGGCTTGGCTATTAATATGGCATATGGATCGATTTGATAACATGCGGTTAAACACATATTCAAAGAAAGTATTGAAATGACAATGCAGTTAGAATAATGCGCCGAGCCTCGGTGCATGCATGACTAGATGAATGGATGCAAGCATGAAACATAAGGTATGCTAATTGAAATATGTCCCTAATTCAACCATCAAAAGCGGATAAATAAAAAGGAAAAAGACGTGGGGTTGGAAAACATATACATTATTACAATACGCTCTCACGAAGGAGGGTCCGAATGAATAAAGCTAACTAACTAAGCTAAGCTAAGTTAATTAAGCTAATTATTACAAAAATTGAATAAATAGCTAAACTAATTAACTAATTATTACAACACTTGAAATGAATAATTAACTAACTGTCTAAGCTAATTAAATATTACAACACCAAATAATTAGCTACAACTAATTAAATTTTACAACACAATTAATTATACCAATGAAACAATTAAATAATCAAACGCATTCGATATGAGCACTAAGGAAGATGGATGGAGGTTATATGCACATCGCCTGAAAGCTACTCTATCTGTCCCAAACTCCTTTGTTTCACCTTCAGCCACTGCCTCTGTTTCTGTAAAATTGCACTGCTGGCCATACACCAAGGGCCGGCCGTGCATTACTGATGGTCGGCCGGCCCTATAGAAGGCCAGCCGTACATTGATTTGGTGCAAAACTTTGCTTCTATGCTCTGAGGTGAAATTAGTGCAGATAGAGCATTTTCAAGCTCTGTTTGTCCTTCCTTTCTTCTTTGTCATAGGAAAGCCTCAAGAGAAGGTTGGGATTGACTCCAAAACCATCAATGAGCGATATGATTGCTTAATGATCTCGGATATCATTTTGGACCAAAAATCAATGAATGTGATGCAAATGGACCACCCCTCCCTTTTTGTCATGGAATGAACTCAAAAAAGAAAGTTAAGATGCTTCAAGGATATCAAAAACACCATGAATTGATGCTTGATGACCCTTGACATAAGAAACTTGGCATAATGTCTGGCCAAGTTCAAGCTATTTAAGTCATTTTCTTTAGGTTCGTTAATCCAAGTTTTAAACCAATTGTTTTAGGCCTTGCCATTCATTAGTCCATTTGTCCAAATATGATGTTAAATTCCTCTAAACAAGAAGTGATGTCAAACAAGAGGTCCTTCCAAGACATGAGAAGGAGACTACACCATTGGCGATGAATCTCTGAAGAGTGAGCCATTAAGTGTAGGTCTCCTTTACATGCATTGAACAACCTCAATTGGTTAAAACCATTCTCATGAATGAAAAATATGGAATGATCGATTGATTAGTAAACTTAGGCTCCAAACATGGAAAATGAACAAAGAAAGCATATCAAACAACAAGTATGCTAACTTATGAGACCCCAAGTGTATTAAACAATGCATGAACTGATTGAAAAAGCCTAGATAACCTCAAAACAGTCCTAAATACATGAAAATCAGAGGTGAAGCATGCATAAAAGGGGTTGAAAAGCTAGACAATAAATATGAGAATTAAGGCTAGTAAACAAGGATAAGAAGGGGTGGCTAACCCCTCCATTTTGTTGAAGCTTCAAAGCATGGTTTTTAACCTTTTCAAACCTCTGAAAATCAGTGTAAATACCAAAGAAAATGAGTGAAAATGAGAAGGTTTGAGTTATGAATGAAGGTGTAGAAAAAAGCAAGCTCTCTCTACCCTTTTGATAACTCTTCAAACCCAACTTCAACACTTCAAACAAACTCAAAACCAACCAAAACAGCAAGAATAATGAAGTAAAGGATAGAAATGAAGGCAAGAGATGAGAAAACTAACTTATACCTTTCAAGAAGTAAGCTTATTCCTCAAGATCAACTAAGGCTTTAGGATGGTAAGACAAGGTTGTATATAATGTATATAGGTGGTGTAAGCAAGCTAGGTTAGCTCAAAAATAACTTGCAATAGAAGAAGGAGGAGTGAAAGACTCTCAAGGAGTATATATCTCTTCTGGAATTTTGTTTAACTCTCAAAGCAATCCCAAAGCTTCGGTTTTATAGAATTCGAGCTCAAAATGTGATAAATATCTTCAAAAATGAACAGCTGGCGGCCTCCCGCCCAGAACAGTGTTTATCGCCATCAAAGGCCGGCAGACCATTCATAGCCATGGCCGGCCATCACTGATGTGTGGCCGGGCCTTGATGGCTGTAATGACCCTCACCACTGTTTACCGAATAACCACTGATTACCGTTAAACTGAACTGATTATGACTGATGATTGAGCTGGATAAAATACTGAATTGACTGACTGGAAACTGGAACTGAATTGATTGAATATATATATGTTAACTTGCATTTTATCTGTTTGATTGTTTATATATCTGTCCATGGTTTAATGTTTAATTCGCGAATTGAAGGCCTTATCGGCGGCCGAATTAGAAACTGATTAATGATTTAGGATCGTGAGAATTTATGTAATCTTATGGTGTAATTATCTGAGAGTTGATTTGGTATGATTAAATTAGATTAAATAAAGCCAATTAAAGAGTTTGTCGTAATTACACTTTTGCCACCTAGTGGGGCCTTTGTTTATTCATATTTGAAGCCTTGTATGTGCTTAATCAAAACATTTCCCTCAGCCACAATTGAGAGCCATAACCGACCAAGACTAGAGAGGGTGAGAATTAAGGGAGAATTGAACTCAACTTGGGGATTTAGCTTGAATCTTGTAGAATTGGAGTGTAAGTTGGCAAATTGAACTTCAAGGCTAGTAACTGAAGTCTTAGGTATGAATTCCATCCTTTGATTTATGTCTTTAAGTTCCATCTTGCATGATTCAAGTTAAATTAAAGAGCTAAGGCATGTTTTAGTCTTATCATGTTGAATTAGAACACAATTGTTGCATGCATGTGCATATTGACAAGTTTCGAGGTTGTAATTCACCATTCCTCACATGCATGTGCATAATGTTGTTATAATTCATGTTGTCATCATGTTCTTGAAGAAAATGAGCTCAATTGAGCAAGCTTTGAAGCTTTAATTTGATTTAAAATTCATGCATGTCATGGTTGGTGCATGTTCTTGAAAAATGGTTTGAAATTGGATTTGAATTAAACACCCTTGGGCTTTGATTTCTTAAATTGAGCTTTGGATCATGTTGTCCTATGTGTTTACAAGTGTTTTTCCAGAAATTAGCCCAAGAGGATCGAAAATTATGTTTTTAAACTTGATTTTGAGTTTGGGACTCAAATCTGGAACTTCCAGAATTTGAGCCTACGCTCGAGCGAGGGATTCTACACTCGAGCGAGGAAAGTCACGCTCGAGCGTGAAATGCGCGCATCCAGTACTTTGCATGAGTTCACAGTCCGCTCGAACGAGGAAACCGAAGCTCGAGCGAGGACCTGTGTCTTACGCTCGAGCGAGGATCGAGCGTCTGTCGGGCGTAAAATCTGAGCATCCAGCATTTTTACTGTAGCACACAGTCCGCTCGAGCGACGAAGTTCACGCTCGAGCGGAGACCCTTTGTTTGCATGTCCGCTCGAGCGTAAAAAGCCACGCTCGAGCGAGACCCCTATAAATAATTTAGTCCGCCGAACATGGAGTTCAGCCGAATTCCATACCCCTCATATGAGGGACTAAGCAATCCTAGGGGGTGTGATTATTTCCGTGGGATTATTTCCATGGGATTCGTATCCCATGAGATTAATGTGTGAAGTGTCTATTTTACCATCATATTATTACTTAGTAAACAATTAGAAAAATGGGAGATTAGAATCCATCGGACTTGAATCCTGGGACTGTGAATTCCCCGAATTATTTGGTTGGATTGGATGTGTATCTCGTGTTTGTTTTCTTATGGTTAGTGAATCTAATGTTTGGTTGGACAAACTGGATAAAGATAAATGTGCAAAATATTATTTTACTATTTTTCAATTGTTTACTAAGTAATAGCAATGTTAAACATATCTTTAATATTTTAATTATTTTTAGCTAGATTAAATAAAAATTTATTTTATTTTATTTTTTACACAATTAAATAAATTTATTTTTAAAAATTAAATAAATAAAATATCAATAAAAATATATGTTATTTTTTTTAATTAAAATTTTAAATAAATTTATTTTTTTAAAAAAATAATAATTAAATAATGAAATTAAATAAAACGTCTATTAAACAAATTGAATTGATCCAAAAACACTCAAGAAAGTTAAAATTGTTCAAGAAAGTCAAAATTGGCCGGTGCGTGTCTTGCACGCGTCAATTTTCCGTCCAAATGTCTAACCACTGTTAACTATTGGACCATTTTGAGTCAAAAATCAAACTATAAGGGCAAAATTAATATATTTAGAAGTGCATGGACCAAAATAAAAACACGAGTAAATTATAGGGACCATTTCTATAATTTGCCCAAAGAAAAAAAAAAAAAAACACAAACACAAACACAAACACAACAAAATACAAGGACAAAAAGACAAGGAAAAAAAGAGAGCTACAAACACTGTAGCAGAATGAACTCCCTCTTATATAATCAAAAATAAATAGTGTATAGATAAATATAGGGTAAATTACAAATTTACTCGTGAGGTTTGCTTAAAGTATAAATTGCACATTGTGATTTGAAAAATTACAAATATCCTATTGTTAGAATTTTTTATTTACCAGAATTAACTAAAAAAATGAAATTCATAATTATTCTTCTATAAAATAATAAAAATACTTAAATTATTAATTGAAACATATTTCTAATATCATTAAAAACTGTTAATTGACTTCATAATTTATTGATAAAATGGATGATTTATTATGAAATTAGAACTTTAGAGAGTGAAATGTAATTTTTAAAACCACAGGGAGTGATTTGTATTTTAATCAAACCTCAAAGTGTGTGTTTGTAACTTACCCATAAATATGAGTGGTGCTATTAGCACCACATAAATTATTTTGGATCCCCCATTTCTTTGGATTCTCATTTATAAATTTTGAAACTCTTAAAATTTCTTTTCTCCCCCTAAATAATATCAAAATTATCCTTAAACATTCCACTCATTGAATGCACACCCTTCACACCCCCAAAAAAACCTCCCTTCCAAAAAATCCCAACAAAACCCACAAAGAAGAAGAAAAGTCCCATCATTTTCAAAACCCACGAAGAAAAAGAAAAATAAGAAGAGCATACTATCTCTGCCGATTTAACCAACTTTCCATCTAATATTTTTCATTGTTCTCAAATCCAAACTCTTGATTTGGGCCACAATAATCTTTCAGGGGATATTCCAATACAAAACTTGTCTATGGTTGTCACCAACCTTACTTATCTTAACCTATCATACAATCACTTCTTGGAGATTAAAGACTCTGTTTGGAAGAGCTTTGGAATTATGATTCCAGCTCTTAGTTTGCATATGGTGTTTGGTTGTGGCTTTCAAAAATTAATTCCATGCTCACTTTTGAAAACTTGGTCAAAGGCAGGAAAATTTAGGCTAACTGGTCGTCCCATTGGACGTCCGAGACGTCCCACCAGTCGTCCAACCGGTTGACTAGAACAGTGCAAATTATTTTATTTTTATTTTTTTTGTGCAATTGACACATGTTAATTTTTATATATTCAACAAAAAATATTTTCCAAATTTTTTAAAAAATTTTATAAACTTTAATAGGATTTTGAGTTGTATGTTTCGTTATGAATTGTAAGTTTTTGTATTAAATATCATATGTCACATGAAAAATTTCACGCTCAATTCAAGACTCTTTTCAAAACTGTTTTCAAAACTCATTCACCAAACAAATTTCCACACTCAAATGATAATTTCAAAACTCACAAACTCAAAATACAGCTCTATTCTCAAATTATATTTAGAAAACTCTACCAAACTCAACCAAAATCTCTGATTTCCAGTCCTTAAAACGGTTCACTTCTTCGAGTTTTCTTCATTCTGGACTTATCCCAGATCATAAAAAGTTCAAAAATCAATGTTCGGTTATTGGTTCCTGAACAAATAAATAATGTTTGAGCCTGTGTTCCCAAATTTCAGTTATATGTTCGGGAGTTCAGTTCTAAAAAAATGACGAACATATTTTATTATTTTTGCTATTTTTTTTCAAGAAACTTACCCTTACAAAGCCAATCTTCTCTGAGTTAAAAACAACATCAAAGTTATGAATTTTCTCTAAACTTTTATTATTGTACTTCTCTCGTTTTATGGAGTTGTGGTTGCCAGAAAAATTTTCACTCATTGTTATAGCCGGAAAAGTATAGGTAATCAAATGGTTGTCACTGTTACCGCCAGAATATTGCCACCAAAGGATTTTCAAGGTTTTGAGGGTGGGTAGGTTTTAAATATGGAATTTGGGAAAGATAAAATAGGCAGTGATGGAGGTGGGTGCTCTCATAAACCCTAATTCATGATATAGTAGGTGTGTTGGTTTAATTATGAGATGGAATGTCCTAAAATTAATGATATCCTTTGTGATAATTTTATTTAAAATTATTATAATTAAAAAAATTAAAAATTAAAAGATTCAAAATAATTTATGAAGTGTTAATAACAAGACTCATAAATATATATCTATATAACAATGGAAGGCTTAATTTGAAAATGTCTTTCAAATTAATGGTCCAGATCTGTCTAATTTAAAAGCAATGGTTCAGATTTATTTTCAAAAATATCTCTCTCACAAACTATCTTCAATGGTCTAGATTTGTCTAATTTAAAAACAATTGTTGAGATTCAAAAGAGATTCAATGGTTTAGATTTATCAAAGAAATAATTCAATGGCCCAGATTTGTTTAACAATCAACTCTTACCAACCACTGCACTTCACATCATATGTATGTATGCATGAACAAATCTCTGAAGAAGGCTCTGAAGAAGGAACAAGCTATGAAAAAGGAAGACCAAAGCTTTGAAGAAAGCTCTTCACATTCTTTTTGTTTTTCCATTCATTTTTTTACCTCTGGTTTTTTTTTTTTCATCATCCCGTCATCCCCACACATCTAACTTTTCAATCTTTATACCACGATTATACCTTCACTTTGAGAGAGCTTTGCCCTGGCTTCACCTATTGTTTTGCTCTTCCTTGGCTTCAGTTTGAGGTAAAGCACTCAGATTTATTTTGCTCTTCCCTGTCTTCACCCATTGTTTTTTTCTGAAGCAAATTTTTTCAATTAAATGAGTTAATGTTAGATAGGATTTCAACACCCACTTCTCTCTCTATCAAATGGGTTGAGCCTTCAACACCCATTTCATGTAAACAATCATAAAAATAGATTTCATGTTAAGAATCATTTTTATTTCATCTTAGTAAAATGGGTTGAGACTCTCTTTAATTATCAATGGTCATATTTTTATTCACCAAACATAAAAATAGATTTGTATACTCTTAATTAATGTTAACATTAATTGGGTTGACAAAAAATAATGGTTCGTCATAATTTTTTATTTTTGTGATTTTTATTTTGTTCTTTTTCAATTTTTTATTTGATTTTTGATTGTGTTTTGTTCTTACTTACAGATTGCGGTTTCTCAGCTGGTTAGTACTTTGATCTTTGTTTTTTTGGATTTTCTCTCTCTGTTTTTTTTTTTTTAGTTTGGCTGTTGATTGTTGAGAGAGAGAGGAAAATGAAATTTGAATCTTATGCATTGTTGTTTGGTATATGAAAAAAAGGAAATTGAATGTTTTGAACTTTCTTCACTGAACTTTGCTCCTCCAGTGATTTGTTGTATGATCATGCTAATTCCTATTCCTTGATTTTTATTAACTGGTAAGGTTCATTATTGACATGCCAATACTGGAGTTTCATATTACAATAGTTAGTGATTCCAATAATTGAGATCTTTAATCTGTAGGTAATAGGTTAGAGGGCATGCGCTTATTTTAGTTTACCAAACTAACTAAGCTCATGAATCTTCCTGAAGAAAGCCAACCCATCAGAGAGTGATTTCAGAATGCATTTGATACATTTTGTGACTAATGTGGAATTCAATAACATTTTTAAATTCCACATGCCACTTCTTGGGCATTCAAGTAAAAATTTGCATCTGTCTTGGTCTTGGATAATAACATTTTTAATGATATCTAGAAATTGGGCAGATGAAAATGCTTCTTGGTTATATTTGATTGGTTTTTATATGTTGTCACGTAGATGGTTGGAGGTTGTTTAAGGTCCAAAACTATAAATAGGATCCAATTTATACCTGGACTGCTCAAACTTTCATGGTATGATCCATTAGAAATTTTTTGATTAGTGCAGAAGGTTATTTGCAATATTATGTATTTGTCTTCTAGATTTGTTATTTTGTAAACCTAAATTATTAGATAACCCTACTTTTCTTTTTGTTATGCCAGGTATTCCCAACTGATCTAGAGCAAACTCTTGGAGAACCTTTTAGATTGTGTCTTTCATGCTAAATTGTTTTCTTCTTATCTGCATTTTTCATTACTGTTGCTCAGCATTTTACATGATGTTGTCTCATGAGAGATAGTAATACTCTCTAGACATGAAGGAGGTGATACCTTTAGAAAATACATGATTTATATATTTTTCTTTTCTTTTTTCTTGGCACTAGCACTGGACTCAATGCATCCTAGATTATTCAAAAATCAGATGAATTCATTTTTGTAGTCTGTGTTATGTCTTTTTCTGATACATTGGTATAGCTCTCCTCTAGGAATCATTTCCATAGGTTTGCTTGAGGTTTTCGTGTTTATTATATATGTTGCTCTGTCTTTGGCTTTCCAATCTTCGGATTAAACATGTTTTCTCATCCTAAATTTGTGTTGTTATGTGCATTAAAATAACCTGATAATTTTTTCATTGTAAATTTGTAACTATTTCAGTTATATTAAAGTTATTGCGGATCGTTATTCTAAGACTGTTGAATTTGGTATTGTTTCTCTTCAGTTTGGCTCAATTGAAGGAAGGGTAGGTGTGCACCATCTTGATGATTCGCAACAAAGTAAAAAACTTTACTTTCAATTGTCATAGAGAGGGCAATGAGATATATTTAGTCAACTCATTGAACTTTCATCCTGTAAGATCCTACTTTGCAACTGCAATTTTTCTATTTAAAGTTGCTAATCATTATTGCTGGTTAGCTTTTGTAACTGTTTGCTATTGTCTAAATTAAAACGTTGGAAGACTACTTAGTATTACTGCAAAATTAGAGGAAAGTAAATCATCACTAAACTAATCTCTTTGGAAAGTAAACAACTCCCATTAGATGTCTCTTTGCAAAATATTTTCTATCAAATATTGTCACATTCCTTTGCACGTAATTTGGCAACATTTTTTTTTAAAAACTTATTTAGCTTAAAATTTGGAATTTTATGCTTAGGCAGTTGTACTTTGAAAAGTTAGGTATTTGGTAAAACTTTCCAGTTTTCAAACTTATTTGCTTTTTCAGTTCAAAAAGTTCACATAAGCTCAAAAAGTTATTTGTTATGCTAGGTATTCCCAGCTGGTTTAGAGCAAAATTTTGGAAAACCTTTTAGATTGTGTCTTTGATGCTAAATTGTTTTCTTCTTATCTGCATTTTTCATTACTGTTGCTCAGTATGGAAAAATGGGTTTTACGTTTCAACTGAGAGTTAATGGAAAATAGGTTTAATGTTAACAATCATTTTTATTTCATCTTAATGGGTTGAGGTTTCAAAAAAACCTCTGAGTTAATGTTAACATTAATTGGATTGAGGTTCTCTTTAATAATCAATGGGGTTGAGGTTCTCATTAATCATCAATGGTCATATTCAAACATGAAAATAGATTCGTAAACATTTTTAGGGTTGAGGTTTAATTTTGCTTCTCAATCCATAAGAATTAACTGTTGTCAATGCAAAATTACTATATAGAATTAACCACAAAATCATGTATTGCAATAGTTCTATATTTTGGCCAATAGAGAAAAATGATGAAGATTTCTATGAGAGTATTTAATTTTTCTTCTATCCTTTTTAATGTATATTGAAGACATAAAAAAATTATAATTTTTCTTCTATCCTGTAGTAGTTCAATTTCCCCATTTCTAAAGTAGGTTGTTAACTAAAATATGTTATAAGGTTGTTAATTATGTGTCGATTATGGCAATTATTAAACCTCATTTTACCTTCTTACAGTTATCTTTTCCCCCTCTTAGGCTGCATTTGAATTTAGGATTTGAAGGGAATTTGTTGATTGAAAGGAAAATGGAACATTATAAAGTAAACCCTTTTTATACGATGACCCTTTTTTCTTTTTTTTGCTTTTAGTGAACTATTTTTAATTTGGTTTTTTATTGAACTGCTATTTTAAAATGTTTAGGCTTCTCTCTCTCTCTCTCTTAAAAAAGTCCAGTTTATTTAGCTTTTTAAATTTTGTTTTTGAACTTTTTCAAAAAAAAATTACTCCTTTGTTTTTTTCTTTTTTTACTCCTTCGAGTAAATAAGCTACTGTGTAGTATAATTTTTTATGATGTGTATTGAAAAAGGCATTTGTAATTATATAGACAAAGCAAAAAATATTTGTAATTATCCAGTTACAGTGTGGTGAGACATTTTATAAATTTTTATTATAGTTTTTTACTTATTTTTTTCACATTTTAAAATGCAAGATTATTAATTAAATTTTTATATTGAAGTTTTGCTAAAATTTTATTCATAAGCAGTATAATTTATATTTTTTTATAATTTACTCTTTTTATTTTTTATTGTTTATGGTATACAATTAGTTGTTAGTAGGAAAAGTGGGCAATACAATCCATAAGAATTAACTATTGTCAATACAAAATTACTATATAGAATCAACCACAAAATCATGTATTGCAATAGTTCTACATTTTGGCCAATAGAGAAAAATGATGAACATTTCTATGAGAGTATTTAATTTTTCTTCTATCCTTTTTAATGTGGACATAAAAAAATTATAATTTTTCTTCTATCTTGTAGTAGTTCAATTTCCCCATTCTTAAAGTAGGTTGTTAACTAAAATATATGATAGGAGGTTGTTAATTATGTGTCAATAATTTTTCTGACAATTATTAATTTTTGCTTCCTAATATTTGTTGTTTGGCATTTTCTTTGTATTACAAAACATTGACCGGTGTGCTTAATTTGTTATTTGGTATTTTTCTTTGTATTGCAGAGCATTGACTGGTGTGCTTAATTTGTTATTTATTTTTCTCTATTGCAGAGCATTGGCTAGCGTATTTCGTCTGATTTGTATTGTTTGTGGGACTTATATTTTGTTGTTTGTTAAAATCTTATACTTTTGTCGTGTTTGAATTTTACGTAACATTTATGTCTTTACTTTTCACTATTTCGTTTACCTATAAATTTGCAAAAATTATGTTTAAATTGATTTATTTACCATTTCATTTATTTAATTTTCACTATTTCTTCTCACTATTTCATTTATTTAATTTTCTACACAGTAAACTGACCACCAAACCATACAAATTGGTAGATTTCAACCATTAGATTAAAATTGATGCAAAACTATAGCCATGAGATCTCTCTTCTTTATTTCAACCAAAGTTCACTATTTAAAAAAATGTGGAATATAGAAATTTATTTGGGTACTATTATTGGCCAAGGTAATAAAGTGCTTATTTTTTGTTGCAAATTACAAGTGGGTTAAATAAACAAAACAATAAAGATTCGGACCCCCTTTGGGGATCACTCCCATGACCCCCTTTGCTTTTGATTGGTCAATTTTTCTTTTTCTTTTTTTCTGTTTTTTTTCTTCTCTCCCAATCCCCAACCCCCACGTGTGTGTGGGTGGTGGGGGTGGGAGTTTTAAGGGGTTCTCAATCATGACCCTAAACAAAAATACTACAATAATAAATATTCAGCAATGGTAGAGAGCCACAAAAACAGTGGCTCAAATGGTTCAAAATTGCCAAAACGACGTCGTTTTGGGCACAAAACCTGCCAAAACGACGTCGTTTTGCCAGTTTTGAGCCATTTGAGCCACTGTTTTTGTGGCCCTCAAACATTTTTCATAAACATTTTGTGATCTGGTCTTTGTTTGCATTTGTGTCATCACTATTTTTCACGTTTTCTTGGCTAAGGTAATAATTGTGTCATCACTATTTTCACATTTTCTTGATAAATTGTAGCAATTTCCATCACATTGCCTCCACCACTACTAATCATGGACCATACAATTTGTTGCCATTTAAAATAAAAATTTATAGCAAAACTTTTTGTTAAATTCAATTGGACAATTTTTATATGTTTATCGTTAAGTTTGCACTACAGACAAGGAGGGTCTAATTTTTTTTATTAAGTTACATCTCTCTAAATTTTATGATTTTGCAAAATATTAAAATTGAGTGGATCTAAAAGTGAAAAATATTTTGATTAAAATATTAAAAAGTTCACTAAAAATTTAAAAACTATTTTTGGAAACTCCAAAACTAGGTAATTTTTGAATTTTAAATTTGTAAAATTTATTTTTAATATATACAACCTAACAAAATTTTAAGTTTGACAAACTCTTTTCAAAAGTTTTAAGTTTGATAAACTCTTTTCAAAAATCTAATTATAAAATTCATTTGAAAATCCAAAATCATACGGATCATCTATTTATATTTTTACCCCAATTTTTTTTTAAAAAAAATTAAATAAATTACATTTTAACCCAATAATTTTATATTTAATTACATTTTCATTCTAATAATATTTTTATGGTACCTTCAAACACGGATATACCCTGATATATATATATATATATATCTAGGACACAATCTCATTGCGAAAAAGTGACTTTGTAGTTGAGTTTGGTTGGTATTGAAATCATAATCATTTCACCAACCCGCCCAACACAGAACGTGCAAACCACCTTGTTCTTCACATTGCGTATACAACAAAAGTTTGGAAAATTCATCATTATCTATCTGCTAATCCATGGATAGACTTGTCACTATAGTGTGGTAGGTGACCTTCATTTTCATGTCTTTTCTTCTTTCATTTTTTTTAATAATAATGACGTATAAATAAAAATTTTATATAAAATTTTTATATATTATGATGTAAGAACTATGCATTTTAAAACAAAATAACTATAAAAACAATATTTATTTATTAAAATAACATTATCACATCATTTTTGTGATGAATTTTTTATGAATCTTTTGTATAGATAAAATATTTTATTTTTTTTCAAGTAGGTTTGGGGTGTCCTAAAAAAGTGCACTTTTTGTCTTTTTAGACTAAAAAAGTTGAGAAAAAAATATGGAGGTTTGGGTTAACTTTTTGGATTTTTATGAAAAAATGTGTATTAAAAAATTGTATAAAAAAAGTGGATAAGAGATGATTAGAGAGTGGTGGGCCCCAGCCGTACACAATGCAGCCGTGTATTGGGGTTGGAAATTATTGGGTAATTTTTGTACAAAGCATTGGATGGTTTTGTTTGGCCCTTGGGGGTCATCACGGGTCCCATTTTAATAATCTGAACCGTTCAATATGTAGAACTCGTCGAACACTATGTACCTATAAAAAATCACGTTAATCGGATATCGATAGCTATCTGATCAGATTTATTTATTTTTCAATCATTAATCATAACACCATCCATTTGTTGTACATAACTAATTTGATCATATAGTTATCGATATCCGATCAATGTGATTTTTTGTAGACATATAGTACTCGACGATTTCTACACATTGAACGGTTCAGATTATCAAAACGGGACCCGTGATGGCCCCATCGGACGAACAGCGGTTTGTGTGCAAATCACACCCAATCAATTAATTCTGTCCACTGCCGCAGCAGACCCATTCTGAGCAGTGGTCATTCGGTGTGTACTTTTGCTTTAAATTTTTTTTTTTTTTTTTTTTGATGAATAGTAATACCTTTTTGGATTTTGGAGTAACTTTTTGACTTTTTGACTTATATAGGACACGCCAAACCAGGCCTAAGTATTAGGTCTTGTTAGGAAAACGAGACTTTTTTCTACACCAAACTAACGTATCGTTTGGAAATAGGTTAATTTAGTAATTTTTTGATTATTTGGCTAAAATATTAGCTAAAAAAAAATTAGTATGTTTGGAATGTCTTTTTGACTTTTTACGAAAAGATGTGCAAAAAGTAAAGAGAAAAGAGAATCTTTAATTTTTTTGTATGAGTTATTAACTTTTTAGCTTTTTTTGTAACTTTTTAACTTTTGACTAAACCGGCCTATTGCCAAACGAGGCCTAAGTGGAAAACGGGTATTGACTTCCTCTTTTTTGCGAGGTAGATGTGAAAATCATGTTTTTCATTTTCTTTTTTTTAAATGCTATGCATAAATTGGTTTTTTATTTTTATTTTTTACCCTTAAACACCAAGATATGGGTTTTAGATGTATTTATTAATATTACTACCTTGTGTTTAATTGTCAAAAAAATCTAATAAGGAATCAATTTGTGTAACAGTACTATTTTTACAAAATAACTATAGCGATCATATTTATTTAGCCTATGTTTGGGAAGTGGGTTTTGTAGCTTTTTTTGGCTAAAATAGCCATAAAAATCAAAATAGGTTTTTTGGTTTAATAAGACAAAACATCACATCTAACCCATAATCATTACATTTTTTCTCTCACAAAAAAATCAAAAAAGCTAAAAAAGTCAAAAGTCATTATCAAACCAAGCTTTTTAGCCTCAGGCTAACATAGACAAAAAAGTCAAAAAGTTAAAAAGCCAACCCACTTCCCAAACAAAGCATTAAAATAATACTGTCATATCATTTTTGTGATGAATTCTTTATGAATTTTTTGTATGAATAGAATATTTTATGTTTTTTCAAGTAACTATTAGTATTAGGTTTTGGGATCTTTTGAGAAGTAGGTTATAATTCACTTTTCAGATTATAACTCACTTCCCTCTTTCACAAAAAGCTAATTATAATCAATTTATAATCAGCTTTTAAATAAAAAGTTGATTATAACTATCTTCTCAAAATAGCCATTTGTTAGAAAAACGCCTTCTTTCTACACGAAACTAAGTGAAAACGAGTATTGTCTTCTTCTTTTTTGCAAGGTAGACGTGAAAATCATGTTTTTCATTTTCTGTTTTTTAAATGCTATGCATAAATTGGTTTTTTATTTTATTTTTTTACCCTTAAACACCAAGATATGGGTTTTAGATGTATTTATTAATATAACTACCTTGTGTTTAATTGTCAAAAAAAATCTAATAAGGAATCAATTTGTGTAACAGTACTATTCTTAAGTTTTCTTTTTCCCCCCTATACTAGCTAAGCAATTTGTTGATCGTTTTGTGGCTTTCAGTGAACCATTGTCATTGGGATAAATATGGGAAATGTACATTTGCACTCAATTTATTTTGACAAATTTAAAATAATAATATTAGTAATTGTAAAAAATAATTTTTTGTGTTTGATTGTGACCTACTAATATGCTAATAGTAATATTACTGGGGTCGGGGTGATGATGGTGGCGCGGTTGTGGTAGTAGAGTTGGTATTGGGTTGGTGATAGTAGAGATGATTTTGATGGTAAATGTTGAGATTGTGAGTCGACAGTAGTCTAATAGTCAAAAAATGCAAGAGAAAATAAAAATTCTCAAAACAAAAGAGTATTAAGATTCGATTTTAAATGGGTCCACAGTAGTTATTAATGATTTAATTCACTCATTTGAAATTTGACAAATTCAATTCAATTCAAATTTAAAAAATTTAAAAATAAATTAATAAAATTAAAATTTAAAAGATGAAAAATATTTATCCGAATAAATATTATAGATAGGACATAAATGTTGTCTGTCCAACCAAGCGGCATTATTGCTCAAGTTCTCAAAAATGAAAAGAGACCTACAACAGTTTTTGGCTTACATACATGTCAATGAATTATCCAAACTCATTCTGTGTACCCATTTGTTTAAAAATAAAATTAAAAATAAAAAATAAAAAGAGAAACAGAAAAAGTACACTTATTAGTGAGAATCTAAGATGTCATTATTTCAATAACTTATATGGGTTCATGCTTTGCAATTTAAAATCTAAATAAAAAATTCAACCAAAGGTGGAAGAAAAAAAAAACAAAAAAAGTCATATATGCAAAGAGAGAAGTGAGATGTTATACATAAATAATAAATTTTTATCAATTTATTTTTATTATTAGACATAAAAATAGTGGGCTCATATTTATATATGTGAGACTTATTATTTTTAGACTGAGGAGTTATTTCGTATCTCCTAGTTTAGTACATATTTTTATCTTATTTAGGTTATATCTCCTCTTATTTGTGTTACATTATTTTTTTATCACATTTTTCATTTTTTCGTAAAAAGTAAAAAAAATATACTTATTTAAATCATTTCAAACAACCTCCAAATAGAAATTGATTCTCTCAATTTTTCATAAAAATCTCACATTTTAAAAAAATGTTAATCGACTTTCTCTTATTTGTGACCATTCTCTTTTTTAAAATAAATAAATAAATAAATGGGTCCATAATATTTAAAATTTTATTTTTTTCATAGAGAATTCGTATCACAATATAACTGTTTTATAAAAAATTTAGTATTACAAATAATCACCTTGCTTGTTTCTACTTTTCAAAAAACACTTTTCAAAAAATTTTGCTTTCTTATTTTCCGTATTTTTTTGTTTTTACTGAATTTTTTAAATATTTTAAGCAGTTTTTTTACTTTTTAAACACACTTAACATAAATACACCTAAAAAATAAAAAATTGTAAAATTTTTTTTTAAAAAATTCACTAAATACCAAAAAATACTAAAAAAAATATAAGAATTTAGTACATTTTTTTAATATTTTTATGTATTTATTAATTTTTTAAAATATTTTTTTATAAATTTTTTACTTTTTAGATACATTTAAGTAAGGTGCATCTAAAAAAGTTTTTAAAAAAAATGTTTAAAATTTAAACAATATTCACTAAAAACAAAAAAACACGAAAACCAAAAAAGTCAATTTTCAAAAAAATTAATCCAGAAAACTCAAACCAAACACACTGAATGGGATTCATAACAATAAAATTCTCATTGTTGTTCAATATTCAGGTTATCTAAACATAATTTTATGGGTTGTCCCAGAGAATAGAATCGAGATAAAGGAAAAAATATACATATCAATGTGAATAGCATAATAAAATAAATGAATTTGAACACCACATTACTTTTCTTGATATCAAAATCCAAACAAAGAAAAGAATCAAAATAAAATAAAATAAAAAATAACATGATCCTGATTCATTTCAAGTGTGTCAACCTCATAAATTATAATACATGAAATGAATTTAGATTACTTATTATTTCTCTTGGTATTTTCTTTATCTAGATTCTTAGAGACTCTAATTTTAATTTATACTATTTTTATTCAACTTGGCCACAAAATATTATGATTTCTCTGTCGTTTTCATGGTGTTAGGAGATGCGATTTTGCTTTTCTCTCTAGATTTTGCTGAAGGGGAGAGGGAGACAGCAGTAATTACCCCACTTCTTCGATCTCTCTCTCTTCTTCCATCCTTCAATTCTCCTCGAGATCTGGTCTTAGATCTAATATTTGTTTTACTAGTCTAGCCATTATTGCTTTACCTTCTCTACTCTCAAGCCTAAAATTTTAAGATTTAGTTTTAGATCTTCTCATAATCCAAAAGTTAACGCTAGATAACATGTTTATTTCACGCTAGGCGACCACCAATCTCAATTTTCTATCTTGGCCAATCAATGTGGGGTCTTTAGATTTCAAGTTGAAGGTTGAGAAACAGTGGAGGTTTGGATGGGTTCGGTGGCGACTTGAATCTATTTTTGTTATTTGATTTTTTTAAAATTTTTACTTTGTTGATGTAATAATTTTTCAAATAATGATTCATCCCTCTAATTTTGCTTCTCTAATTTCACCCCTGATGATGTGAAATTATGAAGGCTAAAGATGAAAAGAAGAGGAATGTGGGACCGCTTCACACAGGATGGGATACGTCTTTAAAGGTGGATTTGAGGGGATAAACTTAGGAAATGTAGCACTACTCTAATTTTTCCTATATAGAAGTTTGTTTCCCTTATTGTAAGTTTGTTTCCCTTATTGTGAGAACCTTTTCTTCTCTTATCTGGAGGCTTGGATCCTTCCTTCTATGGATGTTATTTTTTTCTTTTTGAGATTTTATAATACTGCTGTATTAGATTATTTTGATCTTTCATCAATTTTGCAATAAAATTTTTATTCCCAATTAAAAAAGAGTTTACTCTAATTTTATATCTATGGATAAGAAAATCAAATAATAAATCCGTTGACATATACGGTTAGGCCACGCACCAATCGAAAAAGTTGAAAAATTATTATATAGGTCCGCCCCATATCTTACGTGGTATGCTCTTACAATTATATTAGTTACATATAACCAATAAAATTTAAAAAACACACAACCTAATTGAAATTTCTGAAAGATACAATAATTCTTCCTAAAAGTCATTGGCACACCTAAGTAGACCAACCAGTATATTTGGAGCGATGTACATTAGATATGTGTTAGAATAATAGATAGATTGACGGGATTATAGATACAAAATTAATTACACAAAATAATTTAAACAATTAAAATCATATGATTGATTTATAAAAATAAATATAATTTCACTTAAATTACTCCATCTAAATTTTATGTGGTCGATTCTATTATATGATTGTGTGCCCATTTGGCAACATGGTAAAAAGCTGCGTTTGCAGCTTGGTTCTAAAAAAGTTACATTGACTTTTTTAGCAAATAGTCATTTGGCAAGATAAAAAAAAGTTTCATATAAAATTACAATTATACCCTTTATATTATTTAGGGTTATATATGGGTGAAAATGTAAATTTTCTAAATTGAGTGGGATAGTTTGGTCATTTTATTGTGATGTGACATCATAAATAAATATTAAACAAAAAAATTAAAAGTAACTTTCCAAATCACTTTCTATAAAAGTTAAAAAGCTTTGTAAAAAGTCAAAAGTCAACTTTTTGATGATGAGGGTAAATGAAAAATTGGTAATGAATTATTTATTTTAAGATTATAATAAAAATGTTGGATTTTGGTAGTAAGTTAGGTTTGGCGAAGAGTGGTAGCCTACACACGTTCCCACCAACCAACCCCCATGCAAACCAACCCCCCCTGCTTCCATCTACGAAGTTTTCGAGATTTTATATGATCAATCCACAACCATACATGATATATCCTTTGTATTTTTCTTTTCAGTAAATATTTGTTTACAAAATTTATGTATAAAAAAATATTAAAAAAATTATTGTCTAATTTAAATTAGATTTAATTCATATTTCATGAGATTTATATTTAAAATGAATCTGAGTCGCACAACTAATTTTTTTGAGATATTTTTGTACCTGAGTTTTGTGTATTTAGTATTTTTTTTTTTTTTTTAATTATGGAGCTTTCATTTCGTGGTCACACCCTATGCAAAGAAATATGTAAGTGATTTCTTAAATTTTTGTTATTTTTTCGATTTTATTCTTAAAATATGATTTTTATTTAGTTTAGATGGTTCAATTAAAGACAAATTGTCTAAATTAATACAGGTCGAAACTTAACCAAATAGATAAAAAGGTAAATGGTATTATAATTTAGATAATCTAATTCATACAACCAAACATCTTTCTTCTTACTCATATTTTATTTGATAACTAACACCGTACAATCCAATACTATTGGGCAAATTACACAAATAGTCTCTATAGTTTGGAACTTGTGTCACTTTGGTCCATGACTTTTCAATTGTGACACATTTGACCCTAAATTTTGAATCTTGTTTCAAATAAGGACAATTAAATATATAATTAGATTTTTCAAGGATAAAATTGTCAATTTGATAAAATATAAACTAATTTGACAAAAATAAATGTCAAACAAATATTTTTGAATTTTTAAAAATTATTTCTACCTACTAAAAATAAAATTATGTAAAATTGATAAATCTTTTAGACATTTATTTATTTATTTTTACCAAATTAATTTTTATTATATGTTTGGATGATAATCATGTAAAATTAATTTTAAAAAATTAATCATGTAATTTTTATTAATTTTATATAATTTTATCATTGGTGGATAAAAATAATTTTAAAAAAATTAAAAATATTTTTTTGACATTTATTTTTGTCAAATTAGTTTATATTTTATCAAATTGACGATTTTACCCTTGAAAAATCTTATAATATTTTCAATTGTCCTTATTTGAAATAAGATTCAAAATTCATGGTCAAATGTGTCACAATTGAAAAGTCAGCAACCAAAGTGCACTACAAGAAAAATCATTTTTGGCGACTAAATTTTTAGTCGCCAAAAGTCCGTTTTTAGTCGCCGAAAGTCGAGTTTTTACTTTCAGCGACTAATTTTTTTAGTCACCCCTTTTGTCGCGCATATGTGGTCGCGAGAGGTATTGGCGACTAAACTTTTTTTAGTCGGCAAAAAAAAGCTCTTTAGCGACCAAATGTTTAGTCGCCATTGGTGGTTTACACTTTTTAAAATCCCACATTTAGCGACTAATATTTTAGTCGCCAATATTCCTTGAATCGCGGACTAAACTATTTTGTCGCCCAAAATAACACTTTTTTAGTCGCCAAAGGTCCTTTCGGAAAAAAAAAAAAAAAAAAAAACAAATTCTTTGGTTTTTCTGAGATTCAAACCGTGAACCAAACCATTCCAACTGCCAACACCTTTGCCAACCTACTCCCTCCACTATGCCACTTGAACATCACATGATTATATATGCAATATATATTATTTATATACTATTTTAACCGGTATTCATACAAAATCATATATGTACACATAATTATTTTTGTTGAATATAATTAATGTAAAAAATAAATTATTTATTAAAAAAAAATGTAGGCCACTTTTGGCGACTAAATCAATTATTTAGTCGCCAATTCTATGATTTTTGGGCTACTAATTAATTTGTTGTCGCTAAAAAAATATGTTTAAATTAAAAATAGCACTTTTTGGCGACTAACTCTGTTTTTAGTCGCCAAAAACGTCCCGTTTTGGCTACTAAATTGAAATTTCGTCGCCAATTCACTGTTTTTAGCTACTAATTTTTTTTTGTAGCCAAAAACCTTCATTTTCAGCGACTAATCTTTTTTTAGTCGGCAAAAGACCTATAATCGGCGACTAAAATGGTTTTTAGTCGCCAAAACCATCACTTTTGGCTACTAAATTATTTTAGTCACCAAAAACCGTCGCTTTTGGCTACCAAACAACCTTTAGTCGGTAAAACTGCTACATTTGGCGACCAACAAACAGTTTAGTCGCTAAAACCCTGTGATTCGACGACTAATTCATTTTAGTCGGCAAAAGTCTTCATTTTCGGCGACTAAATCCAGTTTAGTCGCCATTTGGCCAACTTTCAGCGACGAAATTCTGAATTTTAGTCGCCATTTGTGCTTTTTCTTGTAGTGGTGATACAAGTTCCAAACTATAGGGACTACTAGTGTAATTAACCCAATACTATTTTATGCTTCCCCCAGCATTTTAAAATAGTATAAAATGAATTTCAACCATCTATTACTATTTTTGCATTTTTTTTTTTTTAGTCTAGCATAACAGTATGAGTAATGCTAACTTTCATGAAAAAAATATTATGAAAAATTTCATGACACTTTAAGAATTAATTTAGTATGGTAGGTAACAAAACAAGAAAAATGACTTACCTTGATGTTGTATGTTTTAATTTTGAAACCTTAGTTTATAAATAGTATAAATTTAATTTTATCTTATATTACTCTATGTTTGATAAATTATAATTTAGTGCATGTAATTACATAATACATAATAAAGCACTATAAACTAACTCAATGATAAAGAATTTTCATAAATTTTTTTTATAATATTTCTTTCCTATAACCAAAGATTAGCATTGCTCGGATTTTGTTTGTGCCACGTCATGAAGAAAAACTGTACCCACCACGCGTAAGTTAGCTTCGTTCGGGTAGGTACACTGCGCTGTTGGTAGAAGTCCACGGCAACCGGAGGCCCATTAGGCGTGTCGTCACGTCATCTCTAGTTATTATTATTATAAAGAGGAGATCCCCTCCAATCATCACCCCATACACATGTGGCAGGTGGTGATTCGATGACAAGGGAAACAAAACAAAAAAAAGAAAGAAAATCCAACCAATAAGAGAGAGAGGGGGTCAAAGGGGTGGAAAAAAAAGGAAGTCTTAGACATTTTTGTATTATAAAAATAAATGCATTACTTTACTGTTAGAAACAGCAAATTTATTAAAATAATTCAAAATTCAAAAAATTATTATTAAAAAATTATTTTTTTTTTCCATTTCTTTTATATGTCTTTTTTTTTATTTATAAAAAGTTAAAAAATTAATTAAGATACTAGTTCCTAAAACAACTCTCAATTTTTAAAAAATTAGACAAATTACAAGTGCAATCTTTTATATCATTTCAATTATTATAATTTTAATTATATTAATTTTATTTTTAAATTTTTTTATGTTAAGTTAATTTAATATAATTGATAATGTTCTTTAAGAAATTGAACTAAAATTAAAAGATGAAATAGTTCATTTATTTTTCTAAACTTGATTAACAGGTTGACATTTAATTTAATTTTTTTTAATGAACTATTTTGTTATATTTGTCCAACTTTTTTAAAAATATTATCAAAAGAATACAATTAAAATTACAGGCCACTTTGTTCCCTTGCTTAGAGCTGGGAATAGGGTTATTCAAACTGCACAACTCATCTAATCTGAATCGATCTGCATATAAATGGGCGATTTCGCCGACACAATGTGAGCAGATGCGGTTTGAAATATGACATTATTATGGGTTGCCGGCGGATTGCGAGTTTTACTTGCACACGCAAGAACTCGTCCGCATTTAGACTTCTTTTTTTTTTTTTTTTTTTAACTTGAACCGTTGATTTTATTCATCCTATTCTAGATATTTTTACCCAACAAATCAAACCCTAATCATAGATGTGATTCATGATGAAGTTTGCGAGTTTGCAATTGTTTTTATTTTATTTAATGGGTTTGAATTTGATGAAATTTGACAACAATTTATTGTTATTTTATTATTGTATTTTGGATAAATGTAAGATTTAATGAAGAATTACTTTTAGCTAAATTTAGGATTTTGAATCATTTTACTTTAATTGTGTTGTTGGGTAGTGAATGATTTTGATGATTTAATTTAAGATTTTGAAAGATGTGCTTATGTTAGTTTATGGTTTTATTTAAAATTTTAAGATTTTGAATGATTTGCTTGTCTTAGGAATTGATTTTGTTGTGTTTTTAATTTTATAAGTTTTAATTCATTAATTATTAATGTTAAGCATTTTAGAAAATGGGAAGAAAATGGCTCAAAATAAATATTTACAAAACGGAAAAAAAACGCTGTACAAAAATAAATTTTTAATTAAAAAAGTTCAATTCGCTAACTGTCTGTAAATTGGCGAACCCTATCCGCACAAACCGCAACCCGCATTATGGGCGGTTATGGGTTCAATTTTTTCCAAACCGCACATATACAGATGGATCCAAACCGCAAACTGAACCATCCAAAACTGAACCACGAACACCCTTAGCCGTACTTGTGGCAGTTCGGCAAAGGTGCAATAGAAAAAATTATGGGTAAATTACGCTGACACCCCCTAAGGTTTATGTTTATTACAGTTCCCCTTCACATTTGGAAAAATTACATTGACCCCCCTTGTCAGTGTAATTGTTTGACGGTGTTAACTTTTAAGTTAAAATGACATCTTTACCCTTAACCTTTACATATACTTTAAAGGGTAAATTACATTGACATCCCATGAGATTTCAATTTAATACGAATCATCTCCTGACATTTAAAAAAAAAAAAAACTAATTTAATAAAAATAAATATGAAGAAATATATTTAATTTGTAAAAAATTATTTCTAACCACTCGAAAGATAAAAATTATATAAAAATGATAATTATTTTTTATTTTTTATTTCTTAACCAAATTAATTTTTAATTTTTAAAAAAAATTTCTAAAAATCAAATTATACATAGCTTAAGAATCGTTTGATAACCCATTTCTTACATTGGTAACTTATTTAATTATTTGTTAATTTTAAGAATTTTTAAGATCTGAGGCATGTTTGGTAATAATTTCGTTTTCAGTTTTCAATTTATATTTACAAAAATTTTAAAAATTGTCATAAAAACTTGTTTGATAATTTTTTTGGTTTATAAGTGGTTGTCTCAATTTGTAAATTTGAGAAAAAAACGTAAATTCAAAAAATAAGTTTACGTTGGTTTTTAAACAGAAATTTAAAAATTTGACTAACATAATTTTTTTCCAATTAATTTTTTTTTTCAAATAATTTTTTCCAATTAATTTTTTTTTCAATGAATTTTTTTTTTTCAACTAGTACTAACCAAGGGAGTAATTGGTAATGTTATTTTAAGCCTTGGGGAGGGGATTGTAATTTTTAAAATCTGAGGGGTGTGTTAATGTAATTTACCCAGTGAGGGAAAAATTAGTATTTAAAAAAATTAAATTGCTGACATCAGCAAAATCTGTTAGTTGACTTAACAGTCAACTAACTAAGGGAGCAATCTGTAGTGAAATTTTAAATCTTAGGGCGGGGAATGTAATTTCTAAAAAGTGAGGGGAAAATTGTAATAAACATAAACTTTAGGAAGTGTCAATGTAATTTACCTAAAAATTATTTGTTGCTCTTGGACGTTACGTGACGGTACTCCTCATCAATTACAAATTGGAAAATGTTTTGTGGCACTAAATTGGGGGCACTAATGCCCCTAATTTCCATTTTGGGTAACTGTTTTGTTTTTTTTTTTTTTTTTTGCCTTATATGGAAATTAGGGGCATTAGTGCCCCCTAATTTAGTGCCACAAATCAAAACCCTTACAAATTATATGTCTTTTTATGTTCCCTAATCAATCAATACAATGGCTTTGTTTAGAAAGTTGGTTATTTAACTTTTTGACTATTTTAATCTAGTTAAAAAATTATATTTAGGAAGTTGGTTGGCTTTTTCTAATTGATTTGATGATTGTAAGAAAAAAAATGAAATCTATACTATATATTTAACAAAAGGGGGTTTTTAACCCCAAGCCTTGTGGGAGCTCCAATCTCCTAATCTAAATTTCATGATTTTTTGATTTAAAAAAAAAAAATCTTAGCATTTATTAACTTCTCCCAATTCCCAAGTCTTACCCTCATAATAACACTTTAATACATTAAGAACAAGCAAAAAAAAATTTCTTTGAAATCCAACACATATGAATTCTTTGAAAAGTCTCAACACATATAATTATTATCCATCGTAATAACACTTTAATGCATTAAGAACAAGCATAAATTTTTTTTTTTTAAAAGTCCAACACATATGATTATTATCAAAATATTAAACTTTATTATAATATAATAAAAAAAAGATATTTAATTCCTTGAAAAGTCCAACACATATGATTATTATCAAAATATTAAATTTTAATATAATATAAAAAAAGAAAAAAAGAAGACATTTAAAAAAAAAATTTAAAAATCACAATTCATATATATAGATAATTGTAAATACAATCCGTGCATAGCACGAGTGATATGCTAGTAATTATTAATCGAATGTGACATTTTATTTTATTAACTATTTTAATCTATTTTATTTTTTAATAAATTATTTTAATTCCACCCTCTTCCTAAATATGGCAAAAATTATAAATCTTAGGCTTGGTTTGGCATAATCAAAAAAAGTTAAAAAGTCAAAAAGTCACTATCTTATTTAAGTCATATCATCTTAAGCCACATCATCTCTCTACCATATCACTTCAAACTCAACCTATATCCAACCCATATTTCATAAAAAATTAAAAAATACACTTATTTAATTTATCCCAAACAACTCCTTACTTTCCTACCAACCACAACATCCTTAAAACACGAGACGGTGCCACAAACTAAACAATAACTTCTCGGTGCAATAGCGAGAGTAACAATTTTTGGAATGCGTCACTAACAACTACAATCATACAATCATACACATTTTTTTAAAATTCATTTCTAGGATCCCCATATTAGATGAATCTTTTACATTTTTGTTTTTTATTTTTATAAAGATTTTTAAGTTTTGTGAATCTCTAGCTATACTCAAATCTCCTTTAGCAAGATATTTTTTTGGTTAAAAAAAAAAAGGTTAAAAAGTTAGCAATTCAATTTTATTAAAAAATATCATATCCTATATATTAATTAATCATTTTTATTTTTTTAACAAAACAGTTGACACAATAATTCATATAATTGTTATTTAAAATAACGAGAAGATTGGAAGATATTTAGAAATTGTATGGGAAGAAGGTTTTCAGGGCCTTTTGGCTATTTTAGCCACAAAAAACAAAATAGACTATTTTAGTTACAACAAACAAAACAACACATTCAACCCATAATCATTACACTCTTCTCTCACAAAAAAAATCAAAAAAGCCAAAAAGTCAAAAAACCCTTCACAAACCAAGCTTTTTAGCCTAGGCTAAAATAGTCAAAAAAGTCAAAAAGTCAAAAAACCAACCCACTTCTCAAACGGATTATGGTTTGAATTGGTGACTACACCCTTTCATTTTAATCTAACTCATTGACGTCTTATTTTTTGACAAAAAATAAATCTCAAACATTTTTTTCCTCACAACTACGCATTCAGCCAAAAAACATATTCCAAACCATTATTAACTTTTGGTGAAATTATAAAAATAAATATAAATAAATAAATAAATAAATCCAAAGCTTAACCTTTTTGACAAAATAAATATTTAGCTTTTGATTTTGTCAATTTAAATCTTAAACTCTTTATTCACTTTAGATCTAAATCATTTGTCAATTTTTGTTACGTAAAATAGATATATATATATATATATGTATTATTCATTAAACTCAATAAAAAAAATGATATTTTAGACATTTGCATATCTTACATTGAGTTTAATTTAATAAGTAATTTTTTTTTTCAATTAATTTTACTTAACAAAAATAAGTGAATGGTTTAGATTAAAAACAAATCAAAATATTGGAGTTTAGATTGATAAATTTAAAACTTAAAATTTATTTTGTTGTAAAGCTCAAATTTTGAAGGTTTTTTTTTTTTTTTTTTTTAAAAATTTTTTTTGTAATAATTCCTTAACTCTTTTTACCTCATAGAAAAATTACAAAAATCAAATTTTCAAACGGGCACTCAATAAAATGTAGGCAGTGATATTCTGTTGTGTTATGCAGAGGGGAATGGCTTCCCTTTATACCCTTATCCTCCACACTTTTTTATACTTTATTTTTTGAGTTTCATTTTAGGGCTATATTGATAATCTAAACCGTTTATCTCGTAATCCTAACAATTTAGATGAGTTATGCAAACAATTAATTTCATCGAATATCATCAAATATATGAAAAAATTGTATCTTGTTTTTAAAAATGGACAGTAATTGTGAATTTAAACTTAAATTTTTCATTTTATAAAACAAAAAGTGATTTGTTTATGTATACAACGATATCCAATGAAACTGATTTTTTACACAAATAGTCTTAATTGTGAGATTTACAATATAAATGGTTGAGATTATCCTTGTTGGTCTATAATGAAGCCCATAACATAAAATATGAAGAAGTACGAAGGATAAGAGTATGGAGATAAGTCCCACCGATTTTTCTGGCAAATTGGTTTCAGCTCTCTCTGCTTGGATTGGTTGAAATTTTGACTTCATTAAGAGCTAATTAATAATAATAAGAATAATGTTAAGGTGTTTCAGGTTAACTATTTTAATTTTTTTTTTTTTTACTATTTTAGTTTGGTTAAAAAAAAGTTGTATTTTGA